>BPTQ01000009.1:99709229-99952826 GCA_019973895.1 Chrysanthemum seticuspe | reverse complement strand
GATCCACAGCCCAAAGTGTGGCGAGTTATGTAAGACTATATATACTCTCTACCTTCCAAGGTAGAGAGTTGGAGCTTATAATAATATCTTTCACTTTCTCTCACTAAGTTCCCTAAACCTCTAACTTTCTCTCTCTAGAATTCCATCTTATTCGCCACCTTGTGTTATGGTTTGATGTGTATGTGAAAAGTTATATCTCACAATGTGCATATCCGAATTAAAGCTACTAATATCATAAACAATGATCAAGTAAGCTAATAACAACTAATTATACTAAATTAAACACAATAGAAGTAAATTTAACTATTCTATCTATAGATTCAAGTATAAAGCAGAATTTGGACTTACAAGGGTCCAACCACAATGGTTTGCTCAATGAAATCAATAAGCTATTAACCTAACCTGATATCAACCCAAATCAATCAACATTAACCCATATCCATAGCCAATTCAACAATTCAGAACCATGAAACCTTTATTTCTGCAGTTTGACTTTGTTTGACCAAAGTGTATTTGAGTATAGACTCTGAGTAGACAATAGTTAAACGCTAACTCAGCTATAAGTGAGCTTTAGAAGAGCTTAAAACAACAACACAACTTTTGATAAAAACTTTAGAACAGTAATGAGATATTTTTTTGGTTTTTAGAGATTTTTCTATTTTTTTATGATTTTTGTTTAAATGAGATTATAAGCTAAATACTAAGTTTGGATAAGCTAAAATGATGATTTTAAGTACTAAAAATCTATTTAAAGTACTAACAACAGAAATTAAAAGGAATTTGGAAATCAACTAAAAATGATTTTATTACTCTAAAAACAGATTACAATAGCAATTTGGAAATACAAATACTGAATTTAAAATTTAAACATAAATAAACTAAACTATCACTACCCAGAAACTATTACATGATACAACTGTGAATCAAAGGGGGGTATTTATAGCAAGCCTTGAGCTGAAGAAGGATCTAGAAATCTTCCATCTGTGCTTTCTCTAGGCGTTTATCAACCCTTAGATCAATCTCTAGCATCATCCATCCTCTTATGTCCCTTGGATCATTTCTCCACGTATGTGTAACCAATCAGAGCTCAAGAAATGGTAGAATGACACACGGATTGCCAGCGTGGAATTCCGTGTGTCAGCATGTCAGGGAAAAGTACACATTTACCCTCAATTTCAGTGAATTGGATTAATTAGGTTAAGGGGCTTTTTAGGGTTCTTGCTGGGAAATGAATTGGGGAAAATAAAACGCGCTGGTAATCTTTTTTAATTGTTTATTATTTTTTTTGACTTTTTGACTAGTTGTAACTTTGGGGGTTCAAAGGATATTGACCAGGGTCATTTTATAATGGAAGGGGTTCAAAGGTGTTTGTGTTGTTGACGGTTATAGTATGGTTTGACTTAGGCTAGGATTGAGCTAAAGATGGGCTTTGGAAATTATTCATGTGCCAAGAGTGTATAATTGGATTGGACTATAATTGAAATCGTATAAGACATAGGGGCTAGACTTGTACATTATGATTTTCAAGGGACCAGGTGTGTAATTTCTGAAAAGTGATCCAAGGGCTTTTCTTGTCAATCTCAAATAAACCAAGGACCATTTTGCCAAATCTGAATCTCAGGGGTAATTTCTGCCAATTGCTGAAACTTGAGGGACTGATTCTGCCATCTCTTTAAAGTTAAACAAATCTTTCATAAATCATCCTCTCAGCATAGAAATCTTCACAAATGCTCACTTCTGACCTTCCGTCTCAGCTTTAGCACTCTTTCTCTCTCGTGCTCGGGTTTTTGTCTGATTTGGCTTTCTTTTGCGTGTTTTATCATATCCGTACCTGCATATGCATAAACTCAAGAAACCAATAGATATTAGCAATAAACGGCTGTTTTCTGGTTATTTTGGGTTTATTTTAGTAAAGAAATGGTATGTGTTTAAGCACATACCAAAATACCCCAGACTAAACGATTGTCGTGTCCCCACGCAATGCAATCAACTCACGCTTCTAAAACTAAGGATTTCAATCTCTTTCTACTAAACCTATGAGAAGTAGCAAAGACTCCTCAAAAGAGATTAAGAAGCCCTTAATTCTAAAAACGCCCCGTTTACCTTTTAATTCTCATATAGATATTACGATTAAGCACATTCTGATTATGAGTGACGGTTTGTTGAACTTTCATGTCGATCAATAACTTCAACATTTTTCAAACGACATTTTTAGGATCACGGAGTAAGAAACACAACTCAGCGCGGAGTGACCATACGGATAGAATAAATCGTCCCTGATTTTTCACAAGTCCCCAAACTAAGCGTAAAATCGAAATCATTGTTAAGTATGAATCTAGATGCTAACACTACCCATGGAAGTTACTTGTGTAATTTATTTTATTTTTGTGAGAAATGAATTTCTTCAAATTTCTCGTTTCGATAATTTTTATTCCGATAAAGATATGAAGCTAAGTCGATAATTAGTTATCCATCTTCCCTCGAAAATAGTTGCACACAAGAATGAGGTCCACATCAAGGTCCTAATTTAACACGATTTAGGAAAGTATCCTTTTTATGGCGACCGAAACAACTCATCTATGAGTCCAGAGACATAAGCTTTATTTAGATATCTTCTGGATTCAAAGTTTGGCTTAACACTTATTTCAACACATTTGCATTTTTGCAATTTGGTCGTCGGTCTTTTCAACCACTAACTCAACGTGATTACCGTTTTATTAGAAGTCTTATTATGACTTTGGATTTTCCTTCACCTTTTTGAAGTCCATGACAACGGGGGTACCGTCGGACATAGAAAACTTTTATGGCTTTGGATTTTTCACTTTAATACATTTGGGCTTTATTTCATGTTAATTTTTGTGCTAAACTCCGAATCCTACAGGTTTTTATACCGCAAGACTAACAGTACCTCGATGTGTACCCAACTCTCGTGGACAAGGATTCTCTTAAGAAGATAAAGAACTAACTATCGTCAAAAACTCAACATCTTTAATTATTTATTACATATATGGGGTGAAACAATTTTGTGGGAGCAAAAAGCCAAAAGTACCTTCGATGAGCTCTAAAGATAACCAACTACTCCACGCTTAGCATCTAAACTCATAAGTAACTCTATCATTCCTCGATCTCGGCAAATTTAAAATCCCAAATAATGAGATCCGCGGATGCTTAGCCGATAATTAAATTATCTATGGTTAAGGAAACAAGCTAGGGCTCAACACGCCCGGTCAAGTCAGAATTCTATTCCTACTCTCACCAGCGGAAAGTCAACAAGGTGTCAAACCATATATTAACTTAGCAAATGCTTGTAAAATAATCTTAAGTCTCGCATTTTTAAAGTCACTTATTAGAAACTAGCAAATTCTTGTTTAAGCTTTGCATATTTAAAATCACTTAGGGAGACTTGCAAAGTTTTGGCCTTGTGAGCTAGAATCGCATTTTATAGCCTCTTGTCTAAGCAATTAGCAAAGGCTTTTTCAAGAAAACGCATATTTAAAGTAACTTCTAAGAGACTAGTAAGAACTTTTCAATTATAAAACTAGCAAAAGCTTACAAATTTTTTTAAATTTTCTCATTTTTGCAAAATTTTTTCATTTTCTAAGGAAAAACGGGGTTGCGAAAGAAACACGACAGAGAATAAGCAAGTGCGGTCAAATCAAATCGAAGATTACCCACCCCAGACTAAAACGAAACATTGTCCTCAATGTTTAAAGGCAAGGGTAATAACGAAAATCTAAAAGCTTTTTATTATGTATGCTCAAAGATAAACGTTAGTCGATAAGATTTCCGATATCAGATTTCCATTAGCATCGATCATGAAACTCGAGTGGAGAAAAGACAAACTTTGAGCACGAGAGTCTTCATATCGGGAAAATCCTAGACAAAACATCCCAAACAACCAAACACGAGAAATCGAAGAGGCTAACCCCTTCATGTCACTTATTAGAAAATAGAAAGAAGATAGAGATAAGCATGGGGTGCCTCCCACGAAGCGCTACTGTTTTTGGTCACCGAGTCGCTAGCTTGACTCGATCCCCGAATTCAATTGTCCATGGGGAAAGTTTGGAGATCCGAGACAACCATAGACGCGATGTCCCCTCCAAAATAATAATTCACACGATGACCATTCACCTTAAAATTTGAGCCATCGGGCTGAGAAAGCTCTAAAGATCCATACGGGAAAACCAGAGCAACGGTGAATGGTCCGGACCAACGGGTTTTGAGTTTGCCCGAGAATATCTTCAATCTAGAATTAAAGAGGAGGACTTGATCACCAACGTTGAACACGCGGTTTTTGATTTTAGCATCATGAATCCTCTTAGTCTTCTCTTTGTAAAGTAAAGAATTTGTTGGGAATAAAGCTAACAGTTACCACTGATGGGCTTGTGGAAGACACTGCTGAAGAATGCACTAGCAGTGGAAACAGATTACCACTGCTAGTACATATTATTACCACTGCTATTAGGATAATTGTTATGTAGTCATATATAGATAAGTATAGAAAAGATCTTGTGTATATTCGATATAGTTAACATTATACTTATCTTATAAAGTACTCCTTGTGCTATAAAAGGAGATCCTAGGTCATTGTTCTAGGTACGTATGCTTCAAGGTGTAACCCTAGTGATACGCAAGATCACTCGTATTATTCTTAATAATATTGGAGCTTTGTGTTATACTGTTTTCACTTACATTACATCATAAAATCCATATTCTGAGTATTACTACGTATATTCCGCGTACTTATTAATATAATTCAAAGTATCATTAACACAAGGTGTGTGTTTAGATCCATCAAGTGGTATCAGAGCTTTGTTCTGATACTTTGATTCAGAAGAACAAGAAATAAGCTTAACCTACCCACTCAAATTAATGGAGATGGAAAACCAGTCCAACTCTGCTCCAAGGCTTCCTAAGCTCAAACTCAATGAGTTTGAGATGTGTAGGATAATTATTGAGCAATACTTTATCATACAAGATTATGCTCTGTGGGAGATTATCTTAACTGGAGATTCCTTCAAATCTTAGAAGAAGACTGAGAAAGTTGGTGACAAAGAAGTTGTAACAGTTTCTGTACCTGAGACTACTGATGGAAGAATACAGAAGAAGAATGACATGAAGGCCAGAAGTTTGTTACTAATGACTCTTCCTAAAGACCAGATAATTGCTTTTAGCAAATTCAAGACATCAAAAAAACTTTTTGAAGAGATTTGTTCAGTGTTTGGTGGCAATGATGCTACTAAGAAGACTCAAAAGACATTGTTGAAGCAAAGTTATGAAAACTTCTCTGCTTCAAGCAATGAATCACTTGACAGCATCTTCACCAAACTCCAGAATATTATCACATAATTGACTGTGTTTGGTATTGAGGTAGAAAAGGAAGACCTCAATTTGAAGTTTCTAAGAAGTTTGCCTGCTGAGTTTCACACAAAATGTTACAGTCTGGGAAAATAAACCAGAGATTGAAACTATGAAGCTCAATGATCTTTACAACAACTTCAAACTCATTGAACAAAGGTTGAGGAAGGCAGGGAAACCTGGCACAAGCTCTAGCAGCTTGGCATTGATGTCAACCTCTGTTGACAGTGATGATTCTGAAGATGACAGTGATGATGATATTGCCACTGCTGGTTCTACAGTTTCCACTGGTAATGCTAATGTTACCACTGCAGGTTCAAAGAAGAAGGTTGCTGGTATTGGAGATCCTACCTTTTACGCCTTTATCTCTACTCAAGTTAATGGCTTTATATTAAATCATGAAGACATAGAGCAAATTGATGATGATGATGACTTGGAAGAGATGGACATAAAGTGGAAAATAGCTCTTCTTAGCATGAGGGCTAGGAAATTCTACAAGAAGACTGGCAAGCCAATTCACATCAATGGTAATGAAACTGGAGGGTTTGATAAAAAGAAAGTAGAGTGTTTCAACTATCACAAGTTGGGGCATTTTGCTAGAGAATGTAGAAGACCAAGGAAGCAAGACAATAGGTCTACTTGGTACAAGCAAAAGAAAGAACCAATTATGGAGGAACCAAAGGCAATGCTGGCAATTGATGGTGTGAGCTATGATTGGAGTTTCATGGCAGATGGACAAGAGGAACAACCTTCAGATGTTGCTTTTATTGCTACAGAACATGCTCTCATGGCCTTCTCTGAATCTGAGGTACAAAACTTTGAAAGTTGTTCTAAAACATGTAGGGCTTCTAGAGAATGTGAAAGGCTTAATGAAGAATATGAAAACCAAAGAACAGAGTTGATTGCTGCTAATTATAATGTGACAAGCTGATAACGCTTACACAGCGCGTTTGGGGTCAAAGGAACTTCCTTTTCGTCGAGCAAGTTTTTCAACACCCTAGGCAGTGAACCTAATCATTTTAGTGTAGTATTAGGGTAAGCCACGGGAATTGATATCGTTCTCTATGGGAATAAGAATGCTAGTGAGAAGTTACTACGCTAAGGTTGGGGTTGAGGAAGATTATTTTTATCTTTTTATGTTTTTTAGGAAATGGAAAGGTACGAATCTCGGGGTTTGGATTTGGGGGTTGGTATTTCTACCGATTACTTCTACTTATCTAATTATCTAAGCTAAGGTGTATGTAGTCTATGTCTATTGTTGTGTGCTCGTATGATGATTAAAAATGTATTTGCTTAGGCTTTTTTACTCCCTAGCTATCTCCTATTGATGGTTGAATTGTCACGTCCTTATTCTTAATCGCGTTGTGTCTCTAAGGTTGTAGGGTATGCGTTTATCCCTAACTCTTTGAAGCTACCAAAGGTTAATGACTACAAAATCTCTAGGATTTATAAACTTTAACTCTAAGGTATTCTTTGGATGTATAGCCTACAATTACTCTAGGTGATTATAAACTAAGGTTCAACAAAGATTAATCAAGCATCAACAACACAACGAATGACCTATCGCAATACTAGGTCAATCACAACTAAGATAAGAGACAACCAATCAATATTCAATAACTAAGTTTCATATTACCTAAGCAAACACACAAGTAAATTAGCCGGACATAGGGAACATGCAAGCATACACACAATCAATTGAAGACATAATTACATTAATGAAGTAAAACACTTATCTTGATGTAAGATAAGGTATGTAACCCTAAAATACTGTACAAGACAGCCTTGGTTCGGTTTAGGTTTTTACTCCACAAGACCACACACTAAAAACTGAAAAATTCGGATTATATATATAAGGTTA
The DNA here is from genome assembly GCA_019973895.1 of Chrysanthemum seticuspe. Classification (NCBI taxonomy): domain Eukaryota; kingdom Viridiplantae; phylum Streptophyta; class Magnoliopsida; order Asterales; family Asteraceae; genus Chrysanthemum; species Chrysanthemum seticuspe. Next base: position 99,945,607 of record BPTQ01000009.1, on the reverse strand, counting down.
CAAATGCGACGGCGTCACCCTTTAGTTTGTGACGCCGTCGGGTTGCCGTTATTAGGGTTTCGTCTTGGCCACATTAACATTGCGACGGCGCCACCTTAAGCTTGTGATGCTGTCCTCTTCAGTCTCTGACGTCGTCTGGATCAAATCTAGGCCGTCTGAGCTGCGACGCCTTACTCTTTTAACACCTGATGCCGTCACTTGTAAATAAGCAATTTGGCTACTGAGTCGTCACAAAACTTGTCCGACGGCATCGCAGATAACACCTGACGCCGTCGCCAGTAGAACCTGACGCCGTCCCCTTTAGTTCCAGCAGCCTGAGTGTCTCGATTCTTGACTTTGGCCATTTTCTTCGTATATTCGCTCCTTTTCGTCCGAATAAGTGTCATTCCAGCATTTTGCCTTTAAGAGACCTCAAAAGTGAAAATGAACGATATTAAGTAATAACGGATACAAAAGTGATCAAATAAGGGCTTAAACGACCCCTCAAAAAGGTACATTTTAAAACCTTATCAAATATCCCTACACTTGGTATTTGCTTGTCCTCAAGTAAATGTTCTTTTAGCCAATTAATTTATAAGTTAGAGGTCATGAAGCATTAGTTTATAACGATCCACAACACATATAAGCCCCGCAAAAGTCATAACAAGCACGGAAATTATATACTAGCACCTCACATGGGGTGTTTGGATACTCACATCTCTCGGGTGTATATGAAATATAACAAGTTGGAAATGGAAGATAAACACTCATTAACCGGTCCTAGTACATAGATTACCAGAGGCTTGAGACTAGATCAAACCTCCATCGCTTTCGCATAAGCACCTAGGAAAGACTATCCAAGAGGTCTTTTAAAGGGTTGTAATGTTAGGCTTACGGTAGGGAAACAAAGGGTTTGGTGGGATAGGCGATTTAGTGGTGGCAAGTCAAAAATCTTTATGTTACAAGCATGCGAAGAATGGCGTTGCTAAGCCAAGACTCGACACTCTAAACTCTAGATAACTTAAACAAACAAACATAAATTTAAAGATAGATGAAGAATGGTAGCCCTATTTTTTTTTTTTTTTTTTTTTTTCAATTGAACACTCTATTTTTTTCTTTTTCTCTTTTTTCTATTTTTTTTTCAATTTTTTTTTCATACACTTTTACTCTACCATCCTCTACGATAACATCAAAATGATAGGCATTTATAGGCACATCCTTACACTTGAGTTTTTATTACTCTAACACTAATTTGACCCGAATTGATAAGATCAAAACACTTGGAGTACATTATTACGCAAATAAAGGGAATTTGAATTTAACGTTCCCTTCCCGTCATTCTGTTAGGAATTAGAAATTCCAGGTATTAAAGAGTCGGTCACCTCAAGTATATGTAATCGTTAGAAAGCTCGTAGTCGTAGTTATTTTAAGTTAAGTAGTATTTAGTTAAGTAACACCGTGGAGGACGGACGGGTCTTTACCCACTGTAGGCCTGATCCACAGCCCGATGTTTGGCGATTTATGTAAGACTATAAATACTCTCTACCTTCCAAGGTAGAGAGTTGGAGCTCATAATAATATCTTTCACTTTCTCTCACTAAGTTCCCTAAACCTCTAACTTTCTCTCTCTAGAACCTCATTCATACGCCACTTTGTGTTATGGTTTGATGTGTATGTGAAAACTAATATCTTACAATTGGTATCAGAGTGCCATGGTTAGATCATATCTTGCACATCTTTGGATTTCTAGTGGTTTTTAGGTGGTTTTTGAGTTTGAAAAAGTTTAGTGGTTTGTGCATCATTTGGTTGATTTCTTGTGTTAAAGTTTGGATTTTGTTAGTACTTTTATGTTTAGAATCTTCACAAGTGTTTAGGTTTTCATTTGGTAAGCTTGAATCATCTTGGTAGGGTTGTTTTTGGATTGAAAAGTGATGTTGATGAGTTTTTTCTTGCTAGCGACTTAACACACGGAATTCTTTCTTCGTAGCGACTTGCTTTACAAATTTGTAGCGAGTTACAGTTTTGGACCTAGCGACTTAGTACTAGCGACTTACAGTACAAGTAGTGGAATTTCCACCACAGGTAGTGACTTGGAGGTAGCGACTTGGTCTGTAGCGAGTTGCTATTTAGCGACTTGTATCTTTAGCGACTTGAGTAGCGAATTGCTGCCAAAATTTTGCTAGCGACTTGAGGCTTAGCGAGTTACTGCTTTGCGATTTGCACTCGTCTAGCGACTTGGTACTTTAGCGACTTGGGAGTGTAGCGAATTAGGTGTTAGCGACTTGGTGCATTTTCTTCTAGCGACTTGGGTGATTGTTTACGGTTTTCTCTTGATTTAGTAAAATCCCGTGAAAGAATCTATTTCCTGGTTTAATCATAGAGTTATAAAATCCCGTATAATCTGTTAACATGTCTACCAACGTTCCTACTATCATCTCCACTGTTGCTGAGGATGTTCAAGCAGCTGGCTCAGATACTCGTCCACCCATGCTTGACAGAACTGACTACGATTCTTGGGCTCAACGAATCAGATTGTACTGCCTTGGAAAGGAAAATGGTGTCAACATTCTCAAATCCATTGATGAAGGACCGTATCGAGTTGAGACGACCAGAGATATACTTGACACTGATGAAGATGGAACTCCTATTTACGGAATGGACAGACCTAAAATGTATGATGAGCTTGATGATAAGGAGAAAAAGAGATTCGATGCAGATATCAGGGCTTCTAACATTGTTCTTCAAGGTCTTCCTAAAGACATCTACAAGCTGATCAATCACAACACCGATGCAAAGGCAGTATGGGATGATGTCAAGATGCTTCTCTCAGGTTTAGAATTAACTATGGAAGACAGAGAATCACAACTCTATGACGAATTTGAACACTTCAAGATGAAACCAGATGAGAGTGTCTATGAGTACTATGTGAGATTTCATAAGTTGGTGAATGACATGAGGAACATCAGAATGACTATGCCTAACATTCAGCTGAACTCAAAATTTGTGAACAACATGAATCTCGAATGGCACAAGTTTGTCACCTCTGTGAAGATCACTAAAGGATTGAAGAATACAAACTATGAGCAACTCTATGCCTTCCTCATTCAGAATGAGAGACATGCTATGTTTGAAAAATTGGTTCTCAATCAGTTCAAAACCAACCAGGGAGAGACAAGCTCGTCCAATGACTCAACTGCCTTCTACTCAAACATCGGAATCACAACCAAAGCTTCACAAGTCATACCCTTGGGTAATGGTAATCAGAAACTCATTCCTGATCCTATGTTCAAACAAGCTGATGCTGATGCACACGTGGGAAACTTCATTAATCAACTAGCTCTTTTGATTAGTCAAAACATGAATTCTCTCCCGCAAACCAACAACAACCTCAGAACAGCTTCTAACCCACACAATCAAGCTACTGTTAAAGATGGAAGGATCGTGGTGCAACCAGTTCAGGAAAGACAGTATGATCAGGGAAGAGGTGGAGCTGGTAGAGGTTATGTTGGTAACCAGAATCGAGGAAGGAATGGTAACCAAGGTCAAGCTAAGCCGATCAAATGTTATAACTGGGGTGGTGAGGGACACATTGCAAGAAACTGCACATCTCCAAAGCGTCCACAGAATGCTGATTACTTCAGAGATAAGATGCTGCTTGTACAAGCTCAGGACAATGGTGCTGCTTTGGATGAAGAGGAATTGCTGTTTCTTGCTGAGGGCAATGCCAAGACCTATGATGCAGATGTGGATGAGCAGCCTATTCAGGAGATAGGTCACAATCATCAAAATGCCTTTCAAGTCACTGATTGTGATGCATACGACTCTGATGTGGATGATGGACCTACTGCACACACAATTTTTATGGCTAGCATTTCTCCAATGGTTTCTCCCAAGGTCTCTTCTTCACCACAAGCTGGCCCATCCAAGGACAAACTCATCTCAGAGGTATTAAAACTATACGATGATGCTGATGTGCAACAGATGCATGACAAAGTACAATCAACTGAAACTATTGAATCAAATATTGAAAATATGGGTAATATCGATATTGTCCCATATGATCAATATGTGAAACAAAGTGAAAGTGAAGTTGTACCAAGTGATGCATCTTCTGCAGTCAACAATGACTATGTTTTTGATGAATACACTGCAAGTGCCCCTGATGACTCTGTAATTTCTGAACTAAATGCCTATAAAGAACGTGTTGCTATTTATGAACAACGTGCTAAATTTGAGTTGACCACTCGAGCAGGAAATGGATGACCAAGTGCGTACAGTAATTAGAAAAAGTAATTTTAGAGAAGAAGTATTGAAACAAGAATTAAATTCCTTGCAAGAAAAACTTTCTAAAACAGCTAAGCAAAAACAAGAACTTCAAGAAAATGTGAAAATGCTTAAGCAAGAATTTAATGCAAAGGAATCAAAACTCTTGAGAGACTTTTCTAATCTGAAAACTTTGAAAAACAAACTTGAAAACAAGTTGTACATACAAGGAAACACCATTCAGACTGCTCACATGGTCACTAAACATAGAGTTCTAAGCGATAAGCATAGTGTTCCCATTATAGATAAACCCAACCCTGAGTACGGAAAGATAGCAAAAGCAGCTCAAAGTGTGATCTATGATGGCAATGAGATTCTTAAACCTAGACAAAAACCTAGTTGCGTTGAGTGCACAGAGGATGATAAGAAACTAGATGAAATCACTAGGGAAAAGATGAATAAGAAACTAAATGATCCTAAATGCAAAGAGAAAAAATTAATTATCACTCCTCATGACTACAAGAAGGAAAACTGGATTTCCTTGAACAAGTTTAAGCCTCAGACATTGTTGACTCCCGAACAAGTCTTCTGGAAAATGGATTTAGATAAGCAGAAAGATGAAAATATTGTTGAAACAAACCCTCCCCTTTGGAAAATTCCTAGAGCGACTGTGTATCCTCCTAACACACCAATGCATCTTGTTCCTAGAACAATTGCCACTAAAAGCAAGACCTTAATTAGACAATACGTTATTTTTCAGCTATTTGTTGATTTTGAGAAAACTTGCAAGAAAATGATCACACCCACTGGTATAACTGAAGGAGAAAGGGGTTTTGAACAAATGAAAGAATGTTATTTAACTGAGGTCATGCCTTTCTTTAAACTTCTAAAAGATCACTTTGAGAGTCTTAAAAGGGGGATAGAAACTGATATTAAGGGAATGGAAAAGGAATTTGATGCAATGATTGTTGAAGTTAGTGAATATGAGCGTGCACTAAAATATAATGAGATTGAGAGGAAGAACTTGCACACATTGAATGAGACTCTTATTACTGAATGTGTTGCTCAAGATCTGTTTTTCACTGCTACAAATTGTTCCATTAATGCTTCCAAATTTCATGAATTATCGGTTGCCCTGAATGTTTCCCATGATCGTGTCATTGAGCTTGATAAAACGAATTCTGAACTAAACGAGAAAATTGAACTGGATGATCACGACAATTTGGTTAAACATTTTTCTAAACTAGAAGTTGAGCATTTTAATTTACAACTAAAATATCAACATCTTAAAGAAAATGTCAAAACTTCAAATATCAAGACATCCTCAGATGCCCCAGAGTTTGATGCAGTTTTTCAAATTAACAAGCGTGATGAACAGATTCAAGCTCAGTGCAACACGATCAGAAATTTGAAAGCCCAAATCTCTGAATTAAAGGGTCAAACGAACAATATGACAGGCTCCCAAATGCCTCCTCCTTTAGATTCTCAGAATTCTCAAACGTTTCATCTTCAAAACCTAGTAAATGCACTACAAAAGGAAAACGAAAGTTTTCTAGAAGAAAATGAAAAGGTTAAACGTCATTTCAATGAGTTATTTGAATCAATTAAGGTCACTCGTAACAAAAATAACGAACAAATAGCTTCATTGCAAAAGGAAATTGAGAATCTGAAGAGTCAGGTAAAAGGGAAAATGCCAATGACCAATGGGGAGAATGGTGTATCAAAGGTTCACTCTTGTGATAAATATGCTTTGTCTGTGAAATATGTCCCTCCTCATCTAAGGAACAACAAACTTGCTATTCAAACATACTTCTCATCCCTTAAGGATTGCTTAGAATGTCTGCGTGAGATTGTTGAAGAGGATAAGTTAGAGAAACCTCATGATAATGCAATTGGACATGCATGCTTATATGCCAAACGATCTCAAGAAATCTTAGAATGCTTGATCACAATATGCCCAAAGTCATTAGGTAAGAGAGTTAATCCTTTGATTCCATGCTCGATGCCTAATGCCAAGTATGATATTCATTCGATTCCTAGTGCTTTGAATATGAACCATAGTGTGCCTTTAAGTAGTTCAGATTCCAAATCTGTCAATGCCAAGAAAGAGAACTCAAGTGTACCTTCTAGGAGGAATACAAATATCAGTACTTCTAGTTTCAAGAAAGTGAACCTTAGTGTGTCTGCATGTAGTTCAGATCCCAGCACATCTAAATAGGTGATGCAAAGAGTAGTAAAACCAACTATTGTTCCCATTCCCTCTACAGAAGTAATCAGTGACATTAAAGGGAGCATGTCAAAGTCTCAAGACAATACAAGGAATGATAGGACCTCGCAAGCTAAGAATGTGCACTGGAAAAGAGTAGAAGAACAATCTAGGAACTTTAAGTTTGAATCGAATAAAACGAATCGTGTTGATTCTAGTCTTAGCCATAGGCGTACTGTAATTAATTCGTATTCTGATACTATTTGCAAACCTTGTACTGATGTCTGCTTGAATTCTGTTTCTAATCATGAATGTGGTGTTAATGTTTTTCCTAATGATGATAATGGTGCAGTTAATGTTGCTTATGTTCATGCAAAAAAGGCAAAAAGGCAAAAACGAATGAGAGTTAGAAAACAGTGGAAACCCACAGGAAGAACATTTAGTAAGATAGGCTTTTATTGGATACCTGTTGGTCATAAGAATAATCAGACAATGCCCACTAGAAAATGGATGCCTACTGGTAGAACTATTCCCATAAGAAGTGAGCACACTGTGAACATGGCTAATACGAACACTAGTACTGCATCTATTCACAATGAATCCAGTGCCTTAATTTCTAATATGAATGCTCCTTTCTCTGATGTGGGTGTTCCAACTGTTGCTACTAACCAAATGGAACCCATTCTTGCATGGGGATCCCAATTATCCAGTTATCCATTCTTGTCTGTGTTCAACTGCAGATCGTTCAAATCGTTCTGTGGTACCTGGACTCAGGCTGTTCCAAGCATATGACTGGAGACCGGTGGCGGCTCATGAACTTCGTGAGCAAATTCATCGGGACTGTTAGATTCGGTAATGATCATTTCGGTGCAATCATGGGTTATGGAGATTACGTTGTTGGTGATAGTGTCATCTCTAGAGTATACTATGTGGAAGGTCTGGGTCATAATCTGTTCTCTGTTGGTCAATTCTGTGATTCTGATCTAGAAGTAGCCTTCAGAAAACATACCTGCTTTGTTAGAGATCTTAATGGTAAGGAACTGTTAAAAGGAACTCGTGGCTCAAATATTTACACCATCTCCATCGATGACATGATGAGGTCATCTCCAATCTGCTTGTTATCAAAGGCTTCTAAAACAAAGTCATGGTTATGGCATCGTCGTCTCAACCACCTGAACTTCGGCACCATCAATGATCTCACCAGAAAGGACTTAGTTGTAGGTTTACCTAGACTCAAGTACGAAAAGGATCATCTTTGTTCAGCATGTCAATTGGGAAAAAGCAAGAAGTATGCCCATAAACCCAAACCTACTAACTCTGTCACAGAAGTTCTTCATATGATTCATATGGATTTATGTGGACCAATGAGGGTGCATAATATCTTTGGGAAGAAATATGTGTTAGTTGTGGTTGATGATTACTCTAGATTCACCTGGGTCAAGTTCTTAAGGACAAAGGATGAAACTCCTGATATCATCATCAAACTCATCAAACAGCTGCAGGTTCGACTTAACAAAACCGTCAGAATTATCAGAACAGACAATGGAACTGAGTTTGTCAACAAACAACTTAGTGAATTCTATGAAAGCGTTGGAATCAGCCATCAAAGAAGTGTTCCACGAACCCCTCAACAGAACGGTGTAGTTGAAAGACGAAATCGAACTCTTCTTGAAGCCGCTAGAACAATGCTGATTTACTTAAAGGTTTCAATGTTTCTCTGGGCTGAAGCAATTGCCACTGCATGCTACACACAAAATCGTTCCCTGATTCACACTGTTCATGGAAAAACTCCATATGAACTTGTCTACAATAGAAAACCTAATCTCTCTTTCCTTCGTGTGTTTGGCGCATTGTGTTATCCAACTAATGAGGGTCAAGACTTAGGCAAACTTAGGGCTAAATCTGACATTGGAGTATTTGTAGGATATGCACCAAACAAAAAGGGATACCGAATCTACAACAAAAGAACCCGAAATATCATGGAAACAATTCACGTTACGTTTGATGAGCTGACCGGTCAAATAGCTCCTGGACACTCCAGCTCAGGACCCGCACTTCAAAACAGTCCCATTGGGTCATCCCTTGTTCCAAACTCCTCTCAAGAAACTCCATATGTACCTCCGTCTGAAGATGATTTAAAGAAATTGTTTGATCCTATGTTTGATGAACTTTATGATCCAAGTACTAATGAGGTGTCGATCCCTACAACAGAGGCTGCTCATATTCCCGTGAATGAAGTAAATCCCTCAGTCTCAATATCTTTAAGCCAAGAAGCACCTTCTGCTGATCCTTCAGTCTCATCAACAAATCATCATCCTTCAAATGTACATCATGGTACTATTTCTGGCATCAATGATGAAGTTAATCCCTTTTCTACTCCTGAAAATGCTCCATTTGAAAACATATTTGCTCCTGAATCATCATCAGAACCATCTTCTTCAGGAGACATCGACTCTGCTACCTCAGTCCCTTAACAACTGCCACATGAACACCTTAGAAAATGGACTCACGATCATCCACTAGATAACATAATTGGAAATCCCTCTCGTCCTGTATCAACACGAAAACAACTTGCAACCGATGCCTTATGGTGCTTCTTCAACTCCGTACTATCTAAGTTCGAACCAAAAGATGTTAAAACCGCCATGAATGAAGATAGCTGGTTCAATGCCATGCAAGATGAAATTCATGAGTTTGATCGACTTGATGTATGGGAGTTAGTACCTGCTCCAGACTGTGCTATGATTATTGCTCTTAAATGGATATTCAAAGTGAAACTTGATGAGCATGGTGATGTGTTGAAGAACAAGGCTCGATTAGTTGCTAAAGGATACCGTCAAGAGGAGGGTATTGACTTTGAAGAATCTTTTGCTCCAGTTGCTCGAATCGAGGCAATCAGAATCTTTCTGGCTAATGCTGCTAGTAAGAACATGGTAGTCTATCAGATGGATGTGAAGATGGCATTTCTGAACGGAGATCTTAAAGAAGTCGTCTACGTCAGCCAACCTGAAGGATTTTTGAATCAAGAGCATCCTACTCACGTTTATCGTTTGAAGAAGGCTCTTTACGGTTTAAAGCAAGCTCCAAGGGCATGGTATGATACACTGTCAAAGTTTCTTCTATCAACCAGATTTAGCAAAGGAGCAGTTGATCCAACATTGTTCACCAGGAAGTCAGGCAAACATTTAATTCATGTTCAAATTTATGTTGATGATATTATTTTTACCTCGACAGACCCAATGGAATGTGATCGTTTTTCGAATGAAATGAGTTCAAAATTTCAAATGTCAATGATGGGACAAATGTCATTTTTCTTGGGATTACAAATTTCACAAAGTCCCGGAGGCATTTTCATAAATCAATCTAAATATGCAACAGAGATCTTAAAGAAATTTGGATTTGATTCAAGTGACCCTGTTGACACCCCCATGATTGATCGAACCAAACTAGATGAGGATCACTCAGGGATCATGATTGACCAAACGAAATATCGTAGTATGATTGGATCCCTGATGTACCTCACTGCTAGTAGACCAGACATCTTGTTCGCTGTTTGCATGTGTGCTAGATACCAGGCTAAGCCTACTAAAAAGCACCTTGAAGCAGTTAAACGGGTCTTTCGGTATCTCCAAGGAACCATCAATATGGGTCTTTGGTACCCGAAGGACACCGGTATGTCACTAACGGCCTATGCAGATGCTGATCATGCAGGTTGTCAAGATACACGTCGAAGTACGTCTGGAGGTGCTCAGTTTTTGGGTGATAAGCTTGTGAGCTGGTCTTCAAAGAAGCAAATGAGTACTTCTATTTCCTCTACAGAGGCTGAATACATAGCCATGTCATCCTGTTGTGCTCAAATCTTATGGATGAGATCTCAATTATCTGACTATGGCTTTGAATTCAACAAAATCCCTCTGTACTGTGATAATAAAAGTGCTATTGCTCTCTCATGCAACAACGTTCAACACTCAAGAGCAAAGCATATCGACATTCGACATCATTTCATCAGGGAACAAGTGGAAAAAGGTGTGGTGGAACTCTATTTTGTGAGGTCTGAATATCAGTTAGCCGACATCTTCACCAAAGCTCTTCCAAGAGAACGTTTTGAGTTTATTCTTCCACGACTTGGCTTGAAAAGCCTTCAACCAGAAACACTCAAACGTCTTCAGGAGGAAGACGAGGAGTAAAGGTCTATCTTCATCTATCTCTTGTAAATATTTATTCGAAAAACAAAATACAAAATTATAAAATCCTCAAAAATCAAATAGAAAAATATAATGGTTTATTGTCATTTTCAAAATCTCTATCTCTCAATCAACAACATATGTCATTGATTGAGGGGGAGAATGATTTCAATTAAATTAAAAAATTATTTGGCATTAAATTGTTTTCAAAAGATGTACATGCATGTTTTATCAATGGAGTTTAAAGTCTTAAAATCCGATCCTTATCAGTTAAAACGCTTTCATAATCAAGTCACAATTCCCCTTAAAAGCCTTCAAAATCAATTTAAATCTATAAGAGATCACAAATCTCAAATGATTTGATAATTGTGATCGGGGGAGAATGTGTGATTTAAATTGGATTTAAACTGATAATTCGGTAAATGGTTTTATAAGGATGTACATGCTGTCCTTCCCACATGTGACAAACGATTTCAAATTTTCAATGCACATGTTGAGGGGGAGCATCTATCTTAAACCTATGATTTGAAACGTGATCATTTATCTCAATGTGCAGGTTCCCTCTAGTATGTGCAAAACTCTCTTCTAATCTCGAGGCACATATTGAGGGGGAGCAAACTTATGAAAACCTCATCCTTCCCGGAAATGCTTTATCTTCTTGATTTGATCAGGGAAGTGATGTTGATATCTTTTAGAAAATGATAATCAAAGAAGTAAATTCTTCCTCTTGCCTCCGTGTGCAAAACGATTTCAAACAATTCATGCACATGTTGAGGGGGAGCACGTATTCTAAAAATATCAAAAACAATTCAGGCACAAAATGTTTTGATAATATATCACAAGTATCTGGATTGATTTTCAAATGGTTTTCAATTGGTTCCAATGGCAGATGAACAATACCAAATTGACCGACCTACTTTACTTTATGTATGGTGATATAAGGATGATAAGGTTAGGTATGTGTTCCCATGATCCGCCAGAACCGGAGGGATCTACCCAGGGACAATCCACTAGTTAGTGTAGAAGTCCTTAGGTATGATGATAAAAGGAGAAAAGTGAGATATGGGAAGAGTGCGGACTGAAATAGAGCAAGTACTGGAACAAACCCAACAAGGTTCTTGCTATGAAGTCTCGGTAAGCACTGAAGGGGTTGAAGAATTAAAAAGAATTGAATGAGAAAAAGGGTGAAAACAAATAGCCCTCCATTTATTCAACCTTAGGGCAGAAACCGGGTTCACTTCATATGCTATTGATGGTAACATCGGTATTGAAGACAAGACGTCATGGACCCAGTGACGCACTGCACTTCAACTTTCCAAACCACTCAAGTTCCTCTTAAAAGGACTTGTTTCATTCTCACGGGGAACCGACATTATCTATCGACTTTCTCTTAGAGATTGTTGATATTGAAGAAGGAGACCCTCTCCTTAGTCTCCGGCACAGGATCCAAATATGCACAAATTGAGTCTAGAGCCACGAGATCATCAATAAATCTCATTAGGACACTTTCAATGAAGACTCTCTGTTTCACACAATGTGGAAAGAGAGATTATATCTTGAGTCCTACGCATTATCCTTGTGGTATTGCCAGAACATCTGAGTGATGTGTATTCATATTCACAATGAAGATGGAAAGCCTTCTGGAGCCAACATCAAACAAGCTCCTGGTAGGTGGCATGTGAGATCTATTATATGGATCAACCATGTGACAACTGAACATAAACAATGGGGCGATTCAACCTCTTGAATCAATCCTGGTTCAGGTTATGGATTGACGGATACCTTTGAAAAAAAACCGGTCGTTGTGCTTAAAAACTCTTTTCTTTAGCACATCGACCGTGTACTCATTTTTCAAACCAAAAGGTGTTTTTATGATTGATAATTGATTTTCAATAAAACCTTCGTTGTATTGCAAAAACAATTTCTATTGAGCAATACACGATTGTTTTTCAAATCTCTTTTCATCAATCAGTGGACTTAAAATTCGCTAGTTCACTCACTCCGTGTTGTCTTCTTTGAGACGTTCCGGTTTGAGAACAGCTAGAGCAGCTGCGAAACCCTGTCAAGGAAATTCTTCGGAATTATACCTGATCACAGGCAGTACTTGTACTGATCAACGGGGAACCGTGGGCCGTGTACCTCAATTCAACGAAAGTGATCAAAGACACCTTCGTGCGATTTATTGCTAACTGTTGTATGCAGGTACGCCCGACGTTTGCAGCTGATCAGAAGGAAGCGGTCAATCCATAGCCGCATGCTCACTTAACACATTCAACTCTAAAGAAATCATGATTAGTGCCTCACTGACTCTGATATTTTCACTCCATGCTTCTGCTACGCTGCTGCCAATATCATGATTCAACAAAAGCTTCCGCTACTCTGATGAGAAGATATCATGATCCAGAATGTGAGCATGACGGTCCGTATGTCACAACATCACATAATACCAACACCACAATGGATGTCATAGAGATCTTTGATTGCTGATGATCTCTATAGCTGGCTCAAATTTACTATCACGTGGATCAGTAAAAGACCTCCACTTGAAGTAATCAAACATGCAATGTGAAGAATCAATGACTACGAGCTTAGGAACAAAGGACTACATCAAGAATGCAAGAACAATTTTTTTAATGTAATATCTATTTGTATTCAATGTAATTTTGGTACATGATTGAGGTGACCTCCCTTAGGGGGAGATTGTTAGGAATTAGATATTCCAGGTATTAAAGAGTCGGTCACCTAAAGTATATGTAATCGTTAGAAAGCTCGTAGTCGTAGTTATTTTAAGTTAAGTAGTATTTAGTTAAGTAACACCGTGGAGGACGGACGGGTCTTTACCCACTGTATGCCTGATCCACAGCCCGATGTGTGGCGATTTATGTAAGACTATAAATACTCTCTACCTTCCAAGGTAGAGAGTTGGAGCTCATAATAATATCTTTCACTTTCTCTCACTAAGTTCCCTAAACCTCTAACTTTCTCTCTCTAGAACCTCATTCATACGCCACTTTGTGTTATGGTTTGATGTGTATGTGAAAACTAATATCTTACACATTCCATAAAATTTAACTTTTCCCATGAGTCCCAATCGTCCCAAAACTGTGTACAAAGGATATGAATCGACTTAGCAACTTATGCAAGCAACAAGATAATTGAACTAAGGGTTTAGTGTGATAACATTAATGCACTAAAAGTGAGTGCATACAAGGTAGGCTAAGGCGATTTGGGTGTACATTTGGGGGTGGATTGTAAACAATGCTCTTCATTGATATTCCGGAAAACTGAAACATCACGAGAACCGCGAAAAGGATAGGCTCTGAGGTTAACTAGGGGTATCGTGTACTAAAGATGAGTACAACGCAAGGGTGTGGTGGAATTACTCAACCGATGTGGAAGAAGTAATTATATCACGGGTATCAAACAAGGGTTATCCTAATGCCTCTTATCATTTAGTTATTCCTAACTACACAAGTGTAGTCTTACTAGCGATCTCGGGATGCATCACAAAACAAGTTCTAGAATCTATTATACTACTGGTTCACACTCTAAGCATTAAAGATGAATGCTTTAATTCCTACTAATCTAAGGGCGATCCTCACATTTTGGGTGGAATTTAAGTGGTAAAGGGTTTTTGTGCTAGTCATATAATTTCCTATCCATGAGACGCTTTATTAAGACTAATGGCCCACTCCTATATGTCATGAAAATTTTTAAATTTGGTGCCAAAATTACCCTAACCGATATTTATCATGGTTTATTACACAAATGCAATTGGACAAAGCAAATAATCAAGGATAAGCATAGTTTCAAAGTTCCCGTTTTATTTTCCCTCCCTACACTTAAACTGAACATTGTCCCCAATGTTCCCCGAAAGTATCAAAGTTATGATAATGGAAGGTAATTAAAAACGAAAGAAACTAATACTCCCCTGATTAGCTCGGTAGGATCCGTGTAAAGTGGTGGTTACATCTTTCTTCAAAAAGAACGTTTGCGTTAAAAGCTCCTTCTCATCTTATGTATCTTCTTCTTGGTAAATTAAACCTGCACACTTGAAGAAAACAAACGAAACCTTCGCGTAAAATCGGCGGTAAAAATATATATAAGACTCTACTAAACTAGGATATAATGTTTGTGGAATGGATGTTTACAGATTTTCTGGAAAATTAAGACCTGGAAAATTCCAAAAAATTTATAAGTAGCTCAGAAAACGAGAAAAAGTAATAAGCTGTTTCTGCTCCTCCTAACGCCGTCAGGTTGCGATCCTGACGCCGTCAGGTTATCCTGACAGAAACTGGTCTGCGATTTTCTGAAAAAAATTCTGGAACATTTTTATCTTTAGAATCTGGAAAAATTTCCTGCAAAACATTCATCATGACTCGATACAAGCATTTGACTCGAACAAACACACATGTATATCTTTTAATTAATTGTAATTCTCATGTTTACGTTTCTTTTGAAAACGTGTGTAATCCTCCCTACACTTGTCCCTTTTGTAAAATACCTTTATATGTAATTAAGACGAGGTTAAAGACAAAATAAAACATTTTTACAAATTCAAACATGAGAACATACAATAATGAAAAGATATATGACACATAAATAAAAATGAAAAACAAATACACATGGGTTGCCTCCCAAGAAGCGTTTGTTTTTGTTTGAGTCACGAGCTTGACTCTACCCTTATTTAACGGATAAAGGGGAGGTTTTCCCTACACTTAAGGTTAAGTGCAGGTGATAGTTGCGATACACACCCTTAGGGTGGAAATTTGCTACGTGAGGAGAGGGTGATGGGTGATTTATATGCTCAAAGGAGTGTGCTCCATTCATTATAACCTTACCTAAGTCTATTGGTGTAGCAGGTGAATCAAATCTCTCTCCTAAAAATGGATCATCTTCTATCAAATTCAAAAGATTCTTAGTTAAGAATCCATCTTGACCTAATAAACCCCGTTTAAACCTATAATGTTTCTTGTTATCAACCATGAATGGGTGATATAAGTGTGTAAGGTCATGGGTTACTCCTATATTAGCTTCCACTCTACATGGCTTAGAGTCTACCACCTTTATCAAGCAACTACCCGGATTATTTATTTTGATGGGTGGATTGGGGCCTAATTCAATTCCAAGATTCACATCTAAAGAGGGAAAATTGGGTAAGGTTTTTGGTTGAGGTTCCATTTCTTCAAAATTAGGAACTTCCCTAGGACTAAGAGAGGTCATGACAACAAGCATCTAAACCTACATTCTCTAGTGGCGTTTGGTCCAAAGGTTCTATATCAATCGGGGTTCCTATAGTCTCTTCTACTTCTCCCGGGTAAGTTATAGGCGATGTGTGTTCCTCAAGTGATGGTAGGGCCTGTAGGCTTGGAGTTTACACCTCATTCTCCATTATATCTAGATCTCCTAAATGTTCATTAGTATGATCTAACCCAAATATACTACTAAGCATCTCAAATCCTTCTTTGGCCATTTCAAATTATTGGTCCGATTCATAAGAATTGTTCTCAAAAACTTGACTACTATGTTCTATTTGCCTAAAGGATTCCTTACGCGTGTCATATGTTTTGAAGTCTATCCCACACATGCAACTAAGTATTTCAACTCTAACCATCTCACAATCTTGTTCGGGTTTAGGTTCCATGTTCTTAAAAACTAGGTCTTTTTGATCATGATGCCTAAGGTTGGATATTTCCTCCTTATCCATTTCCTCAAGTTGTGACAACTGATGGTTTATGCTTAGGAGGCTTTTCTCAAATTTTTTCCAGAGGGTCTCACTAAAAGGAGTTGATTCTAACAATGATCGTTGAATAGAAGCCACACAAACACAAAATTTATCAAATCCACCCAACCTTACACCCGTCTCCTTTTGGATATCTTTAAGATCACTCACAAATTCATTAGAACAATAAAAAGCAATCCAATCTGCGAAATTCAATTGTTCCTCATTTGTTAATGATTCAAATGCAACTTCAGTTGCCATAGCGACAAATGAAAAGGGTTTTACGAACACAAACACAAAGAAGGGGGATAGACTACAAGGAAGCTAAAAATGAGAAAAAAGCTTACTTGATAGGAATCAAGCAAGGGAACCTAAACAAGGTGGACTCCTAACTAGCTATTCTATTCCCCGGCAGCGGCGCCAAAAACTTGATAACGCTTACACAGCGCGTTCGGGTTCGGGGTCAAAGGAACTTCCTTTTCGTTGAGCAAGTTTTTCAACACCCTAGGCAGTGAACCTAATCGTTGTAGTGTAGTATTAGGGTAAGCCACGGGAATTAATATCGTTCTCTAGGGGAATAGGAATGCTAGTGAAAAGTTACTACGCTAAGGTTGGGGTTGAGGAAGATTATTTTTTATCTTTTTATGTTTTTTAGAAAATGGAAAGGTACGAATGTTGGGGTTTGGATTTGGGGGTTGGTATTTCTACCGATTACTTCTACTTATCTAATTATCTAAGATAAGGTGTATGTAGTCTATGTCTATTGTTGTGTGCTCGTATGATGATTAAAAATGTATTTGCTTAGGCTTTTTTACTCCCTAGTTATCTCCTATTGATGGTTGAATTGTTACGTCCTTATTCTTAATCGCGTTGTGTCTCTAAGGTCGTAGGGTATGCGTTTTTCCCTAACTCTTTGAAGCTACCAAAGGTTAATGACTACAAAATCTCTAGGATTTATAAACTTTAACTCTAAGGTATTCTTTGGATGTATAGCCTACAATTACTCTAGGTGATTATAAACTAAGGTTCAACAAAGATTAATCAAGCATTAACAACACAACGAATGACCTATCGCAATACTAGGTCAATCACAACTAAGATAAGAGACAACCAATCAATATTCAATAACTAAGTTTCATATTACCTTAGCAAACACACAAGTAAATTAGCCGGACATGGGGAACATGCAAGCATACACACAATCAATTGAAGATATAATTAAATTAATGAAGTAAAACACTTATCTTTATGTAAGATAGGGTATGGAACCCTAAAGTACTGTACAAGACAGCCTTGGTTCGGTTTAGGTTTTTACTCCACAAGACTACACACTGAAAACTGAAAAATTTGGATTGTATATATAAGGTTACAAATACGACGGCGTCACCCTTTAGTTTGTGACGCCGTCGGGTTGCCGTTATTAGGGTTTCGTCTTGGCCACGTTAACATTGCGACGACGTCACCTTAAGCTTGTGACGCCGTCCTCTTCAGTCTCTGACGTTGTCTGGATCAAATCTAGGCCGTCTAAGCTGCGACGCCCTACTCTTTTAACACATGATGCCGTCACTTGTAAATAAGCAATTTGGCTACTAAGTCGTCACAAAACTTGTCCGACGGCGTCGCAGATAACACCTGACGCCGTCGCCAGTAGAACCTGATGCCGTCCCCTTTAGTTCCAGCAGCCTGAGTGTCTTGATTCTTGACTTTGGCCATTTTCTTCGTATATTCGCGCCTTTTCGTCCGAATAAGTGTCATTCCCGCATTTTGCCTTCAAGAGACCTAAAAAGTGAAAAGGAATGATATTAAGTAATAACGGATACAAAAGTGAAAATAAGGGCTTAAACGACCCCTCAAAAAGCTACATTTTAAAACCTTATAACAAGCCTTAGAAGAGGCATATCTGTATTAGAAAAACAACTAGAGCATTATAGAGCAAATGAGACAAAATATAATGATGATATGGTTGTTCTTAGAAGAGAGTTAGATCATAAGATAGCAGTGAATGAGGCACTAAAAGAAGAGCTTGAAAGACTTAAAAAGATAAATGAGAATGTCAATTTATAAGTTGACACTTTATATTATCAGTCTAAGTCAATTGATAAAATTTTGAATGCTCAAATTACTAGTAAAGTTAAGTCTGGTATGGGATACAATACTGTTCCTCCACCACTAAGGGGTGTTCCATCACCTCCTGGCATAGATTTAGCTCATACAGGTCTAGAAGAATTTCAGGATCTGAATCTTGAATATGGTCCTCCGAAATTTGTGAAAAGTGAGGAAGAGGTTAAGCATGAATCTGATGCTTTTGAAAGTGCAAGTGACTCATCTATTGTAGATGAGAATGCTAAAAAGAAGGTCGAGGATTCTATTCCACAAGTTTTAAATACTATTACAGAGGAACCTAGGAAACAAGCTAATAAACCTAGATCAACTGTAAGGTATGCTGAGATGTATAGAAACAAGTCATCAACTCCTAGGGGTAACCAGAGAAGTTGGAATCATGTAAAATCTCAACAACTAGGTAGTGAGTTTGTGATGTACAATAAATCATGTTATATCTGTGGTAGCTTTAATCATTTACATGCTAATTGTGACTATCATGTTGGGAGAAGGGAAGTCCATGGGAATAAAAGGGTGGAGTCAAACAGGTTTCAAAACAAAATACACCCTAATTCACACATCAACATGATCCCAAGAGCAGTTCAACTAAGAAGTGGACTTAAAACTTTGGCCACTGCTAAAACTATTAACACTGCTCACTCTAAAACACCTGTTGCAAGTGCAAAATCCAAAACAACTTTTGTAAAATCTGCACAAACAGGGAAAAGGTCTTTTCAAAATAAAAGGGTTCAATATAACCAACAGTGGGTACCAAAATCTAAACCGGCATTTACCACTGCTCAGTCAAAAGTTCCCACTGCAAGGGTTGTAAACAAGAACAAGGGTAACATGGGAAATGCTGTGAAGGCCTCAACACGTTGGGAATGGAAACCTAAAGGAATTACCTCAACAACCAATCCTAATGGTGTATCAATGACCTTTGATAGATATAACTATATTGATACACGAGGCAGATCCAAGTCAATTATGGCTTGGGTCTCCAAAGGAAACTAACTTCTTTCTTATATGTGTAGGAACATCCAAGGACAAAGAGATCAGATCAAGGCTACACATACAGTGGATTTTCAAGGCACATGACTGGCAACAAGTCCTATCTCTCGAATTTGGAATAATATGATGGACAGTTTGTCAGCTTTGGAGGTGGAGTTAATGGAAAAGTTACTGGTAAAGGGGTCATCAAAACTGGTAACTTGGATTTTGAACCTGTGTACTATGTAAAAGAGCTTAAGTATAATCTTTTTAGTGTGTCACAAATGTGTGACAAGAAAAACAATGTTCTTTTTACTTAAGATATGTGTTTTGTTCTCTCTAAGGATTTTAAGATGCCTGATGAAAGTCAGATTCTTCTTAGGATTCCTAGAAAAGGCAACTTATATAGCTTTGATATGAACAACATTATTGCTAAAGATGATTATGCTTGCTTGCTTACAAAGGCCACAGTGGATGAATCCATGTTATGGCATAGAAGACTTGGTCATATTAATTTCAAAACCATAAATAAGATTGTTAAAGATGGTTTGGTAAGAGGCTTGCCTCAGAAAAGATTTGAAAATGATCAAACCTGTGTTGCTTGTCTTAAAGGCAAACAACACAGAGCTTCTTGCAGGTCAAAGTTGGTTAACTCTATTGCTCACCCACTTCATATGTTACATATGGACTTGTTTGGTCCTAAATCTGTTAGCAGCTTAAATCTTAAGAAATATTGTCTTGTTGTGACTGATGATTTTAGCAGGTTTACATTTTCTTTCTTAGAACCAAGGATGAAACAACTGGCATCCTTAAGACCTTCATTGCAGAAGTAGAAAACCAATATGATTTGAAAGTTAAAATCATTAGGTGCGACAATGGGACAGAGTTTAAGAATAGAGTTATGGATGACTTTTGCAGGGATAAAGGTATTAAAAGAGAATTTAGTGTATCCTCAACAAAACGGTGTTGCTGAGAGGAGAAATAGGACACTAATAGAGGCTGCTGGAACCATGTTGGCAGATTCAAAATTGGCAATCACTTTTTGGGCTGAAGCAGTTAACACTGCTTGTTATGTACAAAACAGGGTTTTAGTGGTGAAAACAAAGAACAAGACACCTTATGAGTTATTTAGAGGTAGACCTCCTATCCTAGACTTCATGAGACTATTTGGATGTCATGTCACTATTCTCAATACCATAGATTATCTGGGCAAATTTGAAGAAAAATCTGATGAAGGGTATTTTGTTGGGTATTCCATGGTTAGTAAATCTTTTAGAGTATTCAACTTAAGAACCCAAAAGATTGAAGAGAATCTGCATGTTGAGTTCCTAGAAAACAAAGTGAACGTCAAAGGAACTGGTCCAGAAAGGCTGTTTGATCTTGATACTCTAACCCATACTATGAACTATGTACCTATCTCTAAAGGTACATCTACTTATGATTTTGCAGGTTTAGAAGAGTTTCTTGATGATGATGAACCAAACAAGGATCAAGCAGATAATCAAGATGAATTCATTTTGCCACTTTGGGACTATGCAGATAATGATGATATTCTAAGAACTGGAGATGCTCAACCTTCTAATGATTCTGGAAAAGAAGGTGATAGCAACATGAACACTGAAAATCCTAAAAGCAGTGGAAATTCAGATTCCACTGCTAGGCCAGAAGTTTCCACTGCAACACCAGATGTGGAAAATACAACTCCAGTTACAGAGGAAGCTCTAGCCAATGATGTTGAAATCTCAAATATGCCAAATGAGATTGCAGTTCCTCAGACTCCTCATACCTTAATTCATAAATTACATCCTCTTGAAAATGTGATTGGGGATGTCAATTCACCAGTGAAGACTAGAAGACAAACAAAATTGCCTGATATTCATGGATTTATTAGTGAAATCTAAGAATCATGAAGGCAAGAATGAATGTCTTTTCATGTGTTTTCTGTCACAAATGGAGCCAAAGAATGTATACAAGGCACTTGAAGATGAAAGTTGGGTGGAAGCAATGCAAGAAGAGTTGCTCCAGTTCAAGATTCAAAAGGTTTGGGTGCTTTGCGATTTACCTCATGGCAAGAAGGTAATAGGTACAAAATGGGTGTTCAGAAACAAGAAGGATGAAAGAGGAATTGTTATCAGAAACAAGGCTAGGCTTGTGGCTCAAGGATACACTCAGGAGGAGGGTATTGACTATAAAGAAGTGTTTGCCCCAGTTGCAAGAATTGAAGCAATCAGGCTGTTCTTAGCCTATGCATCCTTTATGGGCTTTAAAGTCTATCAAATGGATGTAAAGAGTGCTTTTCTATATGGGCAGATTAATAAGGAGGTATATGTTTCACAACCTCTAGGCTTTGAAGACCCTGACTATCCAAGCAAAGTGTGCAGGGTGGTTAAATCTTTGTATAGCTTGCATCAGGCACCAAGAAAATGGTATGAGACCTTAACTACTTATCTTCTTGACAATGGGTTTCATAGAGGAAGAGTGGATCAGACTTTGTTCATCAAGAAAGACAAGAATGATATCTTCCTGGTTCAAGTATATGTTGATGATATCATTTTTGGCTCTACAAAGACAGAGATGTGCAAAGAGTTTGAGAAGCTAATGAAGGATGAGTTCAAGATGAGTTCTATGGGTGAACTCACATTCTTTTTGGGACTTCAAGTACAACAAAGGCCAGATGGTATTTTCATCAATCAAGATAAATATGTAGCTGAGATACTAAGGAAGTTCAAGTTCTCTGATGCAAAGTCATCCAGCACCCCTGCAGACAAGACTACACATCAAATTTTGAAGGAAAATAGTGGTGAAGCAGTTGATGTGCACATGTACAGATCTATGATTGGTTCTTTGATGTATCTTACATCATCTAGACCAGATATTATGTTTGCAGTATGTGCTTGTGCAAGGTTTCAGGTCACTCACAGGTTCTTACACTTGACTGCTGTGAAGAAGATTTTCAGATATCTTAAAGCATTTCCTAATCTGGGACTATGGTACCCTAGAGAATCACCTCTAGAACTGGTGACTTACTCAGATAGTGATTATGCTGGAGCTAGTTTGGATAGAAAATCTACTACAAGTGGATGCCAATTTCTTGGAAATAGATTGGTGTCATGGTAGTGCAAGAAACAAACAATGGTGGCAAATTCATCAACTGATGCAGAGTATGTGGTTGCTGCAAATTGCTGTGCTCAAGTTCTATGGCTTCAAAATCAACTTTTGGACTATGGGTACAACTTTATGAATACCATCATTTATATTGACAATAGCAGTACCATTTGCATAATTAAGAATCCAGTCCAACACACAAAGACTAAAAATATTGAAATTAGACATCATTTTATAAGAGATTGTTATGAAAAAAGGCTAATTCAAGTTGTCAAAATCCATACTGATGATAACTATGATGATTTAATAACAAAAGGACTTGATGTGGGTAGATTTCAGTACTTGGTAACAGGTATTGGAATGCTTAATCCATAAATTTTTGTGTCTAATAGTCTTTGGTGTTGAGGGAAGGTTTTTGGTACTAAAATTGTTGTATAAGTTTGTATAAATTTGTATATGTTTGCTTGTATTTTTGCTTTTCCACTAACTTTTATGCAGAGAATAAGGCTAACAGTGGAAACTAAAATGCAAGCAGTGGTACAAGTTACTCTCACAGTGGAAAAAGTAAAACAGAGAAATTCCATTGCATAAGAAAAGGTTCATTACATCAAACAGAGAGTGCTTACAACCACCATCAAAACACAAAAGATAAAAACCTAACACAACCTACATCACCACATCCTACACTAGCTACTCCATTCGCTTCTTGCCCTTGCCCTCATAGTCATGCTTGTTCTTTTGTGCTCTCTTCCTCTTGTTTTCAAAGGTTGATTGCATTCTTGGACAAGCAAGACCAAGAACTTGTGAAGGAGGCCTTGGTAGTCTTGCAGGCTTCTCTGGTATGGAAATCTGCTTCATGTTGGAGAGAGCTGCTCCCAATGCTTTTTTCAGAGCCCTTAGAAACTCCTTGGACAAGGAATAGGTCTCATCATCATCATCATCTGATGATCTGGAGTAGAACTCAAGAGAAGGTGCAGGTTTGGCAACAGGTGCAGGATTGGCAGTCTGCTTAGTTGGCATCTTGGAAGAAGAGCTTGTAGCACAGGGTGGAAAATAACCTGCCCACCCTGATGCCTTTGAAGATGACTCAGAAGCCATCACAATCTATGTATCATAATCAGAAGAGATGTCAATGATATTGGAAGGATTGCTCATGGTGCTGTTTAGGAAGTATGTGAGTTAGAATGTGTTTTTGATTAAGACAATGATGTGCCGAGCCCCTTTATATAGGCAAAGTCGATCATAAGGGTTCATTAAAGGATATATTTATTTTTCCCTATTTTGGTAGGTTAAAAAGTAAATATAGATATTATAGGGTTGACTTTGGGAAGATATTTTTAGATAGTGGCTTGGTTAAAAGTAACTTTGGTTAAAACAAGTTGGTTATGCATATTCTTTGTATTATACTAACACTTGCAGGTACATAACCAATCTTGGCTGGGAGTTGATCATAAAAGTTGTGTAACTGAGACACACAACAAATGGTTATTGATTCACCATGTATAATCCACATAAGAAACAACTAGTCCAGAGCAAACGGCTACTGGTAAAGACTTAACAAATCCGTTTATGGTTGATAGTTTACCAAAAACTATATGGTTGATAGTTTACCAAAAACTATATGGTCATCAACTCACCATATTCTATATGATTAAGAGTTGGCTAGTCCATAGCAAACGGCTCATGGTAAGGACATATCAAATCCGTTAATAGCTGATAGTTTGCTAAAAACTATAATAAGAGCAGTCCAATTTTCATATGTTTTACTTACCACTGCTCTTGCAAATTCTTGTGAAAAATTCCCACTGCTAGTTCACAGTTTCCACTGCCAGTGTTATTTTTACCACTGATGAGCTAGCCGTTACAACTGTTGTGTCAGTAACAAACTTTTTACTAGCTGTTGAGAGTAACTACTCTCTATACTAATAGGGTAAAATTTTTAGAAGATTATCTACTTTCTTATTTGCAATTTATTCTCTTAAGATAAATCTTTTCCTTAGATAATCTTTCTTGCGCAAAACTCTTAAATCCTAACAGTATATATCTTTCTCTCTCAATTGGCAAGTTATTCATTCAATTCATACTCTCACAACATATTTTTCTTCAAAATATACTATGGCTCCAATCACCTTTGCAGATGAGCACATCCAAGTGGCCTATTTGGAAAAGTCAAACGACAAGAGTGGCCCTGTTTTTCATCAGATTATGGATTTTCTAAATACTACTCATGTAAGGTATGCTTTACTTCTCAATCCCACAATCTATGTCTCTCAAATCCAGCAGTTTTGGACCTCTGTTACGTCCATCACTATTGAAGATGGAGACACACATGAAACTGTGGATGCTCTTAGAGCCACAGTGGATGGGGTAACTATTGATGTTACTGAGTCATCCTTGAGGAGAATTCTCCAATTGGATGATCTCAATGGTATCATCACATTACCCATGCCATAAATTCATGAACATCTTTCATCCATGGGTATGATACCACTGACAAAAAGGCTACTTTCAAAAAGAGTGGTTTCTGTCCTCATTGGATATTTTTAATACATACTCTTTTACATTGCCTAAGTCCTAAGAAAACTTCTTATGAACAATTCAGTTAAACAATGGCTTACCCTTTGGTTTGTCTAGCCACTGATAGTATTTTTAATTGGTCTAAATATATTTTTACAAGTATGCAAGGCAATGTAAAGAGTTCAACAAAATTTTTGATGTATCCAAGGTTTGTGCAAGCAGTGTTAAATGAATTTCAACTGCAACCCCATACAAGAGTTTATAAAATCCGTTGCCTTAAGCCTAAAGTTTTTCAAAACATGAATAAGGATGGCAATAGGGTTGTTAAACCACTTTTTCCTCAAATTCTTGCAAAGATTTCACATGTACAGGGTGAAGATGCAACAATTCTAGTTGTATCTCAAACCACACCCACACTCACAGTTCCAAACATAATCTACACTCCACCAGTTACTCACACCTATGAGAGGAGGCAAAAATAGCCAACTTTTCTCATCACAACACAACATGTCCCTGATCCTCTTGGTTTAGGAACAAGCAGTGGTGGTTCCACGCTTCCACCTAGTCCAACTAGGAGTGAGTTTGAGCCAATGCCCTATGATTTACCTCTCCCAACAGGTCACACAGTTGGAAGTGTTGAGGGCAGTGGGCAACCTATGGAATTGATGGAACTATGTACCAGGTTAACTAAGCAGGTTGAATCTATGGAAAAAGTCTTGGCACAAGTAAAGGAGCAACATGCTAAGGATGTTACACAATTGAAAGCAGAGATTCAGACTTTGAAGAAAGAGTTGCAGGGGTTGAAACATAAAAAGAGACCTGCAAAGATAGTGATATCATCTCCATCCTCACCTCATGATGGTAACTCAGAGGGCTTCAGTGAATATTTTGGGAATTCTCCCAAACAGGGGAGGAAAACAGATGCTGAAACCAAGGGGAGGAAAATAGACTTTGGAGATGAATGTGATTTTGATTTTGGAGTTACTGAGGAAGTTGATACTCAAGAAGAAGTTCCTCAATAGCAACCAGAGCAAACAACTTCCACTGCTACAACCACTGATACAATTCCAACTGCAGAGCAAACAGTTCCCACTGCTGGACAAGATATTACCACTGCAGATGAAGAATTTGAAATGAAGAAGAAAGAGAAAGGTAAAGCAGTTGTGCAGAGTAAAGAGCAAGCAAAAAGGAAGGTTTCAAAGAGAGAACAAGCTCAAATTGCTCATGATGCAGAAGTTGCTAGAAAGCTCAGAGAAGATGAAGTTGCAAACAAGAAAAAGCTTGATGAAATGGAGATTGCAGACTTCATAGAGGCTAAAAGGCTGAACAGAATGGAAACCACTGATCCAATGGGTGAAAATCCACCTTCCACTGTTCCACCCACTATATTCAAAGAAAAGACTCCAGAGTTTAGCTATGTACCTACAGAACAAGAAATTGAGTTCTTGATTACTAATGATCCAGTAGTCAAGAAGAAGGCAATTCACCTAGTTGCAGATAAACCTTTAACTGAAGAACAAAGAACAGCACAGTTAAAGGACTTCATTCAAATGAAGAATAATCAAGCACTTCAGGATGCAATTGGTTTAGTTAGAAAAGGTCAAAAGAAACCAAGACAACCAACCAAGGCACAAATTATCTCAATGATGAAAGCTTATTGTTGCAGTGTTGGTGGCTAAAAAAAACAGTTCAAAGGGATGGCTGATGATCAGGTTGAAGGTATCTACTACAGGGTTAAAAGGCAAGATAGTGACTTCATTCCTATGAACTCTGAAGAAGAAGAAAGAAGATATCCTCATCTGAAGAGAAAATCCAAAGATAGTGAACCTTAGACACATAAGAAAACAAAATTTGCCAAAGAACAAGAAGTTCAATCTGAGAAATTCACTGAAGAACAGCTGACTGGTATGATTTTGATTGAAGAAGAAGATTTTTATCCTGACCCACTACAAGTCAGACATCCTATTGTTGATTGGGAAGTGTACACTACTAGCAATTTTGCTCCAACATTGAAGATTACAAGGCTAGGTGGTGAAACTTCATCATTCATTATGTTTGAAGACCTTATCAAAGCATGTGACAGACATGATCTGGATACATTGTGGAGATTAGTTCAAGAAACGTTTGATGCTGACAAGCTTAAAGATATGAAGGAAATGCAGTTATGGGTTGATCTAAGAAGGCTCTATGAACCAGATGTTAATGATAGTTTTTGGAAGTTTGAAGCTCAATGTTTTGGTACTACATGGACTTACTATGATTCATGTGAAGTTCATCATGTTTCTACAAAAGAAGGAATGGATGCATTTATGTTTGCTGAGAAAGAATACCTACTCAGAGCTGGAATTCTCACTGTGATGTTATCTACAACATTAAGGGTTCATGAAGATAATGAAAAGGTAAGAGCTTTGATACATAGGATTCAAGATCAATGTTCAAGAGCTATTCAGGCGTTAAGAAGAAAGTGAAGTGTTTGGAAGAATTCCCAAATCCTTAGAGATGATGCAGATTGAAGAAACTTATTGATTTGCAGAGAAATCATAAGTTTAGGGGAGGAGTGTTGGGAATAAAGCTAACAGTTACCACTGATAGGCTTGTGGAAGACACTGCTGAAGAATGCACTAGCAGTGGAAACAGATTACCACTGCTAGTATGTAACATATTGGATTTCACAAACACATCAGATCATAAACACAAGTAGGCGTTAATATTAGGTTTTAGAGAGAGAAAGAGTTAGAGGTTTGGGAACTTAGGGAGAGAAAATGAAAGTATTATTATGAGCTCCAACTCTCTACCTTGGGAGGTAGAGAGTATTTATAGTTCTTACATAAATCGCCACCTACGGGCTGTGGATCAGGCATACAGTGGGTAAAGACCCGTCCGTCCTCCACGGTGTTACTTAACTAAATACTACTTATCATAAAATAACTACGACTACGAGCTTTCTAACGATTACATATACTTGAGGTGACCGATACTTCAACTACTGGATTTTCCAAATCCTAACAATCTCCCCCTAAGGGAGGTCACCTCAAATTACATTGAATACAAATAGATATTACATTTTAAATTGTTCTTTCATTCTTGATGTAGTTCTTTGTTCTGTAGCTCGTAGTCATTGATTCATCATTTTTGCATGTTTGGTTAATCCAAGTGGAGGTCTTTAACTGATCCACATGATAATGAGTTTTGAGCCAGCTTGGAGATCATCAGCTAACATAAATCTCTGACTCTTCCATTGTGGTGTTGGTATTATGTGATGTTGTGACATTTGGACCGACATGCTCACATTCTGGATCATGATATATTCTCATCAGCGTAGGAGAAGCATGGAGTGAAAATATCAGAGTCATTGATGCACTAATCATGATTTATTTTAGAAATGAATGTGTTGAGTGAGCATGTGGCTATGGATTGACTGCTTCATTCTGATCGGCTGCAAACGTCGGGCGTACCTGCATACAACAGTTAGCAATAAAGCGCACGAAAGTGTCTTTGATCACTTTCGTTGAATTGAGGTACACGGCCCACGGTTCCCGTTGATCAGTACACGTACTGCCTGTGATCAGGTATAATTCCGAAGAATTTCCTTGACAGGGTTTCGCAGCTGCTCTAGCTGTTCTCAAACCGGAACGTCTCAAAGAAGACAACACGGAGTGAAAGAACCAGCGAATTGAGATTCACTGATTGATGAAAAGAGATTTGAAAAACAATCGTGTACCGCTCAATAGAAATTGATTTTTCAATACAACGAAGGTTTTAATGAAAATCAATTATCAATCATAAACACCTTTTATATTGAAATATTAGTACACAGTCGATGTGCTAAAGAAAAGAGTTTTTAAGCACAACGACCGGTTTTTCAAAGGTATCCGTCAATCCATAACCTGAACCAGAATTGATTCAAAAGATTGAATCGCCCCATTGTTTCTGTTCAGTTGTCACATGGTTGATCTATTGGATAGATCTCACATGCCGCCCACTAGGAGCTTGTTTGATGTTGGCTCTAGAAGGCTTTCCATCTTCATTGTGAATATGTTTGCATATCACTCAGATGTTCTGGCAATACCACAAGGATAATGCGTAGGACACATAAGATATAATCTCTCGTTCCACATTGAGTGAAACAGAGAGTCTTCATTGACAGTGTCATAAAGAGATTTATATGATGATCTCGTGGCTCTAGACTCAATTGTGCATATTTGGTTCCTATGCCGGAGACTAGGGAGAGGGTCTCCTTCTTCAATATCAACAAACTCTAAGAGAAAGTCGATAGATAATGTCGGTTCCCCGTGAGAATGAAACAAGTCCTTTTAAGAGGAACTTGAGTAGCTTGGGAAGTTGTAGTGCAGTGCGTCACTGGGTCCATGACGTCTTGTCTTCAATACCGATGTTACCTTGGTAACCACCAGTAGCATATGAATTGAACCAGGTTTCTGCCCTAAGGTTGAATAAATGGAGGGCTATTTCTTTTCACCCCTTTTTCACATTCAATTCTTTTTCATTCTTCAACCCCTTCAGTGCTTACCGAGACTTCATAACTAGAACCTTGTTGGGTTTATTCCAGTACTAGCTCAGTCTTAGTCCGCACTCTTCCCATATCTCACTTTTCTCCTTTTTTTCATCAAACCTAAGGACTTCTACACTATCTAGTGGATTGTCCCTGGGTAGATCCCTCCGGTTCTGGCGGATCATGGGGACAAATACCTAAGCTTATCATCCTTATATCACCATACATAAAGTAAATTTGGTCGGTCTATTTGGTATTGTTCATCTGCCATTGGAATCAATTGAAAACCATTTGAAAATCAATCCAGATGCTTGTGATATATTATCAAAGCATTTGTACCTGAATTGTTTTTGATATTTTTAGAAAAAGAGCTCCCCTCAACATGTGCATCATGTATTTGAAATCGTTTTAGCACACGGAGGCAAGAGGAAGGATTAACTTCTTTGATTACCATTTTCTAAAAGATATCAACATCACTTCCCTGATTAAATCAAGTAGATAAAGCATATTGGGGAAGGGTGAGGTTTTCAAAAGCTTGGTCCCCCTCAATATGTGCCTCGAGGTTTGAAGAGTTTTGCACATACTAGAGGGAATCTGCACTTAGATACAAATCAATCACGTTTCAATTCTTTGTGGTTTGAATAGATGCTCCCCCTCAACATGTGCATGAAAATTTTGAAATCGTTTGGCACATGTGGGGAGGAAAGCTTGCTAAACACTTATGAAACCATTTATCGAATTATCAGTTTAAATCCAATTTAAATCACAAATTCTCCCCCGATCACAATTTTCAAATCATTTGAGATTTGTGATCTCTGTAGATTTAAATTGATTTTGAAAGCTTTTGAGGATAATTTTGACTTGATTATGAAAACATTTTAACTGATAAGGATCGGATTTTGAGACTTTACACTCCATTGATTAAACATGCATGATTATCTTTTGAAAACAATTGTATGACAAATAACCTTTTGATTTAATTGAAATCATTCTCCCCCTCAATCAATGACATACGTTGTTGATTGAGAGATAGATATTTTGACAAACATTAAGTCCAGATGATTTTCAAAAATAGAGTTCGAGTTATTTTTCAAAGCAATTAGTTTTCATTAGATACTAAGTAATTGTTTATAGAGTCAGAGCATGAGATTTGAAAACAAGATAAAGCATGGCTCTGTTCTATCCTTAAAAAACAGGTTACTGCCTGAAATGACAATAAACCATAGTTTCATTTTCTCTCAAATTTTTTTTTAAGAACATTCGAACAATATCTAAAGTCCCGTGTCATTCTTTGAATGACATCACAAAGACCGTAGATATTTTCGAATCAAGAAAAACATGACAAAATAACAATATTTTTTGAAAATTTTCAAGATTTTTCAATTTTTATGGTTTTTTTTTTTTTTTTTTTTGAAGGTTTTGTAATTTTGTATTTTTCTTTTCGAATAAATATTTAGAAGAGATAGATGAAGAAAGACCTTTTACTCATCTTCTTCCTCTTGAAGACGTTTAATTGTTTCCGGTTGAAGACTCTTTAGACCAAGTCGTGGGAGGATAAACTCAAAACGTTCTCTAGGAAGAGCTTTGGTGAAGATGTCTGCTAACTGGTATTCAGTCCTCACAAAATAGAGTTCCACCACACCGTTTTCAACTTGCTCCCTGATGAAATGATGTCGAATGTCAATGTGATTTGCTCTTGAGTGTTGAACGTTGTTGCATGAGAGAGCAATGGCACTTTTATTATCACAGTACATAGGGATTTTGTTGAATTCAAAGCCATAGTCAGATAATTGGTATCTCATCCATATGATTTGAGCACAACAAGATGACATGGCTATGTATTCAGCCTCTGTAGAGGAAATAGAAGTACATATTTGTTTCTTTGAAGACCAGCTCACAAGTTTATCACCCAAAAACTGAGCACCTCCAGACGTACTTCGACGTGTATCTTGACATCCTGCATGATCAACATCTGCATAGGCTGTTAGTGACATACCGGTGTCTTTCGGGTACCAAAGTCCCATATTGATGGTTCCTTGGAGATACTGAAAGACCCGTTTAACTGCATCAAGGTGCTTTTTGGTAGGTTTAGCCTGATATCTAGCACACATGCAAACAGCGAACAGAATGTCTGGTCTACTGGCTGTGAGGTACATCAGGGATCCAATCATACTACGATATTTCGTTTGGTCTACCATGATCCTGAGTGGTCCTTATCCAGTTTAGTACGCTCTATCATGGGAGTGTCAACAGGGTCACAAGAATCAAATCCAAATTTCGTTAAAATCTCATTTTCATATTTAGATTGATTTATAAAAATGCCTCCGGGACTTTGTGAAATTTGTAATCCCAAGAAAAATGACATTTGTCCCATCATTCACATTTGAAATTTGGAACCCATTTCGTTTGAAAAACGGTCACATTCATTGGGGTCAGTTGAGGAAAAAATAATATCATCAACATATATTTGAACGTGAATTAAATGTTTGCCTGACTTTCTGGTGAACAATGTCGGATCAACTGTTCCTTTGCCGAATCCAGTAGATAGAAGAAACTTTGATAGCGTATCATACCATGCCCTTGGAGCTTGCTTCAAACTGTAAAGAGCCTTCTTCAAAAGATAGACGTGAGTAGGATGCTCTGGATTCACAAAGCCTTCAGGTTGGCTGACATATACGACTTCTTTCAGATCTACGTTAAGAAAAGCCGTCTTTACATCCATCTGATAGACTACCATGTTCTTACTTGCAGCATTAGCCAAGAAGATTCTGATTGCCTCGATTCGAGCAACTGGAGCAAATGATTCTTCAAAGTCAATACCCTCCTCTTGACGATATCCTTATGCAACCAATCGATCCTTGTTTTTTAAAACATCACCATGCTCATCAAGTTTCACTTTGAAGATCCACTTTAAAGCAATGATCATAGCATAATCTGGAGCAGGTACTAATTCCCATACATCTAGTCGATCAAACTCATGAATTTCTTCTTGCATGTCATTGAACCAGCTGTTTTCATTCATGGCGGTTTTAACATCTTTTGGTTCGACCTTAGAGAGTACGGAGTTGAAGAAGCACCATAAGGCATCGGTTGCAAGTTGTTTCCATGTGGATACTGGGTGAGAGAGGTTTCCAATGATGTTGTCCAATGGATGATCATGTGTCCATTTTCTAAGGTGTTCATGTGGTTGTTGTTGAGGAACTGAAGTAGCAGTGTCGATTTCTCCTGATGAAGATGGTTCTGATGATGATTCAGGAGCAAAAATGTTTTCAAATGGAGCATCTTCGGGAGTAGCAAAGGGATTAACTTCATCATGGATTCCAGAAACAATTCCATGATGTACATTCGATGATTGATGATTTGTTGATGAGACAGAGTGATCAGCAGCAGGTGCTTCTTGACTTAATGATATTGAAACTGAAGGGTTGACTTCATTGACAGGGATAGGAGCAGCCTCTGTTGATGGAATTGACATTTCATTAGCATTTGGCTCATAGTGTTCATCAAACATTGGATCAAACAATTTCTTTAAATCATCTTCTGATGGAGGTACATAAGGAGTTGCTGGAGAGGGATTAGAGACAAGAGTAGAACTGATAGGACTACTTGATGAAGGTTGAGATGCGGGTCCAAAACTGGATTGTCATGGAGCCATTTGCCCGGACAGCTCATCGAACGTGACGTGAATAGTTTTCATGATATCTCGAGGTCTTTTGTGGTAGATTCGGTAACCCTTCTTGTTTGATGCATAACCTACAAAAACTCCAATGTCCGCCTTAGCTCTTAATTTACCTAAATCTTGACCGTCATTCATCGGACAGCACAAAGCACCAAACACACGAAGGTAAGATAGACCAGGTTTTCGTTTATGGACAAGTTCATATGGAGTTTTTCCATGAAAGGTGTGAATAAGGGAACGATTTTGGGTGTAGCAAGCAGTGGTAATGGCTTCAGCCCATAGAAACATTGGAACCTTTGAATAAATTAGCATTGTTCTTACGGCTTCCACAAGAGTTCGATTTCGTCTTTCAACTACACCGTTCTGTTGAGGAGTTCGTGGAACACTTCTTTGATGACTGATTCCAACACTTTCATAAAACTGAATTAAGTCTTTGTTAACAAACTCTGTGCCATTGTCTATTCGAACAATTCTAACAGTATTGTTGAGTCGAACTTGAAGCTGTTTGATAAGTTTGATGATGACATCTGGAGTTTCATCCTTTGTCCTCAAAAACTTTACCCAAGTAAATCGAGAGTAGTCATCAACAACGACTAGAATGTATATCTTCCCATTTATCGTTTGCACTCTCATTGGTCCGCACAGATCCATATGAAGGGTATGAAGGACTTCCATTACTGAGTTTGTGGGTTTTGGTTTGTGGGCATATTTCGTGCTTTTTCCCAATTGGCAATCTGAACAAAGATGATCTTTTTCATATTTTAATCTGGGTAAGCCTCTGACAAGGTCCTTTCTGGAAAGGTTATTAATCGTGCCGAAGTTCAAGTGATTGAGACGATGATGCCATAACCATGACTTTGTTTTCGAAGCCTTTGACAAAAAGCAGATTGGAGAGGACTTCATCATGTCTTCGATAGAGATGGTGTATAGATTTGAACCACGGGTTCCTCTTAATAGTTCCACACCATCGAGTTCTCTAACGAAACAAGTATGTTTTCTAAATGCCACTTCTAGATCAGAATCACAGAATTCACCAACAGAAAACAAGTTATGACCAAGACCTTCAACATAATATACCCTGGAGATTACACTTTTGCCAACTACATAGTCACCATAACCCATAATTGCTCCAAAATGGTCGTTCCCGAATCTAACAGTCCCGATGAATTTACTCATGAAGTTCATGAGCCGCGAGCGATCACCAGTCATATGCTTGGAACAGCCTGAGTCCAGGTACCACAGAACGATTTGAACGATATGCAGTTGAACACAGACAAGAATGGATAACTGGATAATTGGGAACCCCATGCAATAATGGGTTCCACTTGGTTAGTAACAGTGATTGGAACACCTACATCAGAAGTAGAAACAATGGAATCATTAGAAATAGATGTAGTGCTAGTGTCCATATTTGGCCTATTCAAAGTATGTTCACTTCTTAAGGGAATAGTTCTACCAGTAGGCATCCATTTTCTAGTGGGCATTGTATTAGCAAATTTAGGGCAAAACTCATTAACCTTACGGCCAGTAGGTATCCATTGATAACCTATATTACTAATTTTCTCCCTGTGGGTTTCCACTGTTTTCTAACTTTCTTTCGCCTTTGCCTTTTAGCCTTCTTAGCTTGATTTTTAACATTAACAATTTCAACTGGGCATTTGACAGCATTAGACAAAACATTCACACCACATTCATGATTAGTAACAGAAATCAAGCAGTCATCATTATAAGGTTTGCAGATAGTAGCTGATAAGGTTTTAAAAGGTACCATTTTGAGGGGTCGTTTAAGTCCTTATTTGATCACTTTTGTATCCGTTATTGCTTAATATCGTTCCTTTTCACTTTTTAGGTCTCTTGAAGGCAAAATGCTGGAATGGCACTTATTTGGACGAAAAGGCGCGAATATATGAAGAAAATGGCCAAAGTCAAAATCGAGACACTCACAGTTGCTGAAATTAGAAGGCGACAGCGTCAGGTGCTAATGGCGACGCCGTCCCAAGATTTTTGTGACGATACAGAACTCAAAACTCGTATTTTCAAGTGACGACGTCCAGTTGTAAAAGAGTAGGTCGTCGCTACTCAGACGGCCTAGATGCAATCCAGACGACGTCAGAAGCTGAAGAGGACGGCGTCACGGACATAAGGTGACGCCGTCGCAAGGTTAACGTGGCCAAGACGAAACCCTAATGACTGCGACACGACGGCGTCACGAAACATAAGGTGACGCCGTCGCATATGTAATCTTATATATAGAATCCGAATTTTTCAGTCTTTTGTAGAGAGTCTTTTGGAGTAAAAACCTAAAACCGAACCTAAGGTGTCTTGTACAGTATTTTAGGGTTTTAAACCCTATCTTACATCAAGATAAGTCTTTACTTCATTAATTCAATTATGTCTTTGATTATTTGTGTGTATGCTTGCATGTTCTCCATGTCCGGCTAATTTATTTGTGTGTTTGCTTAGGAAGTATGAAACTTAATTATTGAATATTGATTTGTTGTTTCTTATCTTAGTTGATTAATGATCTAGTAATGCGATAGGTCATTCGTTGTGTAATTAATGCTTGATTCATCTTTGTGAACCTTAGAATATAATTACCTGAGTAGTTGTAGGCTAAACCATCCAAAAAGCGCCTTAGAGTAGGAGTTTATCATCCCTAGTGGGTTTGTAGACGAGACCCTTTGGTAAGTTCAAAGAGTTAGGGAGAAACGCATACCCTACAACTTTAGACACACAACGCAATTAAGAATAAGACGTGACAACTCAACCATCAATAGGAGATAATTAAGGAGTAATACAACCTAAGTAAACACATCTTTAAACTATCATACGAGCACACATTAATTAGACATAGACTCCCACAACCTTAGTTTAGATAATTAGATAATAGTAGAGTAATCGGTAGAAATACCAACCCCCCAAATCCAATACCCGAGATTCGTACCTTTCCATTTCATAAAACATAAAAAGATAAAAAATAATCTTCCTCAACCTTAACCTTAGTGTAGTAACTCCTTACTAGCATTCCTATTCCCCTAGAGAACGATATAAATACCCGTGGCTTACCCTAATTACTACACTACAACGATTAGGTTCACTGCCTAGGGTGTTATAAAACTTGCTCGAAGAAAAGGAAGTTTTCTTGACCCCGAACGACGCGTGTAGCGTTATCAAGTTTTTGGCGCCGCTGCCGGGGAATAGAATAGCTAGTTAGTAGTCCACCTCGTTTAGGTTCTTTGCTTGATTCCTATCAAAGTAAACTTTTTTCTCATTTTTTAGCTTTCTCTTAGTCTATCCCCCTTCTTCGTGACCTCTGTTCGTAATCTTATCACTTTTCATCATGGAAGGTGATAACCCACTACCATTCATCAACCCACCACCAAATGACCCGCCAAGAGCCCGTACTCTTGGTGAATACTCGAGACCTAGCCACCAAGGCTATAGGAACACCATTGAGCTTCCCAACCAAGCCCAAACTACGGCCCTGCGATCCGACACCATCCGGTTGGTGCAAAACGGATGCGCATTCCATGGACTTCGTTTCGAAGATCCTAATCAGCATCTTAGGGATTTCCTTAAAATCGTCGATTCCATCGACCTTGATGCTACTACTCGGGAGACCACGCACCTGCGTCTCTTCCAATTCTCTCTACGGGACCAAGCTAGTAATTGGCTTGAGCGACTTCCCGCCGGCTCCATCTCAAGTTGAGATGATCTTACCTCTCGCTTCCTTGCTCAATTTTTACCACCGGGGAGAACCACTAAGCTTAGGAATGACATCTTGATGTTCCAACAACGTCAAGGTGAATCTCTCTACGAAGCATGGACCCGATTCAAGGACTTACTTCATAAAGTCCCTCATCACGGCATTGATCTTTGGCTCCTAGTCCAAATTTTCTATGATCATGTCAATCTCTCTCTCCAACAAACCATTGATTATGCCTCCGGTGGAAGGCTAAGTAACCTCGATGCTGAGGCATGCTGGGAGGTTATTGAGGACCTTGCTCAATATGAAGAGGAAGGTTGGGAAACTCCAGTTGTTCAAGAAAACGGGTCAACTTCCCGAGCACAAGCAATTATGAGTATGGAGGCCCAAGTGAAAGCATTAATGGGAGTAACCACGCGTGCTGATGAACACATGAATGCGGTCAAGGAATTTTTGATCCTAAGAAAATCTAGGCAGGATGAATTCGAGGACATTATGTTGACATTTGTCTACAAGCAAGAAGAGGAAATAAAACGCCTCGAAGCTCAAATGCGAATAACTCATGACACTTTCTTGGGCCTAGCTAACAACTTCATGTCGAGCATCCGTGGTGAAATCGCAAAGAAAAATATACCTAAAAAGCTTGAAAAGGTGTATGCGATACCAGGACATGCTGGGGTGACTCCCGAACCTTCTCCCTTAGTAAACCTCGATGAATCATATTCTTTCCTAAACCCCGGTCTCAACGTTTCCCACTTGTTCCCTAGAAACACATTCATTGGAATGGTGCACGTATCACTTTCCGATTTTCCCAATGCAAGGAAAAGTTCTTTCAGTTTTAAACCTGGAAAAAAAGAACCTCACCCTCAAGACTTCGGAACTTCTGAGATCATGATTGAAAGACAATTTGACATATGCATTGCTTACCATAGTGGAGATTACTGGTGGAATAACCAAATTGATTTTAAAATAAAAACTAAGTTTCTTGTCAAAAATAGTAACCAGATTTTTGATCCGGGCGGACTGAAAAAAAAAACTGTTTTCTTTTACGAAAATTTGGGCGTGACGCTGTCACACTTTAACGAGTGACGCCGTCGCTAAGCCAGATCAGACGTATTAATACAGCACCCATCTCTTTCATTCTTTACCCTACACATTTTTTATCCGCCCCACACCACACAAAAACGTATTCCCCACATCAAATCCACCATTTTTTCACAGCAATCTCCACGAGGTAAGTAATCTACATTGATCTTTGTCTATTCAATTGTTCTAATTCATGTTCAATTTCGTTTTCCCCTCTTTTCTCAAATCCGAAAAACCCCAACTAATTTGATCTATTTCGCCCTTGAAATCTTGTTAAGGCTTAAGATTAGGCGAAGTAGTAGTGTTACTATATGGGGGTTAACTTTGCGAGAAGCCTTTACGGCTTAGGAGTCAAAACCACCTGGCCATTATGCCATTGTTGCTGCAACAAGGGTGTTTGGGTCAAGGTGTCACACCCTCGCCGGAGGCGGAAACACGAGGTGTAACGGAAGGGAACATAAGCACAAGATAATAGAACATACCAACGTTGAGATTTAAAAGAAAGAGTACACCATTACAACACCAGTTTAGCCGACATCGGCAAATATATTACAAAGTTTAGTTCCCAAAATATTGCGTTCTATTACATAACGATTTGTATTGACAAGTGAAAACTTCATTATGCAAGACCTGGTAGAAAAGCTTACTAATGATCACCTGAAATGCATGAGAGAAAAACGGGTCAACTATGAAAATAGTTGGTGAGTAAACATGTTTAGCAAAATAAGGAAACTCGTAAGAAATATTCAAAGCTTTCGGTCAACGAAAATAGTCCACAAAGCAAAGGCATTGTAAATCCACTCAGTTCCAAGTTCCGCCCATACAAAACTTGCAACCTGTGTATTCACAACCCATTGCACAAAATATAGCGTATGAAGTAGTCAAGTATAAGCGGTCATAATAGTTCACAATATAGTACCACGAATATAATAATTCAGGGATGCTACTGATGAAACCAAATTAAGCTGGGTGCCACTACTCAAAGTTATGTTGGGTGCCTCTTCCCAAAGATATAATGGGTGCCTCTTCCCAAAGATATACTGGGTGCCTCTTCCCAAAGATATACTGGGTGCCTCTTCCCAAAGATATAATCCGAACATAGGAGACTTTATAGTGATGCTCCGAACATAGGAGACTTTATAGTGATGCTCCGAACATAGGAGACTTTAGGTCAAGGTCATAACATGTACGGTTCAATAAGTTCAAGTAAGGCATTATTTCATAATTAAGTTCAAGGATTTGTTTCAAGTTCACAAGTTCTAGTCAAACTAGTTAATAAAAGTAGTAAACAATTTAGTTCAAGAACGGTTCATGCATTTCGCCCCAAAATATAGTAAAACGGTAAAAAGGGGGTGTGATTACTCACTTGATGAATAGATGCGATGACAAAAGTGGTTACACCGAAATGTAGCGTGAATCTCGAAACTGACCTATTATGAATGATATGATATGCAATAAGTCATGATGTAATGTTATGCACGCAATTCGGATGATATTTATACCACTTATGTATTTTTGAAAACAATACTTCTCGTCGAAAATATAATCTTTTAACGTCTTGACCATTTTTAAATTACTTCACATGTATTTACATTGAAACGATATCCAACGATAGACTTTTAGTGATTTATTAAGAGAATATAACTTTTCGTCGTAAAATAATGTCGTTGAAATTTCCATGAAAGTGACAAAAACGGCCTCTAAAAGCTAGTCGTAAAATGGTGCACGTCGAGCGTTAGGAAACGAACTCAACGGTTTTGGAAAGCTCGTACCATTATCTCAAAGTTTTAGTACGTACATTTCCATCCTAGAGGTCTCGAACATAAGGAAAAATATAGGTTAAGTATGGTACTTGTGTGTTTAAGAGTGGTTTTCGGTAAACTTTGAGCGACTATATTTTATTCATTACAACTCCGCTTGACGAACGGTTGGATATTTTGAAAAATATGGTTGGCGAACTTGATTTTTCTAGAAGATATCTTTTTATAAAGAGTGTCCTATCAATGTTAAAAACGACTCTCAACATGGCCCCTAGTTGCCGTAGTATATGTTTAATAGAAAATATATTAATGTTGCTAATCGAATAAAGTTACGGCAACTTGGTTTATCGCGTGTAATTTACTCGTTACAAGTCCGTTTTCTACGTTTTCTACATCCTTAGATTCGTGTCAAAGTATACTAATATATTTTTGATAAGTCGACACAATTTATAAAGCTTAAGACTCATTTTTGACTCGTAAAGAGTGACATTTTCATGCTGAAATTTCTGAAATTTATATTTTTCGTCGCCAAATTGAAAAATTCATAACTTCTTCGTTATAACTCCGTTTTAATCCGTTCAAGCGGCCACGGTTTTGTTTTATAGTATATTTTCTAAATTTCTAGGCAAGATATTTTTACCTACTGTCGGATTTTCCAGAATTTCAAAATAAGGACAGACCTTTTTCAAAACGTGTCGAAATGAGTTTTTCTCGCGCCAAACCTATTCTAACCCATTCAAAACAACTCCGAAGCTATTCTAATCCTACCATACACCTTCTTAGGGTGTCATGGGTTCCTAGACATCACCAAAACTAATATATAACAAGGAGTAATTATAGGATGGATTATATATATTTAACACTTAAAAACCTTAAAAACCTTAAAAATGGTATAAATATCACATAATTTGCATGTTTCTCAAATAAAATGATATGACCATACTAATGAATATGAAATAAAAATATGAATATGAATGCTTACAAGTTACTTGACGAGGTTTATGAGAACAAAAGGGTTAATCCTAATCACCCAAGGTTTTTATTTCAAAACCTTAATCAAGAGTGTAACTAGAGTTGTTTATTAAGCTTGATCATGAAAAATAAATGTTTCCTTCTTCTTTCTAGGGTGGCCGGTTCATATGCAAAGAGGAAGAGAAAAAAAAAAAACTTTTACACCTTGAGATAATGTTGATCTATGTGTTTGTATGAATTATTGTTTGCATATAAAATGATTTATTGGTCAAGACAAGATCCAAAATTTAAGGGGAGTTGAAGAGGATTTGGTTTGACTAGTTTTTTTTTTTTTTTTTTTTTTTTTATATTAAGTAGTAATGTGTAAGTAAATGTGTTCTTGTAAGTATAATTAAGTAATTAAGTGTACATTTAGGCTTGTAAAATAGCGTCAACTAGAAATAAATTTTAACGGTTCAAAATAAAACATATTGAAGTCATAAAATTTATAAAAATACCTTTCTTGCAAAATTTAAGTGAAATAATAATTATCGTGTAATATTTAAGAAAACCGTCGTAATTATGTAAATATAACAATTTATATACGAAATAAATTTAAAACACCGGGTAAACTAATAATAATATTTTTATCATCTTAATATGAGTATAAAAATATATCGGAATAATTTTTGGAAGTATCGGGGTCAAATGTTCAAAATAATTAATTACGCGATAGCGTTTATTTAATATGAAACTATGCGTTTAACGTGAAATGAAAAATCATGCATGAACTAATATGATGAATATTTAATTTAAGAAATGATCGGAAATTGAGAATTGTGACATTCTTCCCATGTCAGCGGAATCACGTCCTCGTGATTCGATTAACGATACCATGGTACGAACCTCGACAAGAGTTCTAAAAGTTCATGCTCGTACGAATAGTCTAAATGATCATGTCAATGCTCATGCATAAGGGTTCCTCATCCAACTAATTACATGCCCGTGATTAGATTTGATGGGATAAACTTACCCAATATCGAACGTAGCCCTCAAAAGACCTTTAGGTAGTGACTTGAGTAAACTTGTTTCTTAGCTCGACTTTCGCAACTCATCAAACAAGAACTGTCACTAGATCAAGCTAGGAAACAAGTCTTTTGAATGAAGTCTTTTGAAAGATTCGCTCGATATTGGATTTGCTTACACAAATCAAATCAAATCAACAAAATATATAACAACTAAGGTCAATATCGATAGGTCTCAAATTAATCAATGTCGTGAACGTGGTAAGAATTGGAAGGAAGTTATGCACTCAAGATCATGTTGTACAGAAATAAAGTGGTTGTTCAAAGGAATGTACCCGTTACGCGTTGCGGGCTTCCTCGGTACCCAGATAGAATGCTCGACCACGTGCGGAGGGAATTTCAATGTTCTGATCTTGTGGGCCTTCTATTGCCAACGCCAGGTTTGGACGATTACCTCCTTGATTGGGAGTTCTTTTCAGCTTTGGACAGGTATTGCGAAGGTGATCTAGACTTCCACACTCGTAACATGCTTTTCTCTGTCCTTGATTTCCAGTTCTGTTTGAGCAATTTCGCGCGAAGTGGCCCGTCTGTCCACATTTGTCGCACCTTCGGCAGTCTCCTGAGTGATGATAATTACATCGAGTACACAAAGGATGTGGACCTGTATATCCTTTGCGCTCCTGGGTGATCGCCCCATAGTTCTGGGTTATTCGCTGCCTCTTGTTTTGCTGGTTCTGATCTCGGCTTCCCTGGTGATCCTCCTGTCGCTTTCGTCCATTGCCGTTTGCTTTTGTTAGTTCTCCAGACCTGATCACATCATTTGTCAAGCGATACGCCATACCCACAGCGGCTTGCAGAGTAGTTGGGTTCGACGAGGTGACATCCCTCCTAATTTCCGGTATCAATCCCCATATATATCGGTCAATCAACTTCTCCACAGTGGAAACCATGTGAGGAACCATCCTAGTTAACTCGTGGAACCGGATCGTGTACTTGTCGATCTCTACTCCTACCATCAAGTGGTTCCAAAATTCTGCTTCCAGTTTCTGCACTTCATCTTTTCTGCAGTACTCATCAGTTAGTAGTTTCTTGAATGCTTCCCAAGATAACGCATTTGCAGCCCCTCTTCCTCTGGTCTGTAGTTGGTTGTTCCACCAGGTCAATGCTCGTCCATGTAGTAGACCAGCAGAGAACTCAACCTTATTTTCTTCAGCAAATTTCGTGATACTAAGCTTCGACTCAACATTCTCGAACCAGGTTAGCAGTCCAATGGCACCCTCAGTACCATGAAATTCCATTGGCTTGCATGTCATGAAAGTTTTGTAGCTGCATCCTTGACCAGCGTTTGAAGTACCTTCTCCGTTGTTGGTTCGTCTAGCATCGAGATGTGTTATAATTTGGGTGAGTAGATCCGCTATTCCAGCAGCGTTGTTGTTTGGATTGTCATTGTTGTTTGGGTTGTCGTTGTTGTTGCCTCCTGAGCGTGTGTTTCTTGCAGCCATGATCCTACAGTGGACCAAAACATCGGGTTGAGTAAACGACATTTGAACGAAGTCAGATGAGGTGCAGAACGGTGGTAATGTGTGTTATAGTGATCGAAATATGACAGGATCAGGGACATGCTATGTCTAACAAGTCGAAAGATGGAAAAGAGAGGGTATAAATAAGATACGGTAATGTAGACGTGAACATAAAAACATGCTATGCATACCCAACCGACCAATGCAACTTCAGGTGACCAGACTCTAAAGACTCGACTAAACATGATTTAAAACTACCACTCTTATCATTGCATGGTTCTTCATAAATTAGACATAGTTGATCAGGCTATGTATAATTTATGGTTAACGATGCAACGATGGGACTAGTTGACTCGGATGATGCTCGGTGTTAAATTAAAATTTTATTCCGGTTATAGCTGTGATTTTTATTTTTGAAAAATCGGCATTCTCTATAACCTTTAGCTCTGATACCAATCTGTCACACCCTCGCCGGAGGCGGAAACACGAGGTGTAACGGAAGGGAACATAAGCACAAGATAATAGAACATACCAACGTTGAGATTTAAAAGAAAGAGTACACCATT
Organism: Chrysanthemum seticuspe; assembly: GCA_019973895.1. NCBI lineage: Eukaryota > Viridiplantae > Streptophyta > Magnoliopsida > Asterales > Asteraceae > Chrysanthemum > Chrysanthemum seticuspe. The sequence continues at coordinate 99,901,738 of BPTQ01000009.1, read as the reverse complement.
ACAACACCAGTTTAGCCGACATCGGCAAATATATTACAAAGTTTAGTTCCCAAAATATTGCGTTCTATTACATAACGATTTGTATTGACAAGTGAAAACTTCATTATGCAAGACCTGGTAGAAAAGCTTACTAATGATCACCTGAAATGCATGAGAGAAAAACGGGTCAACTATGAAAATAGTTGGTGAGTAAACATGTTTAGCAAAATAAGGAAACTCGTAAGAAATATTCAAAGCTTTCGGTCAACGAAAATAGTCCACAAAGCAAAGGCATTGTAAATCCACTCAGTTCCAAGTTCCGCCCATACAAAACTTGCAACCTGTGTATTCACAACCCATTGCACAAAATATAGCGTATGAAGTAGTCAAGTATAAGCGGTCATAATAGTTCACAATATAGTACCACGAATATAATAATTCAGGGATGCTACTGATGAAACCAAATTAAGCTGGGTGCCACTACTCAAAGTTATGTTGGGTGCCTCTTCCCAAAGATATAATGGGTGCCTCTTCCCAAAGATATACTGGGTGCCTCTTCCCAAAGATATACTGGGTGCCTCTTCCCAAAGATATAATCCGAACATAGGAGACTTTATAGTGATGCTCCGAACATAGGAGACTTTATAGTGATGCTCCGAACATAGGAGACTTTAGGTCAAGGTCATAACATGTACGGTTCAATAAGTTCAAGTAAGGCATTATTTCATAATTAAGTTCAAGGATTTGTTTCAAGTTCACAAGTTCTAGTCAAACTAGTTAATAAAAGTAGTAAACAATTTAGCTCAAGAACGGTTCATGCATTTCGCCCCAAAATATAGTAAAACGGTAAAAAGGGGGTGTGATTACTCACTTGATGAATAGATGCGATGACAAAAGTGGTTACACCGAAATGTAGCGTGAATCTCGAAACTGACCTATTATGAATGATATGATATGCAATAAGTCATGATGTAATGTTATGCACGCAATTCGGATGATATTTATACCACTTATGTATTTTTGAAAACAATACTTCTCGTCGAAAATATAATCTTTTAACGTCTTGACCATTTTTAAATTACTTCACATGTATTTACATTGAAACGATATCCTACGATAGACTTTTAGTGATTTATTAAGAGAATATAACTTTTCGTCGTAAAATAATGTCGTTGAAATTTCCATGAAAGTGAGAAAAACGGCCTCTAAAAGCTAGTCGTAAAATGGTGCACGTCGAGCGTTAGGAAACGAACTCAACGGTTTTGGAAAGCTCGTACCATTATCTCAAAGTTTTAGTACGTACATTTCCATCCTAGAGGTCTCGAACATAAGGAAAAATATAGGTTAAGTATGGTACTTGTGTGTTTAAGAGTGGTTTTCGGTAAACTTTGAGCGACTATATTTTATTCATTACAGCTCCGCTTGACGAACGGTTGGATATTTTGGAAAATATGGTTGGCGAACTTGATTTTTCTAGAAGACATCTTTTTATAAAGAGTGTCCTATCAATGTTAAAAACGACTCTCAACATGGCCCCTAGTTGCCGTAGTATATGTTTAATAGAAAATATATTAATGTTGCTAATAGAATAAAGTTACGGCAACTTGGTTTATCGCGTGTAATTTACTCGTTACAAGTCCGTTTTCTACGTTTTCTACATCCTTAGATTCGTGTCAAAGTATACTAATATATTTTTGATAAGTCGACACAATTTATAAAGCTTAAGACTCATTTTTGACTCGTAAAGAGTGACATTTTCATGCTGAAATTTCTGAAATTTATATTTTTCGTCGCCAAATTGAAAAATTCATAACTTCTTCGTTATAACTCCGTTTTAATCCGTTCAAGCGGCCACGGTTTCGTTTTATAGTATATTTTCTAAATTTCTAGGCAAAATATTTTTACCTACTGTCGGATTTTCCAGAATTTCAAAATAAGGACAGACCTTTTTCAAAACGTGTCGAAATGAGTTTTTCTCGCGCCAAACCTATTCTAACCCATTCAAAACAACTCCGAAGCTATTCTAATCCTACCATACACCTTCTTAGGGTGTCATGGGTTCCTAGACATCACCAAAACTAATATATAACAAGGAGTAATTATAGGATGGATTATATATATTTAACACTTAAAAACCTTAAAAACCTTAAAAATGGTATAAATATCACATAATTTGCATGTTTCTCAAATAAAATGATATGACCATACTAATGAATATGAAATAAAAATATGAATATGAATGCTTACAAGTTACTTGACGAGGTTTATGAGAACAAAAGGGTTAATCCTAATCACCCAAGGTTTTTATTTCAAAACCTTAATCAAGAGTGTAACTAGAGTTGTTTATTAAGCTTGATCATGAAAAATAAATGTTTCCTTCTTCTTTCTAGGGTGGCCGGTTCATATGCAACGAGGAAGAGAAAAAAAAAACTTTTACACCTTGAGATAATGTTGATCTATGTGTTTGTATGAATTATTGTTTGCATATAAAATGATTTATTGGTCAAGACAAGATCCAAAATTTAAGGGGAGTTGATGAGGATTTGGTTTGACTAGTTTTTTTTTTTTTTTTTTTTTTTTTTTTTTTTTTTTTTTTTAGTAGTAATGTGTAAGTAAATGTGTTCTTGTAAGTATAATTAAGTAATTAAGTGTACATTTAGGCTTGTAAAATAGCGTCAACTAGAAATAAATTTTAACGGTTCAAAATAAAACATATTGAAGTCATAAAATTTATAAAAATACATTTCTTGCAAAATTTGAGTGAAATAATAATTATCGTGTAATATTTAAGAAAACCATCGTAATTATGTAAATATAACAATTTATATACGAAATAAATTTAAAACACCAGGTAAACTAATAATAATATTTTTATCATCTTAATATGAGTATAAAAATATATCGGAATAATTTTTGGAAGTATCGGGTCAAATGTTCAAAATAATTAATTACGCGATAGCGTTTATTTAATATGAAATTATGCGTTTAACGTGAAATGAAAAATCATGCATGAACTAATATGATGAATATTTAATTTAAGAAATGACCAGAAATTGAGAATTGTGACACAAGGGTTATGGTTAGAAACTTGGACTTTTCCCTCGCAAATGTCGGATTCAAAAAAATTGGTCGATCTGACGGCGTCAGGTGTATTTTGTGACGCCGTCAGTACCTGCTTGTGTCGTCCTTTGCATCGCAAATGATACTCATTTGCTCTCCACTTATTTGATTTCTTGTTTCAGATGAGCAGAAGAGTAAAAAGGACTAGGGGACAATCTTCTAATACTCAAGAAAACATTGCGGACACAATCATTGGGTGGGGGGTATTTACTGAAGAAAGTTGTCGAGCTAGTTACAACGATTTACTCCATCAGACTATTGATTCAGGGGCTGTGTTGGATTGGGAATTTCTGCAGGAGAATGATTTGGCTAGGGAATTTTCGAATAGTTTTAGAAGGGATAAGTTCATTGATCCCCAATGGGAAAGATTGTTTCGAATGGGAGAGCCCGTGTATGGCGAGTTGGTACGTGAGTTTCACGCATCATATCTGCCAAATATCAATGCATGTCAGGATAATATTGATTTCCAAGGGATCCGATTTAGGTTAGGAGGGGAATGGAGGGCAATGTCGACGCTTGAGTTTGGATGGAGGTTGAGACTGTATACATCTGAGGATGCTGAGAGTGATGTTTTTAGGACTCGATTTGCAACTGGAATTACCCATAAGGACGAGATGTTGGGTATTCAGTTCTGGAACACGATTGCTGATGGGGAGTACATTACTGGGGGTACCCTCGCTTCACAAATCCGGGATCCACGGGTTAGGCTCATACATCGCTGCCTCACCTTCTCTATCACAGGGAGACATGCCACGAGCCATCGTGTCACCTTACCGGACCTATTCTATCTCTACTGCATATTGGCCGAAGGAGTGTACTGCAACATTCCTTTCTGGTTGGCCGATTACTTGAGAACTGCAAGTGGGATTAGATTGGAGGATAGGGTGTATGGGGGCATGCTTATTACCCGGTTAGCTCGATCCTTTGGTGTATTGGCAGGGGAGGTACCTTCATACCTGAATACAATGGCAGCACCTAGGGTCGTCAAGGCTAAATCTCTGAAAGCTATGAATGTCCTGATGGATTATGGTAGAGGTTATACTTGGTTCCGTTCTCAGTCCGCCATTCAAGGTGGTGATGATAATGATGAGGAGCCACAGGTACCGGCACACCAGCAGGGAGGTGAAGCAGGAAGCTCCACTGACGCCTACAGGCACATGTCTAGTGGAGATTGGCAGGCCTACCAGGGAGCATGGATGGGGCGCATGGATACATGGATGGCGCAACAGGACCAGAGGGCTAGCTGGACCTACGACCATACTGTCAGACAGATGCATCATCTATCCGTGCGTGATTAGATTGACCCACATCTCCAGATTGATCCTTTCCCAGGGCGGGAGGAGGACTATCCACCCTACGGGTATTTAGGCCATCTTCCCCCTGGTTATGACTATCGTTATGGACCCCCTCCCCAGTGATTGATGTAGTAGTTTATGGATTGAGTATGGTTGGTTATTGAAACAATTTTTATTTTGGCATGTAATAATCTTGGACATCTAATTTAGTAGTGACCTTTGAACTATGTGGTGTTTATTTACATGTATTGTAATTTATCTTGCTTGTATGTTTATCTTTGTTTGTGATTTGTCTTTCATCTTTTTATTAATTGTTTATCCTCATGTTTAAATTTGTAAAAATGCTTTATTTTGTTTTTAACCTCGTCTTAATTGCATATAAAGGTATTTTACATAAAGGATAAGTGTAGGGAGGATTACACACGTTTTCAAAAGAAACGTAAACATGAGAATAACAATTAACTAAAAGATATTTATGTTTGTTTGTTCGAGTCAAATGCTTGTATCGAGTCATAATGGATGTTTTGCAGAAATTTTTCCAGATTCTAAAGATGTAAATTTTCCAGAATTTTTTCCAGAAAATCGCAGACCAGTTTTTGCCATGATAACCTGACGGCGTCAGGATTGCAACCTGACGGCGTCAGGAAGGAGTAAAAACATCAGATTACTTTTTTCTCATTTTCTGAGCCACTTATAAATTTTTGGAATTTTCCAGGTCTTAATTTTCTTAGAAATTCTGTAAACATCCATTCCACAAGCATTATATCCTAGTTTAAATCGAGTCTTATATATATTATTACCGCCGATTTTACGCGAAGGTTTCGTTTGTTTTCTTCAAGTGTGCAGGTTTAGTTTGTCAAGAAGAAGTTACATAAGATTGGAAGGAGCTTTTCACGCAATAATTCTTCTTGAAAAGGATTTAACCACCACTTTACACGGATCCTACCGAGCTAATCAGGGGAGTATTAGTTTCTTTCGTTTTTAATTACCTTCTTTTATCATAACTTTGATACTTTCGGGGAACATTGGGGACAATTTTCAGTTTAAGTGTAGGGAGGGAAAATAAAACGGGAACTTTGAAACTATGCTTATCCTTGACTATTTGCTTTGTCCAATTGTGATTGTGTAATAAACCATGAGAAAATGTCGGTTAGGGTAATTTTGGCACCAAATTTAAAATTTTTTATGACATATAGGAGTGGGCCATTAGTCTTAACAAAAGCGTCTCATGGATAGGAAGTTGCATGACTAGCACAAAAACCCTTTACCACCCAAATTCCACCAAAATGTGAGGATCGCCCTTAGATTAGTAGGAATTGAAGCATTCATCTTCAATGCTTAGAGTGTGAACCGGTAGTATATTCGATTCTAGAACTTGTTTTGTGATGCATTCCAAGATCGCAAGTGAGGCTACACTTGTGTAGTTAGGAATAACTAAATGATAAGAGGCATTAGGATAACCCTTGTTTGATACCCGTAATATAATTACTTCTTCCATATCGGTTGAGTAATTCCCCCACACCCTTTGCGTTGTACTCATCTTTAGTACACGATACCCCTAGTTAACCCCTCAGAGCCTATCCTTTTCGCGGTTCTCGTGATGTTTCGGTTTTTCCGGAATATCAATGAAGAGCATTGTTTACACCCCACCCCCAAATATACACCCAAATCGCCTTAGCCTACCCCTTATGCACTCACTTTTAGTGCAAATTTTTGTTATCACCCTAAACCCTTAGTTCAATTATCTAGTTTCTTGCATAAGTTGCTAAGTTGAGTCATATCCTTTGTATACAGTTTTGGGACGATTGGGATTCATGGGAAAAGTTAAATTTTATGAAATGACGGGAAGGGAACGTTAAAAATTCAAATTCCCTTTGTTTGCGTAATAATGTACCCCAAGTGTTTTGATCTTTTCAATTCGGGTCAAATTAGTGTTAGAGTAATAAAAACTCAAGTGTAGGGATGTGCCTATAAATCCCTATTATTTTGATGTTACCTTAGAGGATGGTAGAGTAAAAGTGTATGAAAAAAAAAAAAAAAAAAAAAAAAAAAAAAAAAAAAAACATACGGGCTACCATCCTACATCTATCCTTTAAATTTATGTTTGTTTATTTCCGTTACCTAGAGTTTTAGAGTGTCGAGTCTTGGCTTAGCAACGCCATTCTTCATATGCATTTAACATAGAGATTTTTGACTTACCACCACTAAATAGCCTATCCCACCAAACCCTTGTTTCCCTACCGTAAGCCTAACATTACAACCCTTTAAAAGACCTCTTTGATAGTCTTTCCTAGGTGCTTACGCCAAAGCGATGGAGGTTTGATCTATTCTCAAGCCTATGGTAATCTATGTAATAGGACCGGTTAATGAGTGTTTATCTTCCATTTCCTATTTGTTATATTTCATATATACACCCGAAAGAGATGTGAGTATCCAAACACCCCATGTGAGGTGCTAGTATGTAATTTCCGTGCTTGTTATGACTTTTGCGGGGCTTATATGTGTTGTGGACCATTTTGAATTAATGCTTCATGACCCCCAACTTATAAATTAATTGGCTAAAAGCACATTTGCTTGAGGACAAGCAAAGAACAAGTGTAGGGATATTTGATAAGGTTTTAAAAGGTACCATTTTGAGGGGTCGCTTAAGTCCTTATTTGATCACTTTTGTATCCGTTATTGCTTAATATCGTTCCTTTTCACTTTTTAGGTCTCTTGAAGGCAAAATGTTGGAATGGCACTTATTTGGACGAAAAGGCGCGAATATATGAAGAAAATGGCCAAAGTCAAAATCGAGACACTCACAGTTGCTGAAATTAGAAGGCGACGGCGTCAGGTGCTAATGGCGACGCCGTCCCAAGATTTTTGGGAAGATACAGAACTCAAAACTCGTATTTTCAAGTGACGACGTCCAATTGTAAAAGAGTAGGCCGTCGCTACTCAGACGGCCTGGATGCAATCCAGACGACGTCAGAAGCTGAAGAGGACGGCGTCACGGACATAAGGTGACGCCGTCGCAAGGTTAACGTGGCCAAGACGAAACCCTAATGACGGCGACATGACGGCGTCACGAAACATAAGGTGACGCCGTCGCATATGTAATCTTATATATAGAATCCGAATTTTTCAGTCTTTTGTAGAGAGTCTTTTGGAGTAAAAACCTAAAACCGAACCTAAGGTGTCTTGTACAGTATTTTAGGGTTTTAAACCCTATCTTACATCAAGATAAGTCTTTACTTCATTAATTAAATTATGTCTTTGATTATTTGTGTGTATGATTGCATGTTCTCCATGTCCGGCTAATTTATTTGTGTGTTTGCTTAGGAAGTATGAAACTTAATTATTGAATATTGATTGGTTGTTTCTTATCTTAGTTGATTAATGATCTAGTAATGCGATAGGTCATTCGTTGTGTATTTAATGCTTGATTCATCTTTGTGAACCTTAGAATATAATTACCTGAGTAGTTTTAGGCTAAACCATCCAAAGAGCGCCTTAGAGTAGGAGTTTATCATCCCTAGTGGGTTTGTAGACGAGACCCTTTGGTAAGTTCAAAGAGTTAGGGAGAAACGCATACCCTACAACTTTAGACACACAACGCAATTAAGAATAAGACGTGACAACTCAACCATCAATAGGAGATAATTAAGGAGTAATACAACCTAATTAAACACATCTTTAAACTATCATACGAGCACAAATTAATTAGACATAGACTCCCACAACCTTAGTTTAGATAATTAGATAATAGTAGAGTAATCGGTAGAAATACCAACCCCCCAAATCCAATACCCGAGATTCGTACCTTTCCATTTCATAAAATATAAAAAGATAAAAAATAATCTTCCTCAACCTTAACCTTAGCGTAGTAACTCCTTACTAGCATTCCTGTGCCCCTAGAGAACGATATCAATACCCGTGGCTTACCCTAATTACTACACTAAAACGATTAGGTTCACTGCCTAGGGTGTTATAAAACTTGCTCGAAGAAAGGAAGTTTCCTTGACCCCGAACGACGCGTGTAGCGTTATCAAGTTTTTGGCGCCGCTGCCGGGGAATAGAATAGCTAGTTAGTAGTCCACCTCGTTTAGGTTCTTTGCTTGATTCCTATCAAAGTAAACTTTTTTCTCATTTTTTAGCTTTCTCTTAGTCTATCCCCCTTCTTCGTGACCTCTGTTCGTAATCTTATCACTTTTCATCATGGAAGGTGATAACCCACTACCATTCATCAACCCACCACCAAATGACCCGCCAAGAGCCCGTACTCTTGGTGAATACTCGAGACCTAGCCACCAAGGCTATAGGAACACCATTGAGCTTCCCGACCAAGCCCAAACTACGGCCCTACGATCCGACACCATCCGGTTGGTGCAAAACGGATGCGCATTCCATGGACTTCGTTCCGAAGATCCTAATCAGCATCTTAGGGATTTCCTTAAAATCGTCGATTCCATCGACCTTGATGCTACTACTCGGGAGACCACGCGCCTGCGTCCCTTCCAATTCTCTCTACGGGACCAAGCTAGTAATTGGCTTGAGCGACTTCCCGCCGGCTCCATCTCAAGTTGGGATGATCTTACCTCTCGCTTCCTTGCTCAATTTTTCCCACCGGGGAGAACCACTAAGCTTAGGAATGAAATCTTGATGTTCCAACAACGTCAAGGTGAATCTCTCTACGAAGCATGGACCCGATTCAAGGACTTACTTCATAAAGTCCCTCATCACGGCATTGATCTTTGGCTCCTAGTCCAAATTTTCTATGATCATGTCAATCTCTCTCTCCAACAAACCATTGATTATGCCTCCGGTGGAAGGCTAAGTAACCTCGATGCTGAGGCATGCTGGGAGGTTATTGAGGACCTTGCTCAATATGAAGAGGAAGGTTGGGAAACTCCAGTTGTTCAAGAAAACGGGCCAACTTCCCGAGCACAAGCAATTATGAGTATGGAGGCCCAAGTGAAAGCATTAATGGGAGTAACCACGCGTGCTGATAAACACATGAATGCGGTCAAGGAATTTTTGATCCCAAGAAAATCCAGGCAGGATGAATTCGAGGACATTATGTTGACATTTGTCTACAAGCAAGAAGAGGAAATAAAACGCCTCGAAGCTCAAATGCGAATAACTCATGACACTTTCTTGGGCCTAGCTAACAACTTCATGTCGAGCATCCGTGGTGAAATCGCAAAGAAAAATATACCTAAAAAGCTTGAAAAGGTGTATGCGATACCAGGACATGCTGGGGTGACTACCGAACCTTCTCCCTTAGTAAACCTCGATGAATCATATTCTTGCCTAAACCCCGGTCTCAACGTTTCCCACTTGTTCCCTAGAAACACATTCATTGGAATGGTGCACGTATCACTTTCCGATTTTCCCAATGCAAGGAAAAGTTCTTTCGGTTTTAAACCTGGAAAAAAAGAACCTCACCCTCAAGACTTCGGAACTTCTGAGATAACGATTGAAAGACAATTTGACATATGCATTGCTTACCATAGTGGAGATTACTGGTGGAATAACCAAATTGATTTTAAAATAAAAACTAAGTTTCTTGTCAAAAATAGTAACCAGATTTTTGATCCGGTCGGACTGAAAAAAAAAACTGTTTTCTTTTACGAAAATTTGGGCGTGACGTTGTCACACTTTAACGAGTGACGCCGTCGCTAAGCCAGATCAGACGTATTAATACAGCACCCATCTCTTTCATTCTTTACCCTACACATTTTTTATCCGCCCCACACCACACAAAAACGTATTCCCAACATCAAATCCACCATTTTTTCACAGCAATCTCCATGAGGTAAGTAATCTACATTGATCTTTGTCTATTCAATTGTTCTAATTCATGTTCAATTTCGTTTTCCCCTCTTTTCTCAAATCCGAAAAACCCTAACTAATTTGATCTATTTCGCCCTTGAAATCTTGTTAAGGCTTAAGATTAGGCGAAGTAGTAGTGTTACTATATGGGGGTTAACTTTGCGAGAAGCCTTTACGGCTTAGGAGTCAAAACCACCTGGCCATTACACCATTGTTGCTGCAACAAGGGTGTTTGGGTCAAGGGTTATGGTTAGAAACTTGGACTTTTCCCTCGCAAATGTCGGATTCAAAAAAATTGGTCATTCTGACGGCGTCAGGTGTATTCTGTGACGCCGTCAGTACCTGCTTGTGTCGTCCTTTGCATCGCAAATGATACTCATTTGCTCTCCACTTATTTGATTTCTTGTTTCAGATGAGCAGAAGAGTAAAAAGGACTAGGGGACAATCTTCTAATACTCAAGAAAACATTGCGGACACAATAATTGGGTGGGGGTATTTACTGAAGAAAGTTGTCAAGCCAGTTACAACGATTTACTCCATCAGACTATTGATTCAGGGGCTGTGTTGGATTGGGCATTTCTGCAGGAGAATGATTTGGCTAGGGAATTTTCGAATAGTTTTAGAAGGGAAAAGTTCACAGATCCCCAATGGGAAAGATTGTTTCGAATGGGAGAGCCCGTGTATGGCGAGTTGGTACGTGAGTTTCACGCATCATATCTGCCAAATATCAATGCATGTCAGGATAATATTGATTTCCAAGGGATCCGATTTAGGTTAGGAGGGGAATGGAGGGAAATGTCGACGCTTGAGTTTGGATGGAGGTTGGGACTGTATACATCTGAGGATGCTGAGAGTGATGTTTTTAGGACTCGATTTGCAACTGGAATTACCCATAAGGACGAGATGTTGGGTATTCAGTTCTGGAACACGATTGCTGATGGGGAGTACATTACTGGGGGTACCCTCGCTTCACAAATCCGGGATCCACGGGTTAGGCTCATACATCGCTGCCTCACCTTCTCTATCACAGGGAGATATGCCACGAGCCATCGTGTCACCTTACCGGACCTATTCTATCTCTACTGCATATTGGCCGAGGGAGTGCACTGCAACATCCCTTTCTGGTTGGCCGATTACTTGAGAACTGCAAGTGGTATTAGATTGGAGGATAGGGTGTATGGGGGCATGCTTATTACCCGGTTAGCTCGATCCTTAGGTGTATTGGCAGGGGAGGTACCTTCATACCTGAATACGATGGCAGCACCTAGGGTCGTCAAGGCTAAATCTATGAAAGCTATGAATGTCCTGATGGATTATGGTAGAGGTTATACTTGGTTCCGTTCTCAGCCCGCCATTCAAGGTGGTGATGATAATGATGAGGAGCCACAGGTACCGGCACACCAGCAGGGAGGTGAAGCAGGAAGCTCCACTGACGCCTACAGGCACATGTCTAGTGGAGATTGGCAGGCCTACCAGGGAGCATGGATGGGGCGCATGGATACATGGATGGCGCAACAGGACCAGAGGGCTAGCTGGACCTACGACCATACTGTCAGACAGATGCATCATCTATCCGTGCATGATCAGCTTGACCCACATCTCCAGATTGATCCTTTCCCAGGGCGGGAGGAGGACTATCCACCCTACGGGTATTTAGGCCATCTCCCCCTGGTTATGACTATTGTTATGGACCCCCTCCCCAGTGATTGATGTAGTAGTTTATGGATTGAGTATGGTTGGTTATTGAAACAATTTTTATTTTGGCATGTAATAATCTTGGACATCTAATTTAGTAGTGACCTTTGAACTATGTGGTGTTTATTTACATGTATTGTAATTTATCTTGCTTGTATGTTTATCTTTGTTTGTGATTTGTCTTTCATCTTTTTATTAATTGTTTATCCTCATGTTTAAATTTGTAAAAATGCTTTATTTTGTTTTTAACCTCGTCTTAATTGCATATAAAGGTATTTTACATAAAGGATAAGTGTAGGGAGGATTACACACGTTTTCAAAAGAAACGTAAACATGAGAATAACAATTAACTAAAAGATATTTATGTTTGTTTGTTCGAGTCAAATGCTTGTATCGAGTCATAATGGATGTTTTGCAGAAATTTTTCCAGATTCTAAAGATGTAAATTTTCCAGAATTTTTTCCCGAAAATCGCAGATCAGTTTTTTTCAGGATAACCTGACGGCGTCAGGATTGCAACCTGACGGCGTCAGGAAGGAGTAAAAACATCATATTACTTTTTTCTCATTTTCTGAGCCACTTATAAATTTTTGGAATTTTCCAGGTCTTAATTTTCTTAGAAATTCTGTAAACATCCATTCCACAAGCATTATATCCTAGTTTAAATCGAGTCTTATATATATTATTACCGCCGATTTTACGCGAAGGTTTCGTTTGTTTTCTTCAAGTGTACAGGTTTAGTTTGTCAAGAAGAAGTTACATAAGATTGGAAGGAGCTTTTCACGCAATAATTCTTCTTGAAAAGGATTTAACCACCACTTTACACGGATCCTACCGAGCTAATCAGGGGAGTATTAGTTTCTTTCGTTTTTAATTACCTTCTTTTATCATAACTTTGATACTTTCGGGGAACATTGGGGACAATGTTCAGTTTAAGTGTAGGGAGGGAAAATAAAACGGGAACTTTGAAACTATGCTTATCCTTGACTATTTGCTTTGTCCAATTGTGATTGTGTAATAAACCATGAGAAAATGTCGGTTAGGGTAATTTTGGCACCAAATTTAAAATTTTTTATGACATATAGGAGTGCGCCATTAGTCTTAACAAAAGCGTCTCATGGATAGGAAGTTGCATGACTAGCACAAAAACCCTTTACCACCCAAATTCCACCAAAATGTGAGGATCGCCCTTAGATTAGTAGGAATTGAAGCATTCATCTTCAATGCTTAGAGTGTGAACCGGTAGTATATTCGATTCTAGAACTTGTTTTGTGATGCATTCCAAGATCGCAAGTGAGGCTACACTTGTGTAGTTAGGAATAACTAAATGATAAGAGGCATTAGGATAACCCTTGTTTGATACCCGTAATATAATTACTTCTTCCATATCGGTTGAGTAATTCCCCCACACCCTTTGCGTTGTACTCATCTTTAGTACACGATACCCCTAGTTAACCCCTCAGAGCCTATCCTTTTCGCGGTTCTCGTGATGTTTCGGTTTTTCCGGAATATCAATGAAGAGCATTGTTTACACCCCACCCCCAAATATACACCCAAATCGCCTTAGCCTACCCCTTATGCACTCACTTTTAGTGCAAATTTTTGTTATCACCCTAAACCCTTAGTTCAATTATCTAGTTTCTTGCATAAGTTGCTAAGTCGAGTCATATCCTTTGTATACAGTTTTGGGACGATTGGGATTCATGGGAAAAGTTAAATTTTATGAAATGACGGGAAGGGAACGTTAAAAATTCAAATTCCCTTTGTTTGCGTAATAATGTACCCCAAGTGTTTTGATCTTTTCAATTCGGGTCAAATTAGTGTTAGAGTAATAAAAACTCAAGTGTAGGAATCTTTTAAATTTATGTTTGTTTATTTACGTTACCTAGAGTTTTAGAGCGTCGAGTCTTGGCTTAGCAACGCCATTCTTCATATGCATTTAACATAGAGATTTTTGACTTACCACCACTAAATAGCCTATCCCACCAAACCCTTGTTTCCCTACCGTAAGCCTAACATTACAACCCTTTAAAAGACCTCTTTGATAGTCTTTCCTAGGTGCTTACGCCAAAGCAATGGAGGTTTGATCTATTCTCAAGCCTATGGTAATCTATGTACTAGGACCGGTTAATGAGTGTTTATCTTCCATTTCCTATTTGTTATATTTCATATATACACCCGAGAGAGATGTGAGTATCCAAACACCCCATGTGAGGTGCTAGTATGTAATTTCCGTGCTTGTTATGACTTTTGCGGGGCTTATATGTGTTGTGGACCGTTTTGAATTAATGCTTCATGACCCCTAACTTATAAATTAATTGGCTAAAAGCACATTTGCTTGAGGACAAGCAAATAACAAGTGTAGGGATATTTGATAAGGTTTTAAAAGGTACCATTTTGAGGGGTTGTTTAAGTCCTTATTTGATCACTTTTGTATCCGTTATTGCTTAATATCGTTCCTTTTCACTTTTTAGGTCTCTTGAAGGCAAAATGCTGGAATGGCACTTATTTGGATGAAAAGGCGCGAATATATGAAGAAAATGGCCAAAGTCAAAATCGAGACACTCACAGATGCTGAAATTAGAAGGCGACGGCGTCAGGTGCTAATGGCGACGCCGTCCCAAGATTTTTGGGACGATACAGAACTCAAAACTCGTATTTTCAAGTGAAGACGTCCAGTTGTAAAAGAGTAGGCCGTCGCTACTCAGACGGCCTAGATGCAATCCAGACGACGTCAGAAGCTGAAGAGGACGGCGTCACGGACATAAGGTGACGCCGTCGCAAGGTTAACGTGGCCAAGACAAAACCCTAATGACGGCGACACGACGGCGTCACGAAACATAAGGTGACACCGTCGCATATGTAATCTTATATATAGAATCCGAATTTTTCAGTCTTTTGTAGAGAGTCTTTTGGAGTAAAAACCTAAAACCGAACCTAAGGTGTCTTGTACAGTATTTTAGGGTTTTAAACCCTATCTTACATCAAGATAAGTCTTTACTTCATTAATTCAATTATGTCTTTGATTATTTGTGTGTATGCTTGCATGTTCTCCATGTCCGGCTAATTTATTTGTGTGTTTGCTTAGGAAGTATGAAACTTAATTATTGAATATTGATTGGTTGTTTCTTATCTTAGTTGATTAATGATCTAGTAATGCGATAGGTCATTCGTTGTGTACTTAATGCTTGATTCATCTTTGTGAACCTTAGAATATAATTACCTGAGTAGTTGTAGGCTAACCATCCAAAGAGCGCCTTAGAGTAGGAGTTTATCATCCCTAGTTGGTTTGTAGACGAGACCCTTTGGTAAGTTCAAAGAGTTAGGGAGAAACGCATACCCTACAACTTTAGACACACAACGCAATTAAGAATAAGACGTGACAACTCAACCATCAATAGGAGATAATTAAGGAGTAATACAACCTAAGTAAACACATCTTTAAACTATCGTACGAGCACACATTAATTAGACATAGACTCCCACAACCTTAGTTTAGATAATTAGATAATAGTAGAGTAATCGGTAGAAATACCAACCCCCCAAATCCAATACCCGAGATTCGTACCTTTCCATTTCATAAAACATAAAAAGATAAAAAATTATCTTCCTCAACCTTAACCTTAGCGTAGTAACTCCTTACTAGCATTCCTATTCCCCTAGAGAACGATATCAATACCCGTGGCTTACCCTAATTACTACACTACAACGATTAGGTTCACTGCCTAGGGTGTTATCAAACTTGCTCGAAGAAAAGGAAGTTTCCTTGACCCCGAACGACGCGTGTAGCGTTATCAGTAGCAGAATTCGAATTAATTACAGTACGCCTATGGCTAATACTAGAGTCAATACGATTCGTTTTATTCAACTCAAACTTAAAGTTCCTAGGGTGGTCCTCTACTCTCTTCCAATGCACATTCTTAGCTTGCGAGGTTGATGAGTGTGTAAATACTCATCATTTTTAGTCAAATCTGAACTGCAAAACGTTTAAAAATGCTCAGATATGCATCAAAATACTGAAAATATTCCAAAATTACATTTTATGTGTTTCAGATGCAAAATGTTTAAAAACAGATGAAAAATGAGCAAAGTTTGCATAATTGGCAGTTTCAGTCCCTCAAGTTTCTAAAATTGTCAAAAATAGTCCCTGAGTCCTAATTTCAAAAGAAAAATCACCAAAGGTCCTTTTAAAATCATAAGTTGTCAAAATTAGTCCTTTGGTGAAAAATATAAAAAGTTTGAGAAAATTACAAGTTTGGTCCTCTAACTTTAAAAATTGGCAAAAATGGCCCCTGGAAATTTGAAAATGTCAGCTTTGGTCCTTGTACTATTGCAACTTGTCAATTTCAGCCCTTGGATCAACTTTTCAGAATTGGCAGAAAAGGTCCTTGTATTTTCAGAAAATTGCAAATAGGTCCTTGTGTATTATTAAACCCTTTTTGACCCTTGGACCCTATCACAACCATGTGACCCTGCCACCCTTTTTGACCCTGCCACTTAACCCTTTTGGACCCCCATTTTATATTAATACCCGGTCAAATGGTTGGTCAAACACCCCAACACGCGCCAAAAAGGCTTCTTCTCCGCACCTGCTTTCTGCTAAACCCTGCAACACTCAAGCTCAACCTTCTTTCCAGCTCATGATCCACCCACCTTATCACTCCAAACACAACCTTCCAAAAGACATTAATTTCTTCCCTCTCCTCACACTCAATCTCACCCAACTGTCAAAAACAAATTTCCCGCCAAAAATGATCTATGGCCAAAAGTGATCTTGAAGTGATCCAAAGGCCTAAAACAGAGGTGGGAAACATTCAGAAGAGGAGAGATAAGTATTTGAAGCTATAAAAAGGAAGAAAGAAGCAATTTTGAAGTAGTTAGTTTTTAAATTTTCCTTGTATGTCGTTTTTTTTTAGTTATCTCAATTAGTGTTTTTAAAATGTAATTTTAAGCTTTAGTGTATTAAACATAAGCAACTTCATCATTGTAACTCACTTTCAGTTATTAATTCCAAGTTTGAGTAATTTTCATAATTAGTCAACGAAAGTCAAACCAGTTTTGTTTACATTCTGTTTTGAAATTGTTGCTTGATTGATATTTGTGTTTGTTTATCATTGTTGATTCAGTATTGGTCTAAATTCATCAAAGTTTTAAGGTTTAAGATGCAATTTGCTACTCTAAAGGGGTGTTTGGTTTATGGGTTAGAATGGGTCAAAAGAGAGTTTTAACCCATCTTTGGGTTGAAAATCAGTTTAGTACAAGCAATTGTGTAAATGTTTAGAGTTGGAAAAGAGTTTTGCAAGGATTTACAAATTTTGAGATTTAACTGGTTTTAAGAAAAGAAAGAAAAATTTGTAGTTTCCTCAGTTTTTGGCATAACAATTTAAGCAAGTTTAGTTTAAGATTGAAAATAAAAAAAAAAATAAAAAATCTCAAGTTAACCAGCTTGTTTAGCTTGGGTAAAAAGAAAAAAAAATCAAAAAAATAGTTTGATAGGTCTGCCATTGGTTCAAGGTGGGTAGCTTGAGCTTTTATCTGTCCTGTGCAGGGGTATGCTGTCCACCCAGGATTTTTCTTAGCTTATCAATAAGCTGCAAACAGCTTATTTAGGCTAGATGTGTGGGGCAAAGGGTAGTGTGCTTGGTGGACTACTTAGGCTCAGAAGCTCATAAGCTATTTTTCTCTCTAGCTTATCTAAAATAAGCTCCAAAAAGTACCCCTTGGTCTCTGTGTAACAGTAGCAACAGCAGATCCTTGTTATTGTTTTTTTTAGTGCTTAATTGGTCTTGCATTTAGCTTATTTAGTTTCATTTGTAGCTATTAGTGAACTAGATTAGGGTAGTTGCTCTCAGCTTATTTCAGCTTATTTGTTCCTTTTAATGGTTCATTTGCTTATCTTCCATTAGAAACTTAGGACTCCCCTAGATAGATTTATGCCAACTGTTTTCCCTTTTTACTTTGCTTATTTTCAGCTTATCTAGGCACATTTTAGTTAAAATGTTATTGCTTTATGCTCAAGAACATTTCCCAACTGCTTATTGTTTATATCAGTTCATAAATGGTGTTTGGTTGAGTGCTTATTGAGGTCCCAAGTTTTAAAAGCATGCTTGATTTTTCTGTCCAAATCAGTGACAATAAGCTGTGAAAACAGCTTATTGTGTGCTTTTCAAAACTAAAGTTTTTACAAAAACTTCTTATTTTGATTGCATCTTCGAGTTTCAAAAGAAAAAAAAAAAATGAAAGAAGCAAAAGGATAGAGGCCAGGATTCGAACCTGTGACCTCTAGCCTCCAAAGACCACATACACCACTCCTCTACCATCTGCGCCCTTGGGACTTGTCTCACAAGTTTTGCACAAACAAATCCTTTAAAGACTTGTACTTAGTTTTTAATATAAGCACTCTTTGGCTTATTTGCAGCTTATTCTCCCATACAACGTAGTGTTTTCTTATTTTTCCTAGATTAAGCATAACTCAAGGTACTTTTTGTGATTTTTTCAGATTTTTCCCAATTAGTTTAATATTTTTAATTAATTAATTAGTGTAAAATAGTATTTAATTCGTAATAAATAATTTAAGAGTCGAAAAAATACCCGGCTTTTTCCTAAAATTTTCTTTTGTCATGTACTACGTGAGAAAATTGTTTTTACATTCGTAGGACTTTTATTTCACAAATTTTACGTTTTATCTTGCGCTCCAGCGTAATTTTCGTACATAACGTACGTTTTCATTTTAGGCCACGTTTTTAGATATTTTAAGTTTACGTTTTAGTTAAAATAGTTTATTTAAGATATTTTGTTTTATAAAATCAACAAAAACATCAATTTGCAAATAGTGATAGCGTTTATTTAATAGTTTTTATCTTTTTAATTTCCTTTAATTTGCATTTAAGCCGTTGTAATTTGTTGGCTTTTTCTGTAGTTATAATCAATTCAAATTCCTTTTTCGGTTCAAATTCCTCGATCACTTTACGTTTGGTAATCCATTGCATAGCTCGCTGGGACATAACGACCCGGGGAAACACTATACTCCCCTGATCTTCATTGAGTACGTGCTTTAGCCGTTTTAAGTTTCTTACGGTCGGCCATTCACAAGTGGCCGGCTTGAGTGAGAAAAAATTGACGGTTTGGCACGCATCAAATTTTTGGCGCCGCTGCCGGGGAGCTGTGCTGATTATCTTCCATCTAGCAGATTAGTGATTTGAATATTCACTCTTTGTCTATACCATCTGTATGTGTTTGTATTCTCTTTTAAAAATCAAAAACCCAAAAAGATTTTCATTCTTTGTTTTTACATCATGTTTTTCAAAAATACAAAAATACTCTTCTCATTCCTCTTATCCGTATGATTCTATTTCTCTTACCCCCTCGTACCGTTTGATTCTACTCTTCTTTAACCTCAAAACCGTTTAATTCTATTTCTTTAACCCTCTACATGTTTAATTCTCATGGCGACGATCGATTATCCTCGTTGTTTCCACTGCAAAAGCCGTATGGAAGAGGATCAACTCTCTTGTCAGAATCCGGATTGTTTATGCAAGCAATGTGGAAGGATGGGTGCAAGCAAATATTGTTATTGGTGCGAATTATCTGATAACTCTCTCGATGATTCTCCAAGTTTTTCCGACCATCCGCCACAACCCGATGAACCCGTTCAAGAACCGGAGACAATAACGGAAGTGGTGGAAATTGCTAGCTCTCAGAGCACACCACTTGTCCCACCTCCTGATTTTTCTGAATGTTCTTCGAGACTTGATAATCATTCGGATCACCATGTTGGTTTTGTTGATTCTTTGAATAAACTGATTCCTTCTCATGACTCTCAAATGCAATCGTTTATTCCTTGTGTCGGTTGTGGTGAGCCTCTCTTTGGTTCACCCTGTCGTTGTTGTACTTGTGTACAATGTGGTAATGATATTCATAACGGGAGTTGTTTGTTTTGTGGTTCGAGGAATTCATTTGATTATGATCCTAATCAGAACTCATTTAACGACCCCTCAAACTTTTCCAATTACCCACCACAGCCCGACTTATCAACATATAATCAACAATACTGTTGTGAATTTTGTGGAGGTCCTCACCAAGGATTTGAGTGTCAATCCGGAAACACGTTTGTCTATGAACAGTTTTCCGGTGATGCTCAGAACTTTGGTTATAACCAAAATCCATATGATTCACCAATCCAGACTCAACAGTTTTACTGTTGTGAGAACTGTGGAGGTCCCCACTTCAGCTCTGATTGTCAAATAGGGAACCCAGTTCCTTGTAACAATCATGACTCTCTCAGGTTTGAAAATTTCCAACCTCCACAGCACCATACGGTTCAAACTCCACCTGAGCCATTGTCTCAAGAAATCTCCCAAGATTTTGAAAACGCAATGAAAACACTTGATGATATGATTAGTAACTTTAAGAATCAAGTGAGTGGTGAAAAGACCATGGGAGAATTGCTTGCCGAAGAGCGAGAGTCCCGCCAATCTAGGGAAGAATCATTAGTCCTAGAGCATGCAGCTCTAAGGCGTTCCCAATTTCTTAAGGAAGCTGTTTATGATGATGACGAGGAGAGTTTTTATCCTTTTAAAGATAATATTTCTCAACTCCCTCAGTCAGTTGATATCCCAGCAGTTGAGATCCCATCTCAAACAACTGCTATCACACCCGAAGCTCCCACTCACTCTCTTAACATGGGGGACGAGCATCTTGACACTGTTCCTGAAAAGGAATCGGACGAATTCATAAAGTATAGTGTTGAGAACCTTGTCCCAATCCCGAGAGAGTCACAGGGAACTTCTGATCAGATGTGTGATTCTCTTACCCCTCTTGAGTGTTCAACTGATCATTTGGAAACTTTCTCCGATCTTAGCGACGATTGTGCTTCCTTTGGAAACATCGAGTACGTTGAGGCATCACTTCCACAATCTGATGCTGATCATCTTTATGAGGAGTTCACCGATGAACTCACTCACATCAATCCACTATTTGATTTCGAAGCCGATCTGGGAGAGACTGAAAGTCTCATTGATAATGATCGTTCACTCACTTCTTATCCTAACAGTCCAATAGAGAATATTGATCACTTTGTTCCTGAAACATTCAAAGCTACTTTCACCAATCCTCTATTTGAATTCGACTCTGAATTCACGTTAATTTATGAGAATCCACTCTTTGATACTCAGATTGAGGATAGTGATGAGCCCACAATGGAACAAGAGTTCACAATTTCACTTCATGTGATCGATTCTTTTCATGAAGAGTTCTCTGGTGAACTCTCTCATGACATATCTCCTCCGGAACATGATCATTTCTATTTTGATCTTGAGGATGATATGAGCTCGGAGGAAGGTGTACTCTATCATATGAGTTTGCTTATTAATGATACTACCTTCACCCTTCCTCCCGATATGTCTGCATTTGAGGATGAGGAATGGATCTTGATTGTTATCAAAATCTTTCTTCCTTTCCTCAAATATCTTGTGATTTCTCTTCATCTTCACTCCTTCGGGAATGAAGACACTATCTTTGACCCCGGCATTTTCATTTATCATTTTTTGAGCCGGTTCTATGTATATCTCATCGGTGTGGAACTTTCACGTGCTTCAAATGTTTGTCCAAACATCTTGAATGAAAGTCCGATGGAGATTGTCTTTTCCACTTACTTCCCCATGAACCAATGAATTCGGGGTCGAGTCAAGCTAGCGACTCGGTAATCAAAAACAGTAGCTAAACCTGGGTTTTCACCCGTGTGTACCACCCTAGTGTGGGGGAGTTTCCCCACATGTTATATATATATAAGTTTTCACAAAAAAAAAAAAAAAAAAAAAAAAAATCATCTTTATAAATAATGGCCGTAGTATTTCCCTTTTACGTTCTTTGTTTCGGCATAACCGCCGGTACTTTGAATATTGAGGGCAATATTCATTTCTAGTGTGGGGGGGAATTCTCACGAATTTTATCATATAATTATACCAATTCCCCCGTTTTTGGCCAAATTGTTTTTTTTTTTGGAGTAAGTGTTTTACACTTACTCATTTGGTTATCAGTCCGCCTTGTCTAATAAACAAAAGGATTGGCTAATCCAAGAGCAAACGGCTCTTGGTAAAGATATCTCAAATCCGTTGACGGCTTGCAATTTGCCCAAAATTGTATGGTATTCAGCTCACCATATCCTTAAAAGTGAAGAGTTGGCTAGCCCGCAAGTTTATGGCTTGTGGTAAAGGCAGTGGAAAAACCATAATTGGTAATCAGCTCACCAAAGATAATATTGATAATTTATCTAAGAGTTGGCTAGTCCAGAGCAAACGGCTTCTGGTAAAGACAAATCAAATCCGTTGAAAGCTGGTGGTTTGCTCAAAATCACATGGTTATCGGTGTACCATGGTTCTTACTTGAACTGAAACATTTGGCTACTCCAGAAGTAATGGCTTTTGGTAAAGAGTTTCAAATCCATTATGTTTTCTCAAAAGATTGCTAGGGACTAGCAATAGTTTAGTGTGGGGGATTGATGAGTGTGTAAATACTCATCATTTTTAGTCAAATCTGAACTGCAAAACGTTTAAAAATGCTCAGATATGCATCAAAATACTGAAAATATTCCAAAATTACATTTTATGTGTTTCAGATGCAAAATGTTTAAAAACAGATGAAAAATGAGCAAAGTTTGCATAATTGGCAGTTTCAGTCCCTCAAGTTTCTAAAATTGTCAAAAATAGTCCCTGAGTCCTAATTTCAAAAGAAAAATCACCAAAGGTCCTTTTAAAATCATAAGTTGTCAAAATTAGTCCTTTGGTGAAAAATATAAAAAGTTTGAGAAAATTACAAGTTTGGTCCTCCAACATTTAAAAATTGGCAAAAATGGCCCCTGGAAATTTGAAAATGTCAGCTTTGGTCCTTGTACTATTGCAACTTGTCAATTTCAGCCCTTGGATCAACTTTTCAGAATTGGCAGAAAAGGTCCTTGTATTTTCAGAAAATTGCAAATAGGTCCTTGTGTATTATTAAACCCTTTTTGACCCTTGGACCCTATCACAACCATGTGACCCTGCCACCCTTTTTGACCCTGCCACTTAACCCTTTTGGACCCCCCTTTTATATTAATACCCGGTCAAATGGTTGGCCAAACACCCCAACACGCGCCAAAAAGGCTTTTTCTCCCCACCTGCTTTCTGCTAAACCCTGCAACACTCAAGCTCAACCTTCTTTCCAGCTCATGATCCACCCACCTTATGACTCCAAACACAACCTTCCAAAAGACATTAATTTCTTCCCTCTCCTCACACTCAATCTCACCCAACTGTCAAAAACAAATTTCCCGCCAAAAATGATCTATGGCCAAAAGTGATCTTAAGTGATCCAAAGGCCTAAAACAGAGGTGGGAAACATTCAGAAGAGGAGAGAGAAGTATTTGAAGCTATAATAAGGAAGAAAAAAGCAAGTTTGAAGTAGTTAGTTTTTAAATTTTCCTTGTATGTCGTTTTTTTTTAGTTATCTCAATTAGTGTTTTTAAAATGTAATTTTAAGCTTTAGTGTATTAAACATAAGCAACTTCATCATTGTAACTCACTTTCAGTTATTAATTCCAAGTTTGAGTAATTTTCATAATTAGTCAACGAAAGTCAAACCAGTTTTGTTTACATTCTGTTTTGAAATTGTTGCTTGATTGATATTTGTGTTTGTTTATCATTGTTGATTCAGTATTGGTCTAAATTCATCAAAGTTTTAAGGTTTAAGATGCAATTTGCTACTCTAAAGGGGTGTTTGGTTTATGGGTTAGAATGGGTCAAAAGAGAGTTTTGACCCATCTTTGGGTTGAAAATCAGTTTAGTACAAGCAATTGTGTAAATGTTTAGAGTTGGAAAAGAGTTTTGCAAGGATTTACAAATTTTGAGATTTAACTGGTTTTAAGAAAAGAAAGAAAAATTTGTAGTTTCCTCAGTTTTTGGCATAACAATTTAAGCAAGATTAGTTTAAGATTGAAAATTAAAAAAATAAAAAATCTCAAGTTAACCAGCTTGTTTAGCTTGGGTAAAAAGAAAAAAAAATCAAAAAAATAGTTTGATAGGTCTGCCATTGGTTCAAGGTGGGTAGCTTGAGCTTTTATCTGTCCTGTGCAGGGGTATGCTGTCCACCCAGGATTTTTCTCAGCTTATCAATAAGCTGCAAACAGCTTATTTAGGCTAGATGTGTGGGGCAAAGGGTAGTGTGCTTGGTGGACTACTTAGGCTCAGAAGCTCATAAGCTATTTTTCTCTCTAGCTTATCTAAAATAAGCTCCAAAAAGTACCCCTTGGTCTCTGTGTAACAGTAGCAACAGCAGATCCTTGTTATTGTTTTTTTTTAGTGCTTAATTGGTCTTGCATTTAGCTTATTTAGTTTCATTTGTAGCTATTAGTGAACTAGATTAGGGTAGTTGCTCTCAGCTTATTTCAGCTTATTTGTTCCTTTTAATGGTTCATTTGCTTATCTTCCATTAGAAACTTAGGACTCCCCTAGATAGATTTATGCCAACTGTTTTCCCTTTTTACTTTGCTTATTTTCAGCTTATCTAGGCACATTTTAGTTAAAATGTTATTGCTTTATGCTCAAGAACATTTCCCAACTGCTTATTGTTTATATCAGTTCATAAATGGTGTTTGGTTGAGTGCTTATTGAGGTCCCAAGTTTTAAAAGCATGCTTGATTTTTCTGTCCAAATCAGTGACAATAAGCTGTGAAAACAGCTTATTGTGTGCTTTTCAAAACTAAAGTTTTTACAAAAACTTCTTATTTTGATTGCATCTTCGAGTTTCAAAAGAAAAAAAAAATGAAAGAAGCAAAAGGATAGAGGCCAGGATTCGAACCTGTGACCTCTAGCCTCCCACGACCACATACACTACTCCTCTACCATCTGCGCCCTTGGGACTTGTCTCACAAGTTTTGCACAAACAAATCCTTTAAAGACTTGTACTTAGTTTTTAATATAAGCACTCTTTGGCTTATTTGCAGCTTATTCTCCCATACAACGTAGTGTTTTCTTATTTTTCCTAGATTAAGCATAACTCAAGGTACTTTTTGTGATTTTTTCAGATTTTTCCCAATTAGTTTAATACTTTTAATTAATTAATTAGTGTAAAATAGTATTTAATTCGTAATAAATAATTTAAGAGTCGAAAAAATACCCGGCTTTTTCCTAAAATTTTCTTTTGTCATGTACTACTTGAGAAAATTGTTTTTACATTCGTAGGACTTTTATTTCACAAATTTTACGTTTTATCTTGCGCTCCAGCGTAATTTTCGTACATAACGTACGTTTTCATTTTAGGCCACGTTTTTAGATATTTTAAGTTTACGTTTTAGTTAAAATAGTTTATTTGTCACACCCCCAAATTACCTGTTTTGCAGCGGAATGGAATTCCTGGGGATTGACTGTCATAGCATCACAATCACAGTTATATTGAACGACCTAAAGTGTCGTTTGGAAAATACATCGTTTGATTTAATAAAATAATCAGAGTTTACAAAATATAGGTCCCAAATGAAAATCAATTTGTGCGGAAATAAGTTTGTTACAATTCAAACGATGTTTTAAAGTGCAAAAATCCCAAGTGAGACGCGTCGTCACCGCGACTCTATGATGTGTCCACATGCATGCCATGAAGTGAATGCCTTAGATACCTGAGATAAAACATGCTAAAAAGTGTCAACACAAAGGTTGAGTGAGTTCATAGAGTTTGTTTTGAAATGTAAAGCCTTCCAAAATCGTTTACGCAGCAAAGGCATTGTAAATCCACCCAGTTCCAAGTTCCGCCCATACAAAACTTACAACCTGTGTATTCACAACCCACTGCCAAAATGTATATAGTTTATGTTCAAACATATGATTTCAAATGAATTCACAATAGTACCTAACTCGACGTAGAACGATAGCACTTAATCAATAAAACTAGACCTAATGTATCAGTAGTCAACTGATTTAGAACGTTATACGACGTAGAACCATAGCACATAATCAATAGCACCTAACTCAATGTATCAGTAGTCAACTGATTTAGAACGTTATACGACGTAGAACCGTAGCACGCAAACAAGAACAATTGATATAGAATAACCTTTGACTTAGAACAATGGTAATCATGGTAGCATTTAGCCTTAAAAATCTAAAGTACTTATGAAAAAAATAGTTAAGCATGTATCTCCCCCAAAACAGTACAAAAAATTGAGAGTGGGGCTATGAAAACTCACAGTAATATGTAAGAGTTTAAAGTACTTGTGAAAGTAAAAGAAAACAGTTTGAGCATGTATCTCCCCCAAAAGTAATTCAAAATGTATAAAGGTAGGGGCTATGAAACTCACAGTAATATGTAAGAGTTTAAAGTACTTGTGAAAGTAAAAGAAAACAGTTTGAGCATGTATCTCCCCCAAAAGTAATTCAAAATGTATAAAGGTAGGGGCTATGAAACTCACTTGATAAACTGGAATGATGGCAAGAGTGAGTACACTGGGGTATATTGTGATGCGTTAACCGAGGCCTATTACGAATGATATGATATGTCATGAGTTGCAATGTAATGTTATGCATGCATTTCGTATGTTATTTATACCATTTGCGAGTTTTGAAAATATTACTTGTCGTCGAAAAATACTCTTTTGACGTCTTGACCACTCAAAAATGACTTTACAAGTTTTTACGTCAAAATGTCATCCTACAATGGTTTTATAATGATTTATGGTGAAATTTTCACTTTTCGTCGTAAAATAAAGTCGTCGGAATTTTCATGAAATTAACAAAAATAACTTGGGAAAACTAGCCGTAAAACGGTGTACGTCGATCGTTAGAGAACGAACTCGACGGTTTTGGAAAGTTTGTATCGATATCTAAAAGTTTCAGTTCAGGAGTTTTCGTCCAAAAGGTCTCGAACATAAAGATAATAAGGGTTAAAGATAGTGATTTTGGCTAATTGTTAAGTAAAGAGTGAGTTTCGGCCAAGTTTGAGCAACCGTAATTAATTTACTACAACTCCGCTATACAAACGGCTTGTCGTTTTGAAAAATATGGCCGGTGAACTTGATTTTACTAGAAGACAATTCGTTCCAAAAAGTTTCACAACCTCGTTAAAAACAGCCGCAAACATGGTCGTTACAGCTAATGTAACACTTGTAACGTAAAAATAATATAGTTTTTCAGAAAATAATAGTTACGGCAAGTTTATGAAAACGTGCATATCTTTGTCGTTTCAAATCCGTTTTCTACGTATAATACGTCCTTAGCTTCGTATCGAAGTAAACTAATATATTTTTGATAAGTCGAAATAATTTGTGAAGCTTAAGGCTCGTTTTTGACCCGAACAAACTAAAAATATGTTGCTGAAATTTCTGAAAATAAAATATTTCGTCGCCAAACTTGTAAAATCCATAACTTCTTCGTTATAACTCCGTTTTTATCCGTTCAAGCGGCCACGGATTCGTTTTAAAGTATATTTTCTAAATATCAAGGCCAAAAGGTCGTGCCTACTGTCGGATTTTCCAGAAAAATGAAACAAGGACAGAACATATAATATACGTATCGAAAATAGTTTTTCTCGGACAAAACCTATTCTAATCCCTTCAAATCAACTCCAAAACTAATCTAATCCTACCATACACCTTCTTAGGGTGTCATGGGTTCCTAATCACCATCAAGACCAATGAATACCAAGGGGATAATTATAGGATGACCATAATATATATAAAACTCCAAAAATCATGAAAAAATGGTATAAATCACATATGTCTTGCATGTTGCTCCAAAAATGAAAAGATACATATGAGATGATAAGGAAACATGAAAATGAAAGAAACATGCTTACTAGTTAATATGATGAGGTGCAAAGAACAAGGTTAAACCTAAACACTCTTGGTTTTTATTTCAAAACCTAATAAAGAGTGATATCTAGATTGATTAAACACTTGAGAAAATTTTTGATGATGATCCCTTGAAGACCTTCTATGTGGCCGGTTTGTGTAGAAGAAACAAAGAAGAGAGAATTTTTGCTACTAGGTGAATTATGAGAGAAATGAATGAAGAAGATAAATGAATGTGTAGACTTTTAAGTTGTGTAAAAACATAAATAATCAAAGACCATACACAAATTAATGCAAGCCATATAGAGGGCCGGATTTTTGAGGACTTTTGTCACCAAAATATCTTTTTTTTTTTTTTTAAATTGTGTATATATATATATTTGTATAATTATTGATAAAATGTATAAGTAAAAGGTGTAGTTAAATGTAACTTTTTGGTACAAATAAGTTTTTAATAGATCAAAATAGAATGTAATGAGATAATAAAAATTGTAAAAATACATTCCTTGTGAAATTTGATTGATAAAATAATTATCGTATAATTTTTAAGAAAAACGTCGTAATAATTTAACTTTAACGATTTATGTACCAAATAAATTTGACACACTAGGAAAACTAAAAATATAGTTTTTATAAACTGAATGTGAGTATAAAAATATGTCGGGATCATTTTTGAAAGTAACGGATTAAATATTCAAAATAATAACTCACGCGATAACGTTTATTTAATATAAAATATACGCGGTTCAGGTGAAATGAAATGTCATGAATGAACTAATATGATGCAAATGATGTTAATGAAATGTAGACTAATCATAGTCCATATGAAATGTTCGTGATGATATGATCATGAATTCGCCGCTAAACCGTTAAGGTTACGCGAATTTGGAACACGTAAACCTAGTTTACGATAAATGTTGAAATAGTGAAACATGAATTGTTTTGAGAAATGACTTGAAATTACGAGTTGTCACATTATTTAAGATATTTTGTTTTATAAAATCAACAAAAACATCAATTTGCAAATAGTGATAGCGTTTATTTAATAGTTTTTATCTTTTTAATTTCCTTTAATTTGCATTTAAGCCGTTGTAATTTGTTGGCTTTTTCTGTAGTTATAATCAATTCAAATTCCTTTTTCGGTTCAAATTCCTCGATCACTTTACGTTTGGTAATCCATTGCATAGCTCGCTGGGACATAACGACCCGGGGAAACACTATACTCCCCTGATCTTCATTGAGTACGTGCTTTAGCCGTTTTAAGTTTCTTACGGTCGGCCATTCACAAGTGGCCGGCTTGAGTGAGAAAAACTTGACGGTTTGGCACGCATCAGAGGTCCTATCTTGCTTGGTATTGCCTTGAGGCTTTGACCCGCTTGCTTTAATGTCACTGATTACTCCTGTAGAGGGAATTATGGGAACATTAGTTGGTTCATCTACTTTTTGCATTCCTGAATTAGAAGTGCAGGGATCTGAACTACTTGAAGCCACATTAGTGTTTACTTTCTTAAAACTGGGCATTGAATGGTTTGAATGCTTGGCACTAGGCATAGAACAAGGCGACACAACTTTACCTTTCGCACCTAAGGATTTAGGACATGTTGCTATTAAACATTCTAGCAGCTCCTGAGATCGTTTGGCCTCAATGCAAGCAAACCTAATTTCTCTATCAAGAGGCTTATTTATGAAATCCTCTTCCACAATCTCACGGAGACATTATAGACTATCCTTAAGGTGAGTACAATAGTTATGAAACACAAGTTCATTATTCCTAAGATGAGGAGGAATGTATTTAACAGTCACAGTATATTTGCAGTCTGAGGATGACTTTGATGCAACATTCTCATTAAAAACAAGTGGCAGTTTCCCTTTTTCCTGACTCCTCAGATTCTCAATTTCTTTTTGTAAAGACGTTATTTTTTTGTTGTTTTTGTCACGAGTGACTTTCATTGAATCATATAACTCTTTAAAGTGTCGTTTAACTTTTTCATTTTCTTCTAGAAAACTCTCGTTTTCTTTTTGTAAAGCATTAACTAAGTTATGAAGATGAAAAGTTTGAGAATACTGAGAATCTAAAGGAGGAGGCATTTGGGAGCCAGTCACATTGTTCTTTTCACCCTTTAATTAAGAGATTTGGGCTTTCAACTTTCTGATCGTGTTACAATGAGCTTGAATCTGTTCGTCACGTTTGTTAATCTGAAAAACTGCATCAAACTCTGGAACATCTGAGGATGTCTTGATATTTGAGGTTTTGACATTTTCTTTAAGATGTTGATATTTTAGTTGTAAATCAAAATGTTCAACTTCTAGTTTAGAAAGATGTTTTACCAAATTATCGTGATCATCCTGATCAATTTTCTCATTTAGTTCTGAGTTTTTGTTTTCAAGCTCAATGACACGATCATGGGAAACTTTCAATGCAATAGATAATTCATACAGTCAAGAAGCAGTAATAGAGTGCTTAGTAACAGTATAAAACACATCTTGAGCAACACAACTTGAAATCAAATTCTCATTTAATATGTGCAAGTTCTTCCTTTCAACTTCATTATATTTGAGTTCCTGTTCATAATCATTAACCTCAACTATCATTGCATCAAATTCCTTTTCCATTTCTTTAATATCTGAATTTATCCCTTTTTGAAGACTCTCAAATTTACCTTTTAATTGTTTAAAGAAAGGCATGACCTCAGTTAAATAGCATTCTTTAGTTTGCTCAAAACCCCTTTCCCACTCAGTTATCCCAGTAGGTGTGATTCTCTTCTTACACGTTTTCTCAAAATCAACAAACAGCTGATAAACAACATATAGGCTGATTAAGGTCTTGCTATTAGTGGCAATAGATCTAGGAACTAAATGCATTGGTGTATTAGGAGGATACACAGTTGCTTTAGGGAATTTCCTACAAGGGGATTCTTTTCAACAAGATTTTCAGCTTTTTGCATATCCATATCCTTTTTCCAGAACACTTGTTCAGGGGTTAATAGAGTCTGAGGCTTAAACTTGTTTAAGGATATCCAATTTTTCTTAGTGTAATCATGGGGTTTGATCATTATATTATTCATTTTACACTCAGGATCTTCTAGCTTCTTATTCATTTTCACCCTAGTGACTTCATCAGATTTCTTATCTTCCTCAGTGCACTCAGCGCAACTAGGTTTCTGCCTAGGCTTAAGGATTTCATTACCATCACAAAGTACCTTATGAGCAGCTCTAGCCTTTTTAATGACCTCTGGATTTGGTTCCTCAACAATGAGAATGCTATGCTTATCTCTTAAGACTCTATGCTTAGTGATCAAGTGAGCATTCTGAATGGTATTCCCTTGTACGTACAACTTATTTTTAAGCTTGTTTTTCAAAGTTTTTAGATTAGAGAATTCATTCAAAAGTTTTGATTCCTTAGCATTGAATTCTTGCTTAAGCATTTTAACATTTTCTTGAAGTTCTTGTTTTTGCTTAGCAGTTTTAGAAAGCTTTTCTTGTAAGGAGTTTAACTCTTGTTTTAATACTTCTTCTCTAAAATTACTTTTTCTAATAATTGTACGCATTTGGTCATCCATTTCCTTCTCACGGGTGGTTAACTCAAACTTAGTACGTTGTTGATAAATAGCAACTTGTTCTTTATAGGCATTCAGTTCAGAGGTAACAGAATCATCAGGGGCACATGCAGTGTATTCATAAAAAACATAATCATCATTGACTGCAGAAGATGCATTACTTGGTACAATCTCACTTTCACTTTGCTTCACATATTGATCATATGGGACAATATTACTATTACCCTCATCATCAATATCTGATTCAAAAGTTTCAAGAGACTGTACTTTATTATGCATCTTTTGCTCATCAACATCATCATATAGTTTTAATACCTCTGAAATGATTGAATCTTTGGATGGGCCAGCCTGTTGTGGTGAAGAGACCTTTGGAGAGACCATAGGTGAGATGCTAGCCATGAAGATTGTTTGGGTAGTAGGTTCATCATCGACATCAGAGTCAAATGCATCACAGTCAGCTACTTGAAATGCATTTTGATGATTATGACCTATCTCCTGAATTGGCTGTTCATCAACATCAGCATCATAGGTTCGGGCATTTCCCTCAGCAAGAAACAACAACTCCTCTTCATCTAAAGCTGCTCCATTATCCTGAGCTTGCACAAGCAACATCTTGTCTCTGAAGTATTCTGCATTCTGTGGATGTTTTGGAGATGTGCAGTTCCTAGCAATATGTCCCTCACCACCACAGTTGTAGCACTTAATTGGCTTTGCTTGACCTTGATTTCCATTCCTTCCCCGATTCTGATTTCCAATATAACCTCCACCTACTCTACCTCTTCCCTGTTCATATTGCCTTCCTTGAACTGGTTGCACCATAACTTTTCCATCTCTGACAACCGCATGATTGTGAAGGTTGGATGCAGTTCTGATCTCATTGTTAGTGTGAAGACTCTTGGTATGTGGATTGAGAGTCAAGTTTTGTTTAACCATAAGAGCCAGTTGATTGATGAAATGTCCCATGACTGCATCAGCATCAGCTTGTTTGAACATTGGATCGGGAATGAGTTTGTGATTACCATTACCCGTGGGTATAACTTGAGAAGCTTTGGTGGTAATTCTGTCACACCCCCAAATTACCTGTTTTGCAGCGGAATTGAATACCTTGGGGAGGACTGTCATAGCATCAAAGTTACAGTTATATCGAACGACCTAAAGTGTCATTTGGAAAACACATCGTTTAATTTATTAAAACAATCAGAGTTTACAAAGTATTGGTCTCAAATGAAAATCAACTTGTGCGGAAATAAGTTTGTTACAAGCCAAACGATGTTTTAAAGTTTATAAATCCCAAGTGAGACGCGTCGTCACCACGACTCTATGATATGTCCATATGCATGCCATGAAGTGAATGCCTTAGGTACCTGAGATAAAACATGCTAAAAAGTGTCAACACAAAGGTTGGTGAGTTCATAGAGTTTGGTTAACAAGTAAAGCCTTAAAAGAGTGTTCATGTAACAAAGTCAAAGTTTTTGGTCATATAGAATAGTTCACAAAGCAAAGGCATCGTAAATCCACTCAGTTCCAAGTCCCGCCCATACAAAACTTGCAACCTGTGTGTTTACCACCCACTGCTAAAAATAGTATGACAATCATGTATATGCACATTAAGATAGTTAAAAGTATAAATGTCACCACAAGGGTCTTCCAACAACTCGAGTTGGGATGTTCCTCCAACGCTCACGTTGGGCTGTATCCATATAAATGGCCTTCCAACATATAAATGATGGGATGTTCCTCCAACGACGCACGTTGGGCTGTATCCAATTTAATGGCCTTCCAACATATAAATGCTGGGATGTTCCTCCAACGACGCACGTTGGGCTGTATCCAAATTAATGGCCTTCCAACATATAAATGCTGGGATGTTTGTTTAAGTCTAGTCAATACACACACCAAGTCTAGAGTATAAGTAATGTTGTTTGGCAAAAGAGTTTAAATGTTTGGATAAATAAGCATATATCTCGCCCCAAATAGTTTATAGGAATTTAAATGAGTAAAAGCGGGGTATGAACTCACAAGGAAAGTAATAGCATTGGTTCTACTTCATCTCCGAAACCCAAATGCGTGTGTTATCCAAGGAGACTTTCAAGTTTAGCGTAACACAATCAAGTATAATGCAATCAAGTGTAAATGTTATTAAGTATAAATGTTATCAAGTATTATGCAATCATGTATAAAAGTATAGCGTAGCATAAAAGTGTAAATATTTTGAGTATTTGTATTTATAAAAACAAGTAGTTGAGCATGTATCTCCCCCAAAAGTTTGTAAACAATTAAATAATAGAAAGTGGGGCTATGAAAACTCACTTGATAAATTGGTATGATGACAAGAGTGAGTACACCGAGATGTAGTGTGATGCTTTAACCTTGACCTATTGTGAATGATATGATACGTAATGAGTTATGATGTAATGTTATGCATGCATTTCGTATGTTATTTATACCATTTGTGAGTTTTGAAAAATAATACTTATCGTCGAAAAATACTCTTTTGACGTCTTGACCATTCTTAAATCACTTTACAAGTATTTACGTCAAAATGTCATCCTACAATAGTTTCGTAATGATTTATTGTGAAATTTTAGCTTTTCGTCGCAAAATAAAGTCGTCGGAAATTTCATGAACATGACAAAAGTGGCTTCGAAAAACTAGTCGTAAAATGGTGTACGTCGATCGTTAGGAAACGAACTCGACGGTTTTGGAAAGTTTGTATCAAAATCTAGAAGTTTCAGTTCAGGAGTTTTCGACATAAAGGTCTCGATCATAAAGATAATAAGGGTTAAAGATGGTGATTTTGTCTAATTGTTGTGTAAAAAGTGAGTTTCGGCAAAGTTTAAGCATCCGTAAATAATTTATTAAAACTCCGCTATACAAACGGTTAGTCATTTTAGAAAATATGCTTGGTGATCTTGATTTTTTAGAAAACATTTCGTTACAAAAAGTTCCAAATCATTGTTAAAAACTGCCTTCAACATGGTCGTTTTAGTTACCGTAATACTTATCTCGTAAAAATAATATAGTTTTTCTAAAAATAATAGTTACGGCAATTTTTATGAAAACGGGCATATCTTAGTCGTTTCAAATCCGTTTTCTACGTATAATACGTCCTTAGCTTCGTATCAAAGTATAATAATATATTTTTGACAAGTCGAAATAATTTGTGAAGCTTAGGACTCGTTTTTGACTCGAATAAAACAAAAATAGTATGCTGAAATTTCAGAAAAATATATATTTCGTCGTCAAACTTTAAAAATTCATAACTTCTTCGTCATAACTCCGTTTTAATCCGTTCAAGCGGCCACGGATTCGTTTTAAAGTATATTTTCTAAATATCAAGGCCAAAAATTCGTGCCTACTGTCAGATTTTCCAGAAAATCAAAATAAGGACAGACCACTTTATATACTTGTCGAAAATAGTTTTTCTCGTACTAAACCTATTCCAATCCCTTCAAATCAACTCCAAAGCTAATCTAATCCTACCATACACCTTCTTAGGGTGTCATGGGTTCCTAGACATCATCATGACCAACATATACCAAGGGAATAATTATAGGATGACTTTATATATATAACTCTAAAAATTATGTAAAAATGGTATAAATCAACATAAGTCTTGCATGCTTGCTATGAAAAGGATAAAATACTTATGAAATGAAAAGGAAAGATATAAAATGAAGTGATATTCTTACAAGTTAATATGATGAGGTGTAAAGAACCAAGGTTTAACCTAAACACCCTAGGTTTTTATTTCAAAACCATATTAAGAGTGTTATCTAGATTGTGATTAATTTGAGCTTGAAAAGATTTTGTGATCCCTTGAAAACCTCTTGAATGGCCGGTTGAAGAAGAAGCAAAACCAAGAGAGAAAAAGCTTTTCTAGACTTGATAATAATGAGGATGAATAAGTGAAATGAATGGAGGAAGACTTTAAGTAGTGTACAAGTTTATACAATCGAAGAAAAAAATCACCAACTAGGATACATCCCCCCCCCCCAATGCCGGATATGGGGGGATTGTGTCTTTCAATTATATATTTTTTTTTCTTTATTTATAATGTGTAATATTTGATAAAATGTATAAGTAAAATGTGTAGGTATAATTAACTTGTAAGGTAAATGGTAGCTTTTAGGTACAAGTAAATTTTAATAGATCAAAATAGAGTATAATGATATTATAAAAATTGTAAAAATACATTCCTTGTAAAATTTGAGTGATAAAATAATTATCGTATAGTTTTTAAGAAAAACGTCGTAATAATATAACTTTAACGATTTATATACAAAATAAATTTAGAACACTAGGTAAACTCAAAATATAGTTTTTATAAACTAAATGTAAGTATAAAAAAATATATCGGGATCATTTTTGGAAGTAACGGATTAAATGTTCAAAATAATAACTCACGCGATAACGTTTATTTAATATAAAATTTACGCGTTTAAGGTGAAATGAAAAATCATGAATAAATTGATATGAAATGATGAATATGGAGTTTGAGAAATGACCGGAAATTGAGAATTATGACAAATTCCAACATTTGTGTAAAAGGCAGTTGAATCATTTGAAGAACTTGTTTCTCCCTAGTTGGTTTTGAACTGTTCAAGAATCCTTTTTTCAAACATAGCATGTCTCTCATTTTGAAGAAGAAAGGCAAACAGTTGCTCATAGTTTGTATTCTTCAATCCATTGGTTAGCTTCACAGCGGTGACAAATTTGTGCCATTCGGGGTTCATGTTGTTCACAAACTTTGAGTTCAGCTGAATGTTTGGCATGGTCATTTTGATGTTCCTGATATCATTCACAAGCTTATGGAATCTCACGTAGTATTCATAGACACTCTCATCTAGTTTCATCTTGAAGTGCTCAAACTCATCATACAGTTGTGATTCTCTGTCTTCCTTGGTTAATTCAGAACCTGAGAGAAGCATCTTGACATTATCCCAAACTGCCTTGGCTTCAGTGTTGTGATTGATAAGCTTGTAGATATCTTTTGGAAGACCCTGAAGTATAATGTTAGAGGCCCTGATATCAGCATCAAATCTCTTTTTCTCCTTATCATTGAGCTCATCATACGTCTTTGGTCTGTCTAATCCATAGATCATTATTCCATCTGCAGCTGTATCAATTAAGTCTCTTGTAGTCTCAATCTGATAAGGTCCTTCATCAATGGATTTGAGAATGTTGACCCCATTTTCCTTTCCAAGACAATACAGTCTGATTCGTTGAGCCCAAGAGTCGTAATCAGTTCTGTCAAGCATGGGTGGACGAGTGTCAGAACCAGCTGCTTGAACGTCCTCAGCTACAGTAGAGATGATTCTAGGCACGTTGGTAGACATGTTTATAGATTTCACGGGATTTTATAACTCTATGATTAAACCGGGAAATAGATTCTTTCACGGGATTTTACTAAATCAAGAGAAAACCGTATTACAAACAAAAATCAACCAAGTCACTAAGAATTCTTGAACCAAGTCGCTAAGCACCAAGTCGCTAAGACCCAAGTCGCTGGACACAAGTCGCTAAAGCACCAAGTCGCTACACAGCCAATTCGCTAAAGAGCAACTCGTTAAGGTCCAAGTCGCTAACACCAAGTCGCTAAGAATACTAAGTATAAGTTGCTAACAAAATTGAAAGCAAGTCGCTAACTTCACCAAGTCGCTAGTCGTAGTGGAGAATCCATATACTTGAGGTGACCGATACTTCAACTACTGGATTTTCCAAATCCTAACATAGTACATATTATTACCACTACTATTAGGATAATTGTTATGTAGTCGTATATAGATAAGTATAGAAAAGATCTTGTGTATATTCTATATAGTTAACATTATACTTATCTTGTAAAGGACTCCTTGTGCTATAAAAGGAGATCCTAGGTCATTGTTCTAGGTACGTATGCTTCAAGGTGTAACCCTAGTGATAAGAAAGATCACTCGTATTATTCTTAATAATATTGGAGCTTTGTGTTATAATGTTTTCACTTACATTACATCATACAATCCATATTCTGAGTATTACTAAGTATATTCCGCGTACTTATTAATCTAATTCAAAGTATCATTAACACAAGGTGTGTGTTTAGATCCATCAGAATTCTCGTAGGCCTGATCCCTAAGTTCATTTAATTCATTCAGCTAAACTTTTCGGTGATCACTCACGGTCTTAAGGTCAAAGTTCACATGTTTCAAGGCCCAGTATGCCTTATGCTCGAGCTCAATAGGCATGTGACAAGATTTTCCATACACCAACTTAAATGGGGTGCACCCGATGGGTGTCTTGTATGCGGTGCGGAAAGCCCATAATGCATCATCTAACTTATCGGCCCATAAGGCTCGGTTCTCTCCTACGGTCCTTTCTAAAATCCTTTTCAAACCACGATTGGAGACCTCAACTTTTCCGCTTGTCTACGGGTGATATGCGGTAGAAAGACGGTGAGTGATTCCATATTTAGCCATAACTTTCGTAAATTGTTCATTACAAAAATGGGTACCGCGATCACTGATTATAGCACGAGGTGCTCCGAATAGGGAAAACAAGTTCTTCAAAAACTTAACAACCACTCGGGCGTCATTGGTGGGGAGCGCCTTTGCTTCAACCCGTTTGGACAAGTAATCGACGGCCACGAGGATATACTTATTACCCTTAGATGATGGAAATGGCCCCATAAAATCGATTCCCCAAACGTCAAATATCTTGCAGACTTGAATAGCATTTTGCGGCATTTCTTCTTTTTGCGAAATCTTCCCTTAACGTTGGCATGAGTCACATGACTTAACCAAATCATGGGCGTCTCGATATATGGTAGGCCAATAAAACCCGGAATCAAAAACCTTTTTGGTGGTGTAGCTCGCACCATGATGGCCTCCGGTGGGTCCGTTATGGCAAGCATTAAGAATATCAAGGGCCTCTTGGCCATGAACACACCGCCAGATTACTTGATCCGCACGAATCTTAAACAAGTACGGGTCATCCCAGAAATAATGCTTAACATCCTTAAAAAACTTTTTCTTTTGTTGGGACAACATCCCTTTCACGATGAAGTATCCCGTATGGTAGTTTGCAAAGTCGGCAAACCATGGGGTGTTCGGGTATTTCTTAGCAATCATCCCAAGTGTCTCAAGAGGAAAGGTTTTCGTGATTTCCTTTTTCTCGAGCACACTTTGATGGGGATTCTCAAGTCTAGAAAGGTGATCGGCAACAAGGTTCTTCTCTCCTTTTTTGTCAAGAATGGTAGCATTGAACTCTTGAAGGAGGAGAACCCACCGAAGTAATCGTGGCTTAGCATCTTGCTTTTCCAAAAGATACTTGAGGGCAGAATGGTCGGTATACACTATGGTCTTCGATAAGACAAGGTAGGGTCTAAATTTCTCGAAAGCATAAACAACGGCCAATAATTCCTTTTCAGTAGTCGGGTAATTGTGTTGGGCCTCAGACAATGTCTTACTCGCATAATGTATAGGTTGAAAGTGTTTCGATTTTCGTTGCCCCAAGACTGCCCCAATTGCGTAATCACTAGCATCACACATAAGCTCGAAGGGCAATTCCCAGTTGGGGGCAACTAAGATTGGTGCCTATGTTAATTACTTTTTGAGAACATTAAAGGCTTCAACGCATTCATTGGTGAAGATAAACAGAGCATCCTTTTCGAGAAGATGGGTCAGAGGGCGGGCTATCTTAGAAAAATCTTGAATGAAACGACGATAAAAACCGGCATGACCCAAAAAACTCTGAATACCTTTGATGGTAGTGGGTTGATGGAGTTTAGCTATTACGTCGACTTTAGCTCGGTCGACCTCAATCCCAGATTTCGATATCTTATGGCCGAGGACAATGCCCTCTCAAACCATGAAGTGGCACTTCTCCCAATTCAAGACCAAGTTGGTGTCTTCACACCGTTTAAGCATGTGGTCTAGATGAGAGAGGCAAGACGTGAAAGAATCTCCATAAACCGAGAAATCATCCATAAAAACTTCCATTGTCTTCTCGATCATATCGTGAAAAATGGCCATCATGCACCTTTGGAACATTACGGGAGAGTTGCATAAGCCAAATGGCATTCTTCGGTAGGCAAACGTTCCATAAGGGCACGTGAAAGTCGTTTTCTCTTGATCTTTCGGATCGATCGGAATTTGGAAATAACCGGAAAATCCATCGAGAAAGCAATAGAACTCATTTCCCGCTAAACGTTCGAGCATCGGATCCATAAAAGGTACCGGGAAATGGTCTTTCCATGTAGCATCATTCAACTTTTGGTAATCAATGCACACCCTCCATCCGGTGATGAGGCGTGTGGAAATCAACTCATTATCTTCATTGGCAACGACGGTCATCCATCCCTTTTTTGGGACACAATGGACAGGGCTAACCCATGAGCTATAGGAAATTGGATAAATAATTCCGGCGTCAAGGAGTTTAATAACTTCTTTT
Organism: Chrysanthemum seticuspe; assembly: GCA_019973895.1. Taxonomy (NCBI): domain Eukaryota; kingdom Viridiplantae; phylum Streptophyta; class Magnoliopsida; order Asterales; family Asteraceae; genus Chrysanthemum; species Chrysanthemum seticuspe. Next base: position 99,862,035 of record BPTQ01000009.1, on the reverse strand, counting down.
TGATAACTTCATGAATATTTGGGTTAACCCTACGTTGTTGTTGTATGATGGGTTTACAATCATCTTCCATTAAAATCTTGTGAGTACAAAAACGAGGGTTTATGCCTTTAATGTCAGAAATTTGCCAAGCGATGGCACTCTTATGTTTTCGAAGGACATCCAAAAGTGCGATTTTCTCCTCATCTTTTAAGTTTTTAGCAATGATGACGGGAAAATTGTTTGGTTCTTCAAGAAAAGCGTATTCAAGATGAGGAGGTAAATCTTTAAGCTCGGGCTCCAGAGGATTTTCATTTGTCGTTTGTACTTCTTTGATTTCTTCAATCGTAATCTCTTTTGGAGGGAGTGACGGTGATGGATCTTCATTCAACAATTGTTCAACATAAAGGATATCTCCCTCCGAATCATAAACACCATCATTAATTTCCGATGGAATCGATTCATCACTAGCAAGAAACTCATCGATCTCTTCCAAAAAGAAGTCAGCTCCCTCAAACGGAGTAAAAGAGGGGGAAGAGTCGGCAATTATCAGTTCAGAAGATGGTTCAATATTTTCAGAAGGAACAGTGGGATTGCTACCCATAAAATCAAGAAGCTTTTGAGCATAATCCTCTGTGGCAATATCGAGAACGTCGATTCGATTAATAGAAGCATCATCATAGTTGGAGGAGTATCTCGAAGGATGGTTAATGTTAAACAAGATGGTTTCCTTATGAGATCCTAGGGTGATTTCTCTTTCATAAACATCAATCATCGCACGGCCCGTTCTTAAGAAAGGTCTCCCGAGAATAAGATGCACTCGAGGGTCAGCATCAAAGTCAACGACAACAAAGTCAGCGGGAAAATTAAGTGGTCCTACTTTCACATAGACGTCTTCGGCGATACCTTTTGGAATAGAGGTTGAGCGGTCCGCGAGTTCAAGAGTCATTTTAGTAGGAGTAAGATCCGGGGGAGAAAGCTTGTTATAAATCGAAAGGGGCATCAAGTTAATGCTCGCGCCAAGATTGGCCAAGGCGGAACATTTCACTATTCCCGGGAACTCACAAGGTATAAGAAATTTGCGGGGTCTCATAACCTTTCGGGAAGTTTCTTGAAGAGCACCGCCGAGCAATTCTCATTTAACGGTGTTTTGGCTATCTCGACCAACTTTTCCTTATTACTCACTAAACTTTTGATCATAGCAGCAAATTTCGGCATGAGGAGTAAAGCATCTGTGAAACTTATGTTAAAATTCAATGATTGAACGATTTCAACAAATTTCTCCATTTGGTTTTCTGTTTTCTCACGAAGCTTTTGATCATTAAGCCTTGTAGGATAAGGAAGTGAAGGCTTAAAAGTGGTCTTCGGAACATCGGGTTCCGGAATTGGATTTGGAACTTCCAGAGATGGGACAGGTGCGAGTTGCACATTGTCTTTAAGAACCTTGGTTTCTCATTCCACCTCCCTCACCAACGGAGTAGGAAACGAGGGTCCATCATAAGCCTTACCACTCCGTGTGGTTATAGCTTTCAACTCACCCTTCGGGTTGGGAACGATGTTACTTGGAAGAGATCCCGAACCCGAGGGTTCGCTTATCTTACACAAAACAACGTTCAACATGTTCTCAAGTTTATTATGTGTAACACCCCCAAGAATCGGGTTTTAGCGGAAGCATACAATTTTTGGGTGCTACTAATCGGTATCACAACACAATCATACAATAAAAGGTTTTTCTCAAGAAAACTCATTTATTTAATAAAATCAATGTTTACAATAAAATTTAATACGGAAATAGGCCCATAATAAATAAGCGGTCCCCAAATGCAAATATCAGAGTCGTCTATGACCATGCCATGCCATTGCCCAAGCGCCTCCAAAAGTAAACAATCGCTTCAATACCTCAGAATACATGCTAAAAGTGTCAACACGAGGTTGGTGAGTTCATAGGTTTTCATAAAAGTATAGCGAGTTCAAAAGAACCTTTCGATCATTGTGGCGCTCACAATGTCGCGAAACAAGGTTTACCTTTAAGCAAAAGAATAGAAAGGTGGACCACAAGGTTTTCAAGTGCAAATCAATTCTCATAACAAGTCAAATTTAGCCGAGGCATACCCTGCCTAATTCGCAGTATCAAAATATTTATCCACAAAAATAGTTCATAAACAACCACTTGGACCGTATTAAAATCAAACACTACAACGAATATAGTGTCACGCAAGCTTAACTATTACGCAGGTTAAGTCATGAAATCATCACTAGATAGCACGAGCCGTGACTATCTCTAAACATACTAACAATCGACATGTTATACGTCATGGCAAGTTGGTGCATCCACAAATCCAAGTAAAGTCCTTGGCAAGTTGGGCAACCAAAGTCCAGACGGGGTGGCCATTCCCAATAGATCTATCCATAACATTCGCACCATCCTGAGCCAGGATGTAACAATTCATAACAACGCTTGGTTTTCTAACCTTAACCTTAGCACGTAATAGCTCACAAAACATGTTTATAATAAAGGAGTAGTTTTAATTTATTGCTTGATAATAAAGGTTTCATAAACGTTACTCGTACTTAGACGAGTTTATGATAAAGTACCTCTAATAAGTGTAGTATATTATAAATGACGCGTTTGTTTATCCAATATTACCAAAATAGTTGGTTTATCGTCAAAAAGTTTAAGTTTTTGAAAATTTTTAGGATATTAAAGAAATCACAATGATTTAAGTTTATAAAATATTTTACGAAATTTTCGGCATGAAGTGCCCTATTATAAAACATTTCCAAGTCATAACGACTCTTAAATAATATAAAATTTATCGATAGGTTTCCCGATTCGTCCAATGTTATAATTTATAATATACAATTGAACATATCATTCGCGTATATATTAGTTGTTTAGTTTTATCGACCGTTTGTATAGTTCGGGTTCAGATATGTTAAACTCTTATGAGTTTAATATACCCTTCCGTCGCGTTTGCCAAAGGGTCCATAATGTCCAAATAACCAATACCGTAAATCCAGTACGTCCTATTCTTGTCCAATCAATATATAACACCACAATGCTCGTATCCGATTCAAGTGTTGCAATCAATCCCTTAACTATAAATACTTTAACCATTTTATAGTTTCTTATCCGTTAGTTCGGTTTGCAAAATTAATACTCAATAAGCCAAATACTTATTCCCCAGTCCGTAACTAAATCTAATTCACAGTTCCAATATAATCCGAAACGTACCATTGTCCAAGTCAAACAACCACTATTAACAAAAATAATACCACACTTTATTATAAACTATTATATCGAAACCAATTTCACAATCTCTCGGATCGTGACAAACCGAGGATCCAAACCAAACGCACCTACGCGAGTACTTCCTACGGACCGAGAAAGTCAATTGAAACAACATAAGCAAGAATCCAATCAAAACGAGACCCAAATCAACGCAACAAAACCATCACCAAGACCAAGACAATCAAATACAAACGAGCCGAGACCAAGACAGTTTCAACCTAGGCCACATCCGAAACAAATTACAAATACTCGACTAGCTTGCAAACCTGAATCAAACAAACACTACCTTACCAGGAGTCTTACCACACGACACGAGTATCACAAAACGTTTTAAATCAAGCTTTCACCACACGAAGTTATACCAGCTCGTTCTTAAGCACGTTTTTAACCGGTCAACTCAACTTGACTGAGTTGAATCAGCTGAGTCGACTCGACTCGTTCGAGTTGAGTTGACTCGATCTATGTTACAAACAACCCATTTTTGATTCCACGAAGACTAAACAAGATGAGGTAAAAAAAATATATATATGAAATAACAAAAATAGATCGTGGCATACCACTTACCAGGACGCACAGGAGGAAAAAGGGAAGAGAGAGTGTGAGGTGAAGGTGGAGACGCGACTATGTTGGCGGCTGAGAATGGTGGCCATGATGACGCCGTTGTGGTAGTCCCAAAACGACCCGAAACAATTCAATGTTAACCTCAAACACTACTAATAGTCCCGATCTAAACGCGAACCTTTGAAACCCTTGTAACTCGTCACCAAAAAGGGAAGTAGCAGCGGCTGATGAGTTTCATAGTGGTGGCTGTAGAGGTGGTGACAAGTGGTGGCTGATGGTGGCCGGCTGAAGGGTGGCGGCGACTGAGATTAGGGAGGAGGAGGGTTAGGGTTAGGGTTGAGCAAATGAATCCAAAACCTAGTTGTGACTATCTTGTTCTATATATAGCCCACAAGAACGAGTTGTGAAATCCCTACATCCCCTCAGGGACTAAACATGACATTTTCAGCAATATTCTATAGATATAAGGTTCGGGACATGTTTGGACTATCAAACGAGTGATAAAAATTACGAAATTTGCGTCGTCACGTTCAAAATGATTTTTCGAATCAAAATGGGTATTTACATGATTAATTTCTCGAAGTTAAAGTAACGAACCATCAAATTGATTAACAGGTTTACGGTTGTGCCAGTACGCGTTGTGTCTAATTTTCACGTTTCGTGAGATAACTTACTCGTTTTCACGTCAAATAAGCTCAGGGAAGTTCCTAATGAAAAACAGACAAATTTTCTCGAAAATGAATATCTGGAAAAGTACGAGTTGTCACATTATGGGAAGCATCCATCTTGTTGTTCTGAAGTCGAATCTCGTTCCTAAACTCATTGCTTTGTCTAGTCAATGAAGATTGAAACTCGTTTCTCAAATTTGAAATCTGGGTTTGGATGGTTTAGATGGTAGCATTATTGTGCTGAACGTAATTTGAGAATTCATTAGAAGGCAAAGGCGGAGCTTGATAGCTTGAAGCTTGATATCCTTGATTATATTGACCCCTTGGGTCGGGTATTGATTTGGTGGGGCTTTGAATTGGTTTTGAACATTTGGTCCTCGAACTTGATTTTGATTAAAACGAGTTTGATTGTTTGTTTGAGAAAATCCCGGAGGTCCCATTTGATTACTAACACGAGGATTCGTTTGAACTTGAGGACGGTATTGGTTACCTCCGGTTACGGCATTAGCTTCGAAAGGATTTCCATCGGTAGCGGTACAATTGTAGTAAGCATGTGGTCCACCATAAGTAGTACAAGTTGATTCCACCGCTTTGACTTGAGCGGGTGGAGGAGATTTAATCTTAGCATCCGTAATCTTAACCAGAGCTTGAATCATATCCGTAAGCTTATCAATCTTAGCATCGGTGCTAGATGTATTTTCAAAAGAAGAGGACGAAGGTGAAGCACTCACTCGGGCAACAACCATTTTGCTACGTGAGGTACGAACTTTGGATTTGTTCTCAATAATCAACAAGGCATCTCTCGTTGATCGGGTCAACAAATTACCACCCGCGGCGGCATTGAGAGAGTTTTGATCATTTTCATTCCAACCGTTATAAAACGTATCAAGTTGGTGTAATTCAGAAAATCCATGATGGGGACATCTTCTAAGAAAATCTTTAAAACGGTCCCATGCCTCACTAAATGATTCATCAAATCTTTGGGTGAATTTTGTTATTTCATTTTTTAAGCTTGTTGTTTTTGACGGTGGGAAGAATTCGTTTATGAATTTTGAAACTAAATCCTCCCATGTGGTGATTGATCGAGGGGGTTGTTTTTTGAGCCAAATCCGGGCGGCCCCCTCGATGTAACCAAGTTAATCAATCCGTATTTAAGCTCGAAATTGTCGGCAACGATTGCCGGGACGACGATAGCTTCTCTGTAACCCTCGGTGGGTGCTTGTAGTTGCTCTAGCATAGATCGGTTATCTTCCGCCATTTTGATGATGGGCAGAGTCGGATTAGTTCGAATCTCGGGTTCGACTAATTGAGCACGTCTATTTCGCCTTCTCGGAATTGTAGCGGTTTCACGTAACGGTCTATAGTTATTAGAACGAGTGCGCATGCACTTTTAAAAACGAAGGCAATTAAAACGAAACGGTATTCGAAAACCACAGTGAACTTAAACCAATAATCCCAAGTGAATTGATCACCTCTATAAGAAAAATGCACAACGGAGCGGAGAAGCTATTAGGTCAGCGCGAAGCTTATTAAAAACCCGCCTCTTTTCTGCCGCAATTTATGTCAGGCCGTCCTTATACCCCTCACACATTTTGTTTATCCGATAGAAATAAATCGACTTACAAGCGACACAAAGGCAAGTATTTGATCTTTAGTTCGGGAACTTACTAATGATAACACCTCAAGTTGAGAAGTGTTATATAATTGATGTATTCTTTTTTTAGCTAAAAAACAAAAGGGAAAATCTTTTTGTATTTTTAATTATATATATATATATATATATACAAAGAAAAAGGAAAATATTTTTTACTTTTTTTATTTTTATGAAAACAATAACTTCACGAAGGAAGGATCTTGAGTCACTAATCGTCAAACCTTTATCGATATTGTCGCGACACAACCTCCCCGGCAGCGGCGCCAAAATTTGATGTGTGAAATTGTAGGTCAAGGGTGGTGTGTATGGAGAAAATATACAATATCAATATCAATAATAAACACAAGAATTGAATTGAAAACCTCTTAGGAAAAAGGTTAAATCAATCAAATCCCGTGAGTGATATGTGATACCGGAATAGAAAATCCGGGTCGTGTCCCAACGAGGTGTGAATGGACAACGTCGTTTAAGGTTCGTTATTAAAATGCTCGATGTTTTGGATTTTGAATTTGATTTTATTTAAACTATGGGAAATGGGAATCATTAAAGGGAACTAAATCTATGGGAAGCAAGGAATTATAACTAATAACGCAAAATTAATCTACAATGCAAATTACGATTTAAATGAAACGCTAATTAAATGCAAATTACTCTAAACTAATCCCTAAAAGTGATCTAAAATTACTTTATAACTAAGAATGCAATTTAAAACTTAACTAATATTTAAAACTAATTTTTATGATTTTTATTGAATTTATTTGAATTAAAAAACTATTTTCTAATTTAAAAATAGAATTAATTACTAAAAATTATGAAAATGAGTGAGAAAATTATGAAACTATTTTTTTAAAATATAAAATAACTAAAAATAGTTTTCAAATTTTGATTTGTATTTTGCTGAACTTTTTTCTAATTTCTATGATTTAAAAACTATTTTATACTAATTAAATGTCTAAAAATTACTATTTAAACTAGGAAAATTATGGAAAAATAATTTCTTGGCTTTTTATATTTTTCTTAATCTAATAAAATTGAAAATATTCTTTTTGAGCTTTTTCTGATTTATTTATATTTAAAGCTAATTAAAAAGTATTAAAAACTAATTTAAAATCAGAAAAATAGCTAGAAGTATCAGAAAAATATGAAAAATTCAGGAAAATTCTAAAATAATATGAGGAAGATAGGAAAAATAAGAAAAGCTACTCTAGATCATTGGAAATGCAATTTACTTAGAAACTGCTATTGAATAAGCTAATATGGTGCACCAGAATCTACCAGGACTAGTATTAAGCTATAACTACTTGAAATTAACTAAATTTAATTATTCTACACCTCAGAAGTTCAAGCTATAAGCATTTGGTTCTAATTCCACTTAAATTCCAAACAGGCCTAACCCCTAAACTTCAAGCTTATCATATAAGCCAAATGGAAAAACAGAACTTGTAAACTACACTAGACCTAGCAGAGAGGGAATAGACAAAAAATGAGCTCAAAAAAAGCTATATTGAGCTTGTTACAAGCTCTGCAACTTGCCTGTGCACACTCAGTATTCACTGAAAGTGTGCACAGGGCACAAATGGCTATTTTCAAACACTGTTTTGATCTTCTTAAAAATTACACAAATTTATGGCAAAAATATCACTGAAAATATTACCGATAGTAGTTATCAAATCAAAATTTTCATCAATTTTAGACCAGAAATGAAGCAATTAAAAGTCCAGAAAGTTTCATGTAAAAACCACTTTTGACGTTTTGACTTTTTAAGACAGAAATGAGTTTTGACTTAAATGAGATTTGAATCAAATTTACTGGATGATTATGTGATATTAAGCTGAATTGAAACCTAATTAAGCTATACTAAACTATTCTAACCCTAAATGCAAGCATTGATATTCTAATTCCAGCTGATGTGACAATGAAAGCATGAAACAATAGATTTTGACTTTGAATGCTATGCAGATGCAAAATTAAGACAAATATGAGTGCAATAGACCTAATCTATACTAAAGCAACCTTGCTAAACCACTAGTCTAATATGAATTTAAGAAAAGTGTGCTAAACCAAACACTCATTTATACAACAGATGCACAAATTCCCTATTCAGATTACTCATTCTTATTTCACAAACCTCAAATAAGATGAAATCAACTTAGATGCATTAAACTGAAGCTAAATTGACAGTAATTCAACACTAAACTAGACTTGATCTCAATTATGCAGATTAAGCAAAAAATGTGCAGATCTGAATTAAAGCTACTAATATCATAAACAATGATCAAGTAAGCTAATAACAACTAATTATACTAAATTAAACACAATAGAAGCAAATTTAACTATTCTATCTATAGATTCAAGTATAAAGCAGAATTTGGACTTACAAGGGTCCAACCACAATGGTTTGTTAATGAAATCAATAAGCTATTAACCTAAACCTAATATCAACCCAAATCAATCAACATTAACCCATATCCATAGCCAATTCAGCAATTCAGAACCATGAAACCTTTATTTCTGCAGTTTGACTTTGTTTGACCAAAGTGTATTTGAGTATAGACTCTGAGTAGACAATAGTTAAACACTAACTCAGCTATAAGTGAGCTTTAGAAGAGCTTAAAACAACAACACAACTTTTGATAAAAACTTTAGAACAGTAATGAGATATTTTTTTGATTTTTAGAGATTTTTCTATTTTTTTATGATTTTTGTTTAAATGAGATTATAAGCTAAATACTGAATTTGAATAAGCTAAAATGATGATTTTAAGTACTAAAAATCTATTTAAAGTACTAACAACAAAAATTAAAATGAATTTGGAAATCAACTAAAAATGATTTTATTACTCTAAAAACAGATTACAATAGCAATTTGGAAATACAAATACTGAATTTAAAATTTAAACAAAAATAAACTAAACTATCACTACCCAGAAACTATTACATGATACAACTGTGAATCAAAGGGGGGTATTTATAAACCCTTAGATCAATATCTAGCATCATCCATCCTCTTATGTCCCTTGGATCATTTCTCCACATATGTGTAACCAATCAGAGCTCAGGAAATGGTAGAATGACACACAGATTGCCAGCGTGGAATTCCGTGTGTCAGTGTGTCAGGGAAAAGTACACATTTACCCTCAGTTTCAGTGAATTGGATTGGGGAAAATAAAACGCGCGGGTAATCTTTTTTAATTGTTTATTATTTTTTTTTGACTTTTTGACTAGTGGTAACTTTGGGGGTTCAAAGGATATTGACTAGGGTCATTTTATAATGGAAGGGGTTCAAAGGTGTTTGTGTAGTTGACCGGTTATAGTATGGTTTGACTTAGGCTAGGATTGGGCTAAAGATGGGCTTTTGGAAATTATTCATGGGCCAAGAGTGTATAATTGGATTTGGACTATAATTGAAACCGTATAAGCCATAAGGGCTAGACTTGTACATTCTGATTTTCAAGGTACCAGGTGTGTAATTTCTGAAAATTGATCCAAGGGCGTTTCTTGTCAATCTCAAATAAACCAAGGACCATTTTTGCCAAATCTGAATCTCAGGGGTAAATTCTGCCAATTGCAGAAACTTGAGGGACTGATTCTGCCATCACTTTAAAGTTAAACAAATCTTTCATAAATCATCCTCTCAGCATAGAAATCTTCACAAATGCTCACTTCTGACCTTCCGGCTCAGCTTTAGCACTCTCTCTCTCTCGTGCTCGGGTTTTTGTCTGATTTAGCTTTCTTTTGCCTGTTTTATCATATCCGTACCTGAACATGCACAAACTCAAGAAACCAATAGATATTAGCAATAAACGCCTCTTTTCTGGTTATTTTGGGTTTATTTTAGTAAAGAAATGGTATGTGTTTAAGCACATACCAGTCACCACGTCACCAACATAGTTAAGATAATACTAAGCTATTACAAACCCAAATTAAATTGTGTTAACCAACATCCAACCATAATTGTTCATAAACAAACCATCAATAAACACATAAATCACTGAGGAGGGGGTCCATAGTGGTAATCATAACCAGGGGGAATGTGGCCCGTGTACCCATAGGGTGGGTATTCCTCCTCACGCTCGGGGAATGGGTCGATCTGCAGATGAGGGTTGAGATGATCACGCATGGACAAGTACTGCATCTGTCAAACCGTGTGATCATACATCCAGATGGCCCTCTGATCCTGCTGAACCATCCATGTGTCCATCTAGCCCATCCACGCTCCCTGGTGGGCCTGCCAGTCCCCACTGGACATGTGCCTGTAGGCGTCAGCTGAGCCTCCTGCTCCATCCCTCTGCTGGTACTGCTACATCGGCTGCTCGTCATCATCATCATCATCATTATCATCATCATCATCAGCCTGAGCTGCGGGCCGAGGGCAGTACCATGCGTAGCCGCCTCCAATATCCATGATGATCTCCATGGCCTTTAAGGACTTAGCTCTGACAACATTGGGATCCGCTACAACATTGAGGTACATAGGCACCACCCTGCTCAGAATGGCATAGGACTGAGCCAACCTGGTGACAAACATACCACCATACACCCTATCCGCCTGCCTCATACCACTAGCACTCCTCAAATAGTCAGCCAACCAGAATGGGATGTTGCAATACACACCCTCAGCAAACATGCCGTAGAGATAGAGCAGATCCGGTAAGGTAACACGATGAGTCATGTCCTTGCGTCCCGTTATGGTGAAGGCAATGCAACGGTGCGTGAGCCTCGTTTGCGGGTCTCAGATCTGCGAGGCAAGGGTACTCCCAGTCATATACTCCCTGTTGGCTAATGTGTTCAAGAACTGAATCCCCCACATTTCGTCCCTAGTGGCCAATCCTGCGCCTAAGCTAGCTCTAAAGACATCACTCTCAGCGTCCCTCTCAGAATACAACCCCACTCTCCAACCAAACTCTAGCACAAACATACTTCTCCAAACTCCACCTAATCTAAACCGAATCCCCTGAAAATCTATACTACCCCGACAAGAAAGAACATTCATAGAATAAGAAGAGTGAAACTTACGCACCAACTCACTGTAAACATCTTTGTTAGTGCAAATATTACGATATTTAATCTATACATTCTCATTTGTTTTGTTGATGACAAACATGTAACTTGTAATACATAACGTAAAATGTATAAGTTACTTGTAATTATATATTGTCTCAACACCTCTCGACTACTCAAGTCCTTGTATGCTACAACACAGGTTTGTACATGTTTGTTATGTTGCGTTATGATCAAACCCCCAACAAAGCATTAAAACATGTTTAGTAGTTTATGTATAACAACTAGTGTTTACATATTGGGTAAATATATACATAACTAGTATGTATTATAAAGGGTAATATAAATGGGTAGAAAACTTAAGTATTTGACCCATTGACCAAATACATTGAATGTAGTTGGGTAAAACCCAAAGTTCATGACCCATACCCAATGTCTAGATACAATGTACCCTTGGTGGGCACTCAAAACCATAGACTAGATGCATTGCATCTTGTAGATACATTGAATCTACTTGGTACCCATAACCCATGACCCATACCTAATGTCTAGATACATTGAACCCTTGGTGGGCACTCAAAACCCATGGATCATATCCATAACCCATGGTATTGACCCATACCCATAAAACTAGATACATTGTACTCATTAGATACATTGTATCTAAAGGAATACCCATGGACCAACCCATAACCCATGACCCATAACCAAAAAACCCATGGGTAAAAGGGAGCGTCCCACGGATCCCCAGTAATACACTGGACGGATCCCTTAAGGGAGGGATCCATGGGATCCGGGGAACAGTGGCTAGTTTTCTTCTATAAATAGTGAGCCACTTCTTACCATTTCCTCACACCTTCACACATAATTTCTCTCCACCAAATCTAGGATATTTAGATCATTAGGAAACATGTAAATCACCTCATCTCATATGATCATAATGCTTCTAACTCTCATTTGTTGTAAGCATATTCCCGAAGTGATCCTCCAAAGCAAGCTTAGAGATCTTGCTTCCTTACCTACTGAAGTGATCACCCATCACAAGATACAAGCACATGAAGATTGTAGGACCTTACTTTTATCAACCTTATCACAAACCCAACACGTTACCACAATACGCGTATAACACGTTAACCACAAACACAAAAAAAGCGTAGAAATAAGATGAGAAAGATGGTGACTTGATGTTATATGAATCGTGTATATTTGTAGAGAGAAAGATAAACAAGATATGTTATATTAAAGGGAAAAACACACACACACACACTCAAGCACACCCCTTAAATGACCATTTGAGGGGTATTTATACTCTAAATACATGATGCCCTAAAAGGCTTTCCATGGGCTTCGTGGGCTTGGACATGGGTTGGATTGGATATAAGGCAAGCTTAACTAAACTAATACCCATTTAGCTTAGTCCAATCCACGAGCCCGTTGACTATTCTAGCACGATATCTAACACACGTTACAAAGTTCCTAAACGTGAATGACCATCACTTCTAATAAAACTATTAAGGCTAACAATCTCCCCCTAAGGGGTGGTCATTTAAATGATGCTCCACTTGATTAGGTCTTTACTTTTCTTGAGCTTGAACTTTGCGTGTAGATATAGAATAGTCTTGCTTCTTTGTTCCTTCATGCTTTGTGATCAGATAATGTGGTTGTCTGCCGTTGTCAACTTCGTTGGTTAGGTGTCTCCACGTCTTTCTCCACCACGCTCATACTTCTATTTGTCTTTTGGTTACCAATGATGTAGTTCTCAAGTCTTTATACTTTGAAGATTCTTTGACATTGACTAAGAATAATCTTAATCTTTGTGTTGCCTTTGATTTTGATGAGAACTTTCATGTGTTGTTGGTATGAGCATGTGGAGAATCTGCACGATCAATCCGCTCCGGAGCTTCCATAAGAAGAAAACATAAAAACAGGTTAGTAATAACCGGATTCCGGTACTTACAAGTTTGAATTTCGAGGGTGTTAACAGCATAGTGTGAAAACACATCTCTAATTCTCACAAAGGCCGTTCCTGAACTGGAGTCCCACAAGTGAGATAACGCGATATACCGAAGTACATCTACAGTTCAGATGAGTCGCTGAAGTACACCGAAGCATCAATCCACGACTGTAGACCGTTTGAGACACACTAAGCGTAATCCACGGGGAGTTACCGAAGTGACCTGCTGTCAGGGCTGCTTGATGTTGACCCTGGCAGGAGTTTCCATTCAATCACTAAAGATCACAGAAGTCAAACTTCTCATAAATGTTCTGGCAGATTGCTAAGATCTCCGTAGGACTCTATAATATATCACTTGTGTCCTAATTGATGAATAACAAGCGATGTCATGTCATGTGTTCCTATGAGATCTTTTGATGAATCTCGTGGCTCTAGACTCAATAGTGCATTTTGGTTTTCCTGAGCGGAGACTAGGGAGAGGGTCTCCTTCTTCAATACCAGCGATCTCTAAGAGAAAGTCGATAGATTATGTAGGGTTCCCAGTGAGAATGAAACAAATCCTTTTAAGAGGAATTGAGTGGCTAGAAGGTTTAGTGCAGTGCGTCACTGGGTCCATGACGTCTTTGTCTTCAATACCAGTGTCATCTAGTGACAACCAGTAGCAGATGAATTGAACCCGGTTTCTGCCCTAAGGTTGAATATGGAGGGCTATTTCTTTTCACCCTTTCTTCACATTTCTTTTTAATTCTTCAACCCCTTCTTTCTCCTTTCTCACATTACTCCTTTTTTCAATCATTCCTAAGGACTTTATGATAGAAAACATGTTTGAGACACTCCGAGAGTTTATATTTTCTGAAACACTCCCCCTTCACATGTGCTTATAAGTTTTGATAGAAATCTGCACAGTGAGAGTAGAGTTCGCACTTTTTGAATTGATCGACTTTAAATGAACAAGACCGATTCGAGACACGTTTACATCACTAGAGAACTAGCTTGAAATTATTACCCATCCTGGTCAAGTCCATAGAAAGTTTCTCGAGATGGTACATGATTCATTGTCAATTCATTGGTTTCAACTGAGTCGAGCTCTTTTGAGAATCAAACAACGATCATTAAACTTTTTGATCACATTTTAATCACGTCTCCTCCCCCTAAAAAATAGCATATTCGTGATATTTTTGATATCAACGGATTACACAACATTTTAGAATCTTTTGGGGAGACAAACGGATTTGATTTAAGCATGAATTTGGAACATTTTGTTTTATACTCCCCCTTTAATAAAGCATAATCAATTAAAGGGTTTTAGAGGGAGTTATCTTGAGCACAAAATATTTTGAAAGATTTTGAAAATCTTTTTGAACAATTTTGAAAAGGTGCTCAAGATGATGATGATTTCTCACAATTTTTAAATGTAGTGCACTGAAGCGTACACTTGATTTTTCTTTAAAAGCACGAGTTTTGATTTGAAAATAATCAAAAGTCATCATTTCGGTCCGGGTTTCGTACTGAAGTATACGAAAGCCATTATTATGAAGAAATTTTGAGAAACGACATGTTTTAGAAAACATTTAAAGAACTCTCGCTCAAGCATCTATACATGCCCGTATCATTGTTGAATGACATTTCTAGATACGTACAGAATATCGATTATACAAGAGACATGTCGTGAGAAGAATATTTTTGGATTTTTGATTTTATATTGTTTTTGTATTTTTAAAAGTTTTATATTTTTATATTTTGCTTTTGTTGGTTTTTCAAATTTTGTATTTTGTTTTTTAAAAATATTTACAGCGAAGCTTTTTGGAAAAAATCATTTTCAAGAAGATTCGAGAAGACGTTCTAACTCCTCAGGGGTTAGGCTTCGCATTCCAATTCGTCAAACTAAATAGTCAAACCTTTCTTTTGGAAGGGCTTTAGTTAATAGATCGGCGAGTTGGTAATCAGTCTTCACGAAGAATAATTCAACAGTACCATTTTCGACGTACTCTTTGATGAAGTGGTAGCGGACACGGATATGCTTAGTCTATGAGTGATGAACAGGATTGCATGATATGGCTATGGCACTTTTCGAGTCACAATACATAGGTATTTTATCGAGAGTAAAGCCATAATCTGTGAGTTGTGTTCTCATCCATATAACTTGAGCACAACACGCAGATAGAGACACATACTCTGCTTCAGCGGTTGAAAGTGCAGTGCAATCTTATTTCTTTGAAGACCAGCTGACTAACTTTTCACCCAAAAATTGTGCTCCTCCTAATGTACTTTTTGCTGTAACTTGATCACCTGCGTGGTCCGCATCTGATAAAGCAATTAGATCAAATCCGGATTCCTTCGGATACCAAAGTCCCATGTGAATGGATGTCTTCAGGTACCGAAAGATCCTTTTAACCTCTTTGAGGTGCAGTTCGGTAGGCTTTGCCTGAAACCGTGCTAATAAGCAAACAACAAAATGAATATCTGGTCGACTAGCAGTGAGATACATGAGAGAACCAATCATGCTCCGATATTTCTTCGGATCAATAGGTTTCCCAAACAAATCGGCTCCAATTTTTGGTGAAGTTACCATTGGTGTTCCGACCGAGTCACAATTATCCATACCATGATTTTTCAAAATCTCAGTTGTGTATTTAGCTTGATTTATAAAAATTCCACGAGGGGATTGATGTATTTGTAAACCAAGAAAGAATTTTAGTTCCCCCATCATGGACATTTCAAATTTGCTTTTCATGAGATTTTCAAAATGTTTTGAAAGATTCGGATTAGTGGACCCAAAGATGATGTCGTCCACGTAAATCTGAACAATCAAAATGTCGTTTTTGCATTTTTGTGTAAACAAGGTAGGATCAACTGTTCCTTTGGTGAAATTGTTTTGGATAAGGAAAGAGGACAGTTCGTCATACCACGCTCTCGGAGCTTGTTTTAAACCATAGATTGCCTTTTTGAGTTTGTAGACGTAGTCTGGATGTTCCAAGTCGATGAAGCCTTCTGACTGACTCACGTACACTTCTTCTTTCAGAGTTCCATTCAAGAACGCGGTCTTAATGTCCATCTGATAAACCGTGATGTTTTTGTGAGCTGCATAGGCTAAGAATATCCTGACTGCTTCAAGTCTAGCTACCGGCGCGAATGACTTTTCAAAGTCTATCCCTTCCTCTTGTCTGTATCCTTTGGCCACAAGACGAGCTTTGTTGCGAATTACAGTCATTTCTTCATCCCTTTTGTTCTTCCATAACCACTTGAGATCAATGACACGAACGTCAATTGGTCTTGGAACCATTTCCCAAAAGTCATGAAGACGGTATTGGAGAAGTTCCTCCTGCATCGCTTCTATCCATGCGGGTTCTACCATTGCCTCGCGAATGTTCTTTGGCTCTATATTGCTAATTGAGCAAAGGTAAATGCATAAGTCGCAATCGGTGGCAAGTTGACGTCTCGTCTGAATTGGCCTAGAAGGTTCACCAATAACATGTTCAATTGGGTGGTCTTTTGTCCACTTCAGAGTAGAAGGATACCGTTGGTTAAACGTATGCGAATTAGATGGTTCTAGTAAGCTAGAAGATGATTCAGCTGATTCCGTAGCAAACGGGTTTTCAAATAAGTCGTCATCTAACGTTGCATCATTCTGGTTTTGGTTTTGCTCATCAACTGCTGGTAGAACGGGTGTATGAACTTGAGTAGATGTAGATGATGTTGATGGAGTTGGTGCATTGGTTTCGACCGTTGTAGATGCATCTTCTATTGGTGGTGGAGAATGATTTTGAGCGGGTGCAGCGGAATGATGGTTTGATGCATTTGTCGAAGTTCCACCATAATATTCATCGAACATTAACTCGAAGAAATTCTCCCATTCTTGTTCTTTAGGATTTTTAAAAGAAGTTGATTGAGCTCTTTGAGGTACGAGTCCTGAACTGATGTGTCCAGAAGTCTGCTGGTTTAGTGCGGGTTCTAGAGCGAGTCTCTCAGAAGCCATATGTGAAAGTTCATCAAATTTCACATTCATCGTCTCCATGATCCTCCTAGTTCTTCTGTTATACACCCTGAATGCCCTCGAGTTATCTGAATATCCAATGAAGATTCCAATATCACCTTTAGCTTTCAGTTTCCCTAGATCTTCTCTGTCGTTTATCAGATAGCACAAAGCGCCAAACACGTGAAAGTAAGAGATATCAGGTTTTCTGTTGTTCACTATTTCATATGGGGTTTTATTGAATCTTGGATGGATTGGGAATCGGTTCTGAGTGAAACAAGCAGTGGCAACAGCATCAGCCCAAAGAAATAACGGTGCACTAGAATAAATTAGCATTGTGCGAGCAGCTTCCACAAGAGTATGATTTCTTCTTTTAACTACCCCATTATGCTGTGGAGTTCTAACAACTGATGTCTGATGAGTAATTCCAACATCTTCAAAATTAGTTCTTAACTCCTGATTAGTGAATTATGTGCCGTTGTCTGTTCTTACAACCCTTACTGGAGTTTGAAGAAGTACTTGAATACGCTTCTGAAAGGTGATGATGATGCCTGGTGCTTCGTCTTTTGATCTCAGAAACTTAACCCATGTATATCTCGAATAATCATCGACAATAACGAGAATATACTTTTTCCCATTAATGCTTTCAACTGTCATTGGGCCACATAAGTCCATGTGCAACACATGCAACTTTGCTTCCGAACTAGGTACGGTTTTGGGTTTATATGATGCTTTTTTGCTTTTTCCTTATTCGTATGATGGACATAAGTGATCCTTGGTGTATTTGAACTTTGGAAGTCCATTGACGATGTTGTCTTTGGCAAGATTGTTGATGGTGTCAAAATTGAGATGGGATAACCTTCTATGCCACAACCAGGACTGTGTTCCAGATGCTCGTGTCATAAGACATATTGGTGATGAAGAGGCCATTTGGTTGATGTCGATAGCATACAAGTTTGTATCACGATTCCCAGTTAAGAGATCAGTGCCATCCAAGTTTCTAACGAAGCAAGCATTTTTCCTAAAAGCAACCTCTAAATCTGCATCACAGAACTGCCCGACTGAGAACAAATTGTGTCCCAACCCTTGGACATAGTAAACCCGAGTGATCAAATAATTTCCGAAAGGTAGATCTCCATAACCCATGATAGCTGCTACATGATCATTTCCGAAACGTACGGTTCCCATGAATTGCCAGACGAAATTGATCAGCAGCTTCAGATTCCCGGTCATGTGCTTGGAGCAACCCGAGTCGATGATCCAAAGACATATTTCGATAACCTGCCAATAACAGAAGAAGAAGATTTTGGAAACCGTTTTGATTTTGGTTCCTTTGGGTTAGAGGTAAAATCCTGATCACACTCATAGAAGTCATCTATTGGTAAGACAGGTGCATCACTCATTCTACCATTCTCGAGTGTGAAAGTTCTACCTGTGGGTTTCCAAATGTCATCCCTAAAGTAAACATTATGCTCCCTATCAGTAGTGTAAAGCCTAAGTCTCGCGACTAGTCTTCCTATTCGTTTAGCGTAAGTTCTTTTGGGAACATTCTTCTTAATAGGCTTAACAATCTCATTCTTAGAAACACAATCATCATGAACATTAGTTAAAGATTTCTTGCAAGTTACACAAACAGATTCAACAGATTCATTAAACTTAGCCGATTTCATAGGTTCATTACATTCAGATGAAATGTCTTTCTTATTACAAAGCGGTAAATTCCTAGGGTGTTCTTCTACTTTCTTCTCTTTATTCAAGCGACTAGTCTTAGAGGCAAGCGAGACTCTATTGTTCCTTGTATTGCTCTTAGGCTTTAGTCTGCTGCTCCTAGAGGTGCTTCCTAGTCCTGTAGAAGGTAAGGCACACTCATTAGGATTAACATTTTTATCTAGAGAGGTGGTTTTAGCTTTCCTAGTCTCTTTAGAGTGCTTTTCTAAACTTATGTCGTTTGTTCCATATGTTTTAGATGTGGAGGCAGACGCATTAGTGGTACTCATCTTAAAAAGGCCAGGAGCTAAAACTTTTGGTTTCTCTATAACCGCTTTTCCTTTATCAACATTTTGTTTAGGCAAGGCAGGTAGAGTGACTGATTTTGATAAATCATTTTTCTCATTGACTTTTGGAGGAGGCATTGAAACAGACATTTTTGGTTTTAAAACCGGTTTGGGAACATTTGCTTTCTCCACAGTCAATGGTTTTGTAATCTTAGTATCCACTGCCTTTCCTTTTTGACATTCCAGCTGAGCCTTCAAAAGATCATTTTTCGCTTTCATGTCATTGTAGGCACGCTCATACGAAAATTTGTCATACTTGCATTCCTCAGTTTTTCGATCAAGTTTTTTAAAATATGAGACATTTTCTTTTTCAAGTTTCTCAAGTGCTTTTTCATATTTTGAAACAATTTCGGAGGTCTCAGACTGGAGTCTTTCATGATCTTCAACAGAATATGTTTGTAAAATGATGGACATAATATCGGTAGTCAGAACATCTTCGAAGAGAGAGTCATTTAAATTTTCCAAAACTTTGACTTGTTCAACACAGTCATTAGCTTGCTTTACCAGGGATTTATGGTCCTTGACAAAGTCAACTGTATCTTTCAAAAATGCTTGTTCAAAATGAATTACCCTTGCACTGATGGCATTCAGCTGAGGGGCAATTTGAGTTTCAAAGTACTTTTTATTTTCATTATCAAAACTATTAAACCATATGTCTGTTGTAATATTGGTTTTAGTTTTAACAGTGTCTTGAAGATCCACAATTCTAGTTTTCACATTGTCTAAAATACTTCTCGCATCACTTGTGTTAAAAGGATTGTTTGAAGACATTTGTTCAATGTTCGAAAGAGATTTGGAGACAACAACTGGTTTTGAAACAGATTTTGAAACAGGTGTTGACTCTTTGTGTGAAACACTTGGTGTGATGGAGAACTTTGACTTTTCTTTTTGATTAACAAAAATAATTCCGTTAATTTTGTTCCATTTGTTATAATCAATTGGTTTGATTTCTGAATTCTTTTGTTTCATTTTTGATCTACTCTCCTCAGATAGTTCTAACGTTTCAAGAGAATCACGAACAATTATGGGTTTATGCAAAACATTTCCATTGTTTAACACATTCTGAGATTTCTGAGCTTTCTTGAGGAACGAAGAAGGGTTATTACCAAGTGCCATTCTATTATTAGTATGAAAACGCGGATTTACTTGATTAGAAAGCATCTTGATTGTTTGAGCATAATGACCCGTTTTAAGAAGCAAATTTTCCAAAGTTTGGATTTTTTTCATTTTTATCAAGAATTTCATCAATAAGAGAATCTTCTCGTTTTGAAAAATCAGTAATCAACTGCTTCTTTTCTTTTTCAATATTAGAAAACATTTCTTTTTGTTTAGAAAGTTGGTTATTTAAATCAGAAATTTCCTTGTTTAAAGATTTAATTTTCAAGTTCAAATTCACATCAAGTGTGTTATACTTGATTTGCAATTCTTGTTCTTTAGAAACCAAATTTCGATAACCAAATTCTAATTCTGATTCTTTGTTTTTCTGAAATTCAAAGGCTTTTGCATTCTCCTTGTAACTCTCAAGCTCATCGGTCAATTTAGCATTCGCGGCCTTAACTTCGCGATTGACTGTTTTAACTTTTTCAATTTCAATGCCACATTTATTGATTAATGATTTAAAGTAAGCATGTGTTTCCTCACCAGTCTCAGTATTTTGTGCCACACAGCCTCCACTAGGATCCACATCTGGAGTTTCAGAGTTAGTATTGCTACAACTCGGATTGTCCAGGTATGTATCATAAGTAGGTGCTGGCGTCACAGAATGCTGTTCGTCATGAGTAAACACATCAAATATGACATTGTTATAGCATGGATCAATGATTGGTACCTCAGATACTGCGTTGGCGTCATAGATAGGAGGTGCGTCAGAATCAGTGTCGTACTTAGTCACCTGAAGATTTGCCATGAAGATGCAGTTTGCATTGAGTTCCTCGAGGTCTTCCAAATCATCCATAATAGCCATGAATTCATGTTCCTCAGTACTCAATTGAAGTCCAGATTGTTCCTTTTGTACCAACATAATAGCTTTCTGAAGATACGCAAGATCCTTCTTTCAAATGGAAAAATTCTTTCAAATTTTCCAAGAACTTCATTTTGACATAAGCTTTGCGGATGCTATCATGCTGATGCCCAAGTTTGCATCAACTCTCAAAAACATGTTAAGCAATAAGGAAAAACTGTTTGAAATGGCTAAAACTCCTTTGAACGAGAACTGCTCAGCAGTTCTGTTAAAGAAGCTTCCCGAGAAGCTTGGAGATCTTGGAAAATTTCTTCTTCCTTGTGTTTTTCCAGGAATGATTGAATGCTTTGCCCTTGCCGATCTTGGTGCAAGCATCAATCTGATGCCTTATTCAGTATGGAAGAAACTTTCTCTTCCAGAACTTATTCCTACCTGCATGACTCTTGAGCTTGCAGATCGCTCTATATCGCGTCCCCTTGGCATCGCCGAGGATGTATTCGTGAAAGTAGGAAAGTTCCATTTTCCAGCTGACTTTGTGGTTGTTGATTTCGATGCCGATCCTCGGGTTCCCCTCATTGTTGGGCGAGGATTCCTGAGAACGGGCCGTGCTCTTATTGATGTATTTGAGCAAGAAATCACGTTACGTGTGGGTAATGAAGCTGTTACCTTTAACCTTGATCAAACTTCGAGGTACTCTTCAAATTATGATACTGAATCAATTAATCGAGTCGATGTAATTGATATTGCTTTAGAGGAGTACTCTCAAGAGTTTCTTGGTTATTTTCATAATTCTGTGAGTGGGGATTCCACCACATCTTCTCAACCAATCATTGCAGACTCTTCCCCCTGTCTCACTCCGTTTGAGGGAGGTGACTTCGTTCTGGAAGAGATCGATGAGTTTCTTGCTAGTGATGAATCAATTCCGCTGGGAATTGATGGTGTTTATGATTCGGAGGGAGATATCCTTTATCTTGAGCAATTGTTAAATGAAGATCCATTACCTTCACTCCCTCCGAAAGAGATCACGATTGAGGAAATTAAATCAGTACAAACATCTACTGAAGAATTTCCCGAGGTTGAACTTAAGGACCTACCTCCTCATCTCGAGTATGCATTCTTGGAGGGTGATGATAAATTACCCGTCATAATTGCTAAAGACTTACCTGAGGAGGAGAAGACTGCTCTCATAAAGGTCTTGAAGTTACACAAGCAAGCAATTGCTTGGAAACTCTCCGACATTAAGGGTATCAACCCTGAGTTTTGTACTCACAAAATCTTAATGGAGGATGACTTCAAACCAGCAGTCCAACATCAGAGAAGGGTGAATCCTAAGATTCACGAGGTTATCAAACAAGAGGTTCTCAAACTTCTTGATGCCGGTTTAATTTACCCAATCTCTGATAGTCCTTGGGTTAGCCCAATTCACTGTGTTCCAAAAAAGGGTGGCATCACTGTTGTCACAAATGAAGAAAACGAGTTAATTCCAACTCGATTGGTTACGGGATGGCGTGTGTGTATTGACTATCGCAAGTTAAACGAAGCCACCCGTAAAGACCATTTTCCTCTACCCTTCATGGATCAGATGCTTGAGAGATTAGCAGGGAACGAATACTATTGTTTCCTAGATGGTTTCTCAGGATATTTTCAGATCCCCATTGATCCGCTGGATCAAGAAAAAACCACATTCACCTGCCCATACGGAACATTTGCCTACAGACGTATGCCTTTTGGCCTATGTAACGCTCCTGGCACGTTCCAACGATGTATGATGGCAATTTTCCACGACATGATCGGGGAAACAATGGAGGTGTTTATGGATGACTTCTCGGTCATTGGGACCTCATTTCAGACATGTCTCTCCCATTTTGATAAAATGCTAAAAAGGTGTCAAGACACCAATCTTTGTCTAAATTGGGAGAAGAGCCACTTTATGGTCAAAGAAGGCATAGTCCTTGGCCATAAGATTTCCGAAAATGGGATTGAGGTAGATAGAGCAAAAGTCGATGTTATTGCTAAATTGCCTCATCCTACTACCGTCAAAGGTATTAGGAGTTTTCTAGGTCATGCCGGGTTTTATCGCAGATTCATACAAGATTTTTCTAAAATCGCTCGGCCTATGACCCATCTTCTTGAAAAAGATGCTCCTTTTATCTTCTCACCTGAGTGCATCGAAGCTTTTGAAACATTAAAGAAAAAGCTTACGGAAGCACCCATTCTAGTTGCCCCCGACTGGGATTTACCCTTTGAGCTCATGTGCGATGCAAGTGATTTTGCTATCGGTGCAGTCTTGGGGCAACATAAAACCAAGCATTTTCAGCCTATCCACTACGTGAGTAAGACTATGACTGAAGCTCAAACCCATTACACCACTACAGAAAAAGAATTATTAGCTGTGGTGTATGCGTTTGAGAAATTTCGGCCATACCTTATCTTGACCAAATGCGTGGTGTATACGGATCACTCGGCTCTCAAATATCTCTTTGCAAAACAAGATGCAAAGCCGAGATTTCTCCGTTGGGTTCTCCTCCTGCAAGAATTTGATATCATTATACGTGATAAAAAAGGAGCTGAGAACCTGGCTGCTGATCATCTGTCCCGTCTAGAAAACCCTCACCAAGATGTGTTTGAGAAAAAGGAAATAAACGAAACATTTCCTCTCGAAACACTCAATGTGGTTTCTTTTCGTGGAGACTCTTCTACCCCATGGTTTGCTGACTTTGCAAATTACCATGCGGGTAACTTTGTGGTGAAAGGGATGTCGTCCCAACAGAAATACAAATTCTTTAAAGATGTAAAGCATTACTTCTGGGACGACCCCTACTTATTCAAAATTTGCGCGGATCAAGTCATCAGGCGATGTGTGTATGGTCAGGAAGCTATTGACATTCTCAAGGCTTGCCATTCTGGACCTACTGGGGGACATCATAGCCCCAACTACACTGCCAAGAAGGTGTTTGATTCCGGATTCTATTGGCCCACGATTTATAAGGATGCCCATGAATTTTTCAAAACATGTGACGCTTGTCAACGTCACGGGAATATCTCACAAAGAAATGAAATGCCGCAAAACGCCATTCAAGTGTGAGATTTTTGACATCTGGGGCATTGACTTTATGGGGCCATTTCCTTCATCTCGCGGTAATAAATACATACTCGTGGCCGTTGACTATTTGTCAAAATGGGTTGAAGCAAAAGCTTTGCCTACCAACGATGCCCGAGTTTTTGTGAAATTCTTGAAATCTCTTTTTGCTAGGTTTGGAACTCCACGAGCTATAATCAGTGATCGTGGTACGCATTTCTGCAATGACCAGTTTGATAGAGTCATGCAAAAGTATGGTGTAACTCACCGTCTCTCTACTGCGTACCACCCCCAAACAAGTGGGCAAGTGGAAGTTTCCAACCGAGGGATTAAAAGAATTCTTGAAAGGACAGTAGGCGAAAACCGTGCCTCTTGGTCGGATAAGCTAGATGACGCACTCTAGGCCTTCCGTACAGCTTATAAAACACCCATCTGGTGTACTCCATACAAGCTTGTGTACGGAAAGGCATGTCATCTGCCGGTTGAGCTTGAGCACAAGGCATACTGGGCCTTGAAGCATGCCAACTTCGATATTCAGACAGCTGGTGATCACCGGAAAGTTCAAATGAATGAATTAAATGAACTCCGTGATCATGCATACGAGAACTCTTTGATCTATAAAGAAAAGACAAAGAAGATTCATGACTCCAAAATCAAAAACCGCGTTTTCAACGTCGGTGATCGAGTCCTTCTTTTCAACTCAAGATTGAAGATTTTCTCGGGAAAACTAAAATCCCGCTGGTCTGGACCATTCACCATCACTAAAGTATTTCCATATGGAACCATTGAGTTATCTCAACCCGATGGTCCAAACATTAAAGTGAATGGTCATCGGTTGAAGCATTATTTTGGAGAGGACATTCCTCCTGTGGTTGTCCCGGATCTACAAACTTTCCCCATGAACCAATGAATGCGGGGATCGAGTCAAGCTAGCGACTCGGGAATCAAAAACAGTAGCATGCTACATGGGTTTTCACCCGTGTGTACCACCCTAGTGTGGGGGAGTTGCCCCCCGCTGTTGTATATAAGAGTTTCAAAAAAAAAAAAAAAAAAAAAAAAAAAAAAAATCTTGCTAAATAATGGCCGTAGTATTTCCCTTTTACGTTCTATGTTTCGGCATAACCGCCGGTACTTTGAATATTGAGGGCAATATTCGTTTCTAGTGTGGGGGGGAATTCTCACGAATTTTATCATGTAATTATACCGCCTAATTCCCCCATTTTTGGCCAAAATTTTTTTTTGGAGTAAGTGTTTTGCACTTACTCAGATTACGGTTATCAGTCCGCCATGTCTAATAAACAAAAGGATTGGCTAATCCAGGAGCAAACGGCTCTTGGTAAAGATATCTAAAATCCGTTGACGGCTTGCAATTTGCCCAAAATTGTATGGTGTTCAGCTCACCATATCTTTAATTAGTGAAGAGTTGGCTAGCCCGCAAGTTTATGGCTTGTGGTAAAGGCAGTGGAAAACCATAATTGGTAATCAGCTCACCAAAGATAGTATATATTATCTAAGAGTTGGCTATTCCAGAAGCAAACGGCTTCTGGTAAAGACAAATCAAAACCGTTGAAAGCTGGTGATTTGCTCAAAATCACTTGGTTATCAGTGTACCAAGGTTCTTACTTGAACTGAAACATTTGGCTACTCCAGAAGTAATGGCTTTTGGTAAAGAGATGAAATCCATTAATTTTTCTCAAAACATTGCTAGGGACTAGCAATATCTTAGTGTGGGGGATTGATGAGTGTCTAAATACTCATAATTTTTTTACCAATTAAACTGCAAAAACATCTGAAAACACTCAGAAATGCATCAAAATGATAAAAATATCACAAATAAGTGTTTTATGAGTTTTAAATGCAACAATATCAAAATCTGGTGAAAAATGTATCAAGTTTGCATAATTGGCAGTTTTAGTCCCCCAAGTTTCAAAAGTTATCAAAAAAAGTCCCTGGTAAATCAAAATAAAGAAAAATATCATTTCAAGTCCCTAGGGATTCATGAGTTGTCAAAATTGGTCCTTGAGATTTAAAATTGCAAATTTACAACTTAGGTCCCTAAACTTTGAAAATTGTCATAAATGGTCCTTAGAAGTTTGAAAATGTCAACAATGGTCCTTGTACTATTGAAACTTGTCAAAAGTGACCTTTAAAACAACTTTGAGAAAATGGCAGGTTTGGTCCCTCAGTTTGGCAGAAATTACAAATTGGTCATTGTTATTTAAATACTAGCCATGACCCTTTGGTCCATATTGACCCCTGCCATTACAAATAGACCCCCTGCCATAATTCATTTTGACCCCCCCGTCCAATAATAGACCCCCTTGGTCAAACCCCGGTCAAACCCCACCTTTCCCTCCCAACCTTATCTCCTTCCTCCCACCACTTGCCTGCAACACCTCTCTCATCACCTCACCTTATCCCTCCCCCCTCATCATCATATCTACCAACTTTACACACCACAATTAATGCCCCCCCCCAGTTGCAAATTCAGAAGCCCAAAGATCAAAACCACTTTCCCGCCAAATTTGATCAAATGGCCAAAAATGGCTCAAGTCATCCAATGGTTGAAATTACAAGTGGGATTCACTCAGAGGACACGTGGAAGACATTTGGTGTATAAAAGAGAAGGAAGAGAAGCAAAGGAAAGCAGTACTTAGTTTTATTTTTCTCATGTATGTCGTTTTTAAAATTCCATGTCTTAATTAAGCTTTAATTGTACCTTTTTCATCTTCCTTGTATTCATTTAAGACTTATCAATCAGTGTAAACTACTTTTAAGTGATAATTCAAAGTTTGGTCACATTTCCTGTTTTTCCATTTTCTGAAATTAAGCTTGACTTAAATTTGCTAATTACCAAGCTTCTATGAGCTTGATCTCAGCTTTTCCAGACTCATTCTAGCTTATTATAGCTATTGGTAAGTCTGTTTCATTCAAATCAGTGATATTCAATCAAATGCTAAAAAGTCAACAAAAGTCAACTGAGGAAGCAAAATGGGTATGAGTTTGGAACTGGGTTGATGCAGTGATGGAAATGGGTTGATAATTGGTTTAGAATAGTGGTACTTGTGGTGTTTGGCAAGCCATTGTGGCTAGGACATATGTAAGCTCTGAAAATCTCATAACTGTTATAATCTACTTATTTGGCATATTGATAATTTGATAGTATTTGTCAGTAATATGGCATCATTTAGGTGTTAGTTGATTATTTGATTCAGTTTCAGTGTTAGTAGAAGCTAGATAAGTCATTTAGGTTAAATCATTAGTCAAAACAGTTGTGAAATCTGTGTTTGGATTTGCTGCATTATCTGAATTAGAGGAGTTGGTTTAGGTTGAAATCTGTTGCTTTAGTCCTCTTTAGTTGTAATATAACCATTTAAGTCATCTATTGTCATCAATTTCATATATGTGAAAAATTTGTGAAATCAAAAACTTGTTTTGTGTTTGGAATTCATAGAGATAGCTTGATTCAGTTTCATTTCATCATAAAACATCATATTCAGTTCAATAAATTGAATCAAAACTCACAAAAGTCAAAACTTCAAAACTGTCAAAAGTAAAAAACAGTTGAAAAACTCAGTTTTAACCAAACTAGAGAGATTTATCATAGCTTCATTTCTGGTTCAAAATCATTGAAACTTTGGGTTTTATAACTTCAGTTGGTCTAGTTTCTTAATATAATTTTAGTTGAATTTTGTACAAGCCTCAAATTAGCTTGTCAAACAGGGCTTATCTCCCCTGTGCACACACTCAGTGTATACTGAGTGTGCACAGGTTTAGTGCAAAGCTCTCAACAAGCTCATAAGAACTTGTCCAGGGGTCATTTTTGGTTTACAAGTTCTTTGCCAGGTTTCCTTGAGGTCCACATTTCAGGTTGCCTGATTTGCTTATTGGATAAGCCATTGTTTAAGCTTAAAGTAGGTAGGCAAAACTGTTTTCAACTCTTAAGCTCAAATCATCAAATCAAGTTAATCAGTACTATAGAGGTTAAGAGCAGTTGTAATAAGTTGTTTTTGAGTAATTTTAACATATTATAGCTTCTGTATCAGTTTGGTGCTCATTTGTAGCCTTTGGCTTATTCCAAGTGCTTATTTATAAGCATTTGTAACTGCAGTTCAATATTCTCACATATAAGCCACTGTTTTATATTTTTCTTAGATTCATAATATTATTTTAGACTTTTCCTGAATTTTTCATATTTTTCTAGCACTGTTTGCTATTTTTCTTCATTTAAAACAGTTTTTAGTACATTTTAATTAGCTTTTAATACAATTAAATCAGAAAAGCTTCAAAAAAATAAGTTTTCATTTTTCCTAGGTTAAGATAAATATAAAAAGTCAAAAAAATA
Source organism: Chrysanthemum seticuspe (assembly GCA_019973895.1). Classification (NCBI taxonomy): domain Eukaryota; kingdom Viridiplantae; phylum Streptophyta; class Magnoliopsida; order Asterales; family Asteraceae; genus Chrysanthemum; species Chrysanthemum seticuspe. The sequence continues at coordinate 99,833,519 of BPTQ01000009.1, read as the reverse complement.
TTTTTCCAGATTTTTCATAGTTTAATTTGTAATTTTTAGAAATTTAATTAGTTCTAAGTAGTTTTTAATTCATAGAAAATAGAAAAATAATCAGAAAAATACAAAATTAGTTTTGAAAATTCTCTTTATTTATTTTAGATTTTTCCAAGTCATAATTTCATTTTTCTAGCTTTATTTCATATTTTCTTGTATTTTAGGGTATTATTAAATAAGTAAAATTAGTTTTTAATTAATAATAATTAATTAAATAGTTTTAAAAATAATTTTCTTTTTCTAAAAATTTTCTCTTATCATTAGGTTTGTAAAAATGTCATTTTTATATTTTTAGGATTAATATTGCTTTAGTATCACATTTTATTTTGTACGTCACGTAGTTTTTAAGTTAAAATTGTAAAAGATAAATCAAAGACATCAATTTAAATATAGTGATAGCGTTTATTTAATATAATTTATCTTTTTAATTTTCTTTAATTTGCATTTAAGCCCCTGTAATTTATAAACTTTTTCCTTAGGTATAATCAATCATATCTCTTTTTCCGTTCAAATTCTCTCGATCACTATTCGTTTGACTATTCTCGCACAGCTCGTTGGGACATAACGACCTGGGGAAACACTATACTCTCCTGGACTTCATTGCATTGGTGTCTGAACTGTTTTAAGTTTCTTACGGTTAGCCATTCACAAGTGGCTAGCTTGTGTGAGATAACTTGACGGTTTAGCACGAATCAATGCCTAAGAAAACCGTTTTCTTAAGCGTAATTTGAAAACCCTATTGTTACGCATAAAGAAAACCTATTTTTACGCCTAAGTTAGAGTTTACGCCTAAGCAGTTTTACACGTAAGGAGTCTTCATCAAATTCTTTGAAGTTGTTGGTAACTTAGTGTTTTTCTTGCTTGGATAAGCTTGAAAAACACTTCGACTTGTGGATATCTCTCTCACTTGGACAAGTGTGAAGGATTTGGGTTTAAAACCTAAAACTACACCTAAGTTTAAGGCTTACGAGTAAGCCTTTACGCCTAAGTTCATTCTTACGCCTAAGGTCCTTTACTTCTAAGTCTTTAGTTTACGCCTAAGCTTACGTTTAACCTTTAAGTTTACGTGTAAGAAGGAGTTTACGCATAAGCTTTCAGTTTACGCTTAAGGGAGTTTTACGCCTAAGCTCAACAGTTTTACGCCTAAGGTATTGTTTACGCCTAAGTACTTCTTCAACAACAACAACAAGTTTCATTCGACTACAAAGATCCATCATCTACACAAGTTTCAAAGATGTCTCAACCACCATACTCCAACTACTTTCCTCATGAATATCCTCAACAACAACAACAACAACAACAATATCCTCAACAACAACCACAACAAGTTGGAAATTACTTTCCTCATCAAATTGCACAACCACTCCCACAACAACAATTCCTTCAGCAATACCCACAGCAACATCAATATGCTAACTACTTTCAGTATCAGTTTCCGGAGAAGTATGCTATGAATGCAACAACGCAAAAAGAACCCACTTGGTTTGCAAAGATGTGTGAAGCTATAAGTAGCCAACAATCCATTCATGAAGCTAGATCCCTTGATAGACCTCTAATGCTCACTCCCGAAACTATGATCAACGGGTGATGCGGTTCTTTAGGTTCTGTGATCTTAAGAAACCACATGGTAAGTTCTTGAAGAAAGTCATCCTTGAAGGTCCTTTTCAAATGCCTACAACAACAGTACCCGGAGATCCAACTGCTACTCCACCAAGAGATGATGTTACTTCCACTCTCAGAATGGATCAACTCACTGCTGAAAAACTACTTCATTTTGAAGCTGATGAACTTGCAATTCTATATATCCTTTTGGGTTTACCCAATCTGATTCTTCGCAGTGTTGATGCTCAGAAAACTGCAAAAGCAATGTGAGATCACATTCATCTCCTAATGGAAGGCACATAACTCAATCAAGAAGACATGGTGTCAAAACGTTATCTATCCTATGAGAATTTCATGATTGAACAGGGGGAATCATTAGAGTCATACTATCATCAGTTTACAGAAATCATCAATGACTTGGATAGACACAACATCATTATGCCAAAACTTGCAATCAACACAAAGTTCCTAAGCTGTCTTGGTCCTGATTGAGAAAAGTATGTTACATTCATCCGTCAAGCTAAAGATCTTCACAAGGGAAAGTACGGGTTGTTGTATGACTATTGGAAGCACCATCAAAATGAAGTGGACAAAGATAGAGCTCTTTGTGGAGTTACTGCACCTTTACTAAATGCAAATGCTCTTGCTTTGTTCACTCAAGCTTGTTATCCACAATTTCCACTGCTGCCTACTGTCTTTACTAATCCACCACAATCAGCCCAGATTACACCATATGATCCATCACAACAATCACAAGAAACTCAATTGGTTCTTTACAACAACAACACCGATTTAGCACTCTACAGTGAGACACCGAATGAGGATGCAAAAGCTTTCAATATGTTGAATCAAGGATTTTCGTTAATTGCTCAAGCCTTCGGGAGATTTGCTAACAAATCCAAGAGCCGTATTCGTACCTCATCTAACATAAGGAATCAAGCAGTTGTTAACAATAGAAGGGTTGAGGTTCAGAACCGAACCAATGGTCGTCAAATGGGTAGCGGTCAAGGATTTAATGCATCTGGAAGGAATAACGTGGTTGCTCCACAGCAAAGGGTTCAAATTGTTGATTAGGGAAATGTTCAGAACGAGAATACTGGTATTAGATGCTACAACTGCAATGAGAAGGGTGATTTGGCGAATGCTTGTCCAATGCCGAGAACAAGAGGCAACGCTTATCACAAGGAGGCTTTACTCTTTGCTCTCAAAGATGAAGCTGGTGGAATACTTACCAACAAGGAACATAGCTTCATGGCTAATGTAGATTCCGATGATGACATGGAGGACTTGCAAGCTAACGCAGCTGTAATGTTGATGGCCAACATGCAAGAGCTCCACATGAGTGACAGAGGCCTAGTGTATGACACTGATGGCTTGTCTCAGGTACCGGATCCTAACATATGTCTTATACATGATCTGATATCTCCGCCTGCATCTGCATCCGACGAGGAACAGAGTGTTCAACATGAGCCATCTACATCTCATCACGAAGATAATCAAATGGATCCCGTAGTTACATTTGACGATCAAGATGACCTTATGGTTACCATTAATAATCAAGTAGACCCCGTGGTTACATTTGAGGATCTAAATGAGGAATATGTTGAGACTCAAGTTGAACAAAATGCACCTTTGTCTAATCCAGATCCAGTCTCATGACCTTATTTAACACCACCCAATCTCAATTGGAGAAGTTCAATGAGATAAATAATAATCTTCATTAAAAAAAGGCACTATTGACTAAGGATATTGAATGCTATAAGGTACAACACATAAATTTTGAAACAAAAGAGAAACGTGAATATAGTTTTGAAGTCGCTTTTTCAAAGTCATACCAAAATGAACAATCTTTAGAAAAACAGATATGTGATCTAGTTGTTTCCAAAAATGATTTGATTTCTCAAATAGAACAACAAAAATTTGAACATAAACAACACATTAACACTCTTACTTCGGAAACTCAAAAATCCAAGTCTGAGTTGTCATCGTGTCAAAAGGAGTTGTCAGAATTCAAACAAACCTCAAGGAAACGAATTGAGCAGTATCTTGATGAAATTGTCAACTTGCAAAACAAAATTAAAGAGTTTCAAAATGTTGTCTATAAACATGGTGAGTCAATCAAAACGATTCAAAAATTCACATTTAAGCCAAATCCAGATGGATATGGGCCAAATCTTGCTGATAACAAACCACGTTTTTCTAATAGAGCATTCAAGGCAAATCCAAAGTTGTATAGTGTCAAACATATGCTTGATGAATCTGTTGTGCGTGTCATTGAATATAATCGTGAAGAGGAAATCGATGCATAAGATGAGAGTCGATTGAAAATGGAAAACGTGAATATAAGAAATCATTTGATTATTCAAAAGGACCTCTCGTAACTTTTGTTAAACAACAGAATAACATAAACACACCTTGGGTTATCACACCAATTCCTGCGTCCTCTTATGACGTCGGTCCCGTCAAACCCGTTGCACAAACTAATGGTCCTCTACCTTCTTTGAGTGAAATCACACCATTACCCGAAAGATTTCAACTCCTTAAATATTTTGATACATTCATGTCTGACATTAACCTTTTGGAACGTGAAATTGAACTTAATTCGGAAATAAAAGTTGAAACTTTTCAATCGGCTTATGCCCGAAAACAAAGAGATATTTTTCAAAAATAACTTTTACCCCATGTTTGAAATTTACGTATGTGTGCAACATATTGGAATGGGATCTTCAGAAGGAGATTGGGCACATGAAAACAATTTTAAATGCAACAGAGGAATGGATTTTGAAAACCAAAAAGAAGAACAAAATGTTTCGAAACCATGTCGATCGACTCTTGGAAGATGTTATCTGTACTGATACCATATCACTTATGTTGTATTATACTGCTGCATATGCTTTTGATAATGTTGCTGTTAATTATGATGATTCTGTGGATAATGTTGAGATTGTCGATAATGTGTCTCAAATCGAAACCTTGAAAGCTGAAAATGAGCGTTTGTTAAATGAACTTTCAACTGTAACACGTCATCTTCAATTGTGTCAAAAAGATTGTAATAATCGAGAACTTTCTTTGCACAAAAAACTCAAATAGTCGAGTGATAAAACTTTTGAACCAAAACCCGAATGACTGGATGACTAAAACGCGACTTTAAAGTGTCAAATTTTCAAATATAAACAAGAAATTGCAAAAGTCAAAACAGAATATGGTGTCATATTTAATTTGCTCAGAAAGACTCATGCCAAAGCGTCAAAAGATCTTGATGATCATCTTATGTACACTCGTGAAGTCTTAAATGTTAATGGAACATACGCTATGAAAATCAAGATTTGTCACACACTAGCGTAGATTTGAAAGAGAAGTTAGGGAAATATGAGAATGATAAGTCTATTAACACAAATGCCCTTGCACCCGAAATGTTTAAACTTGACACTAGGATGCCTAATGAAAAACCTCAAGATACTAATGTGCTTCCTTCCACTTCTACATGAGTAGTTGCCTCTAATCCTAGCGTTTGCACTTCACAGCTTAAGAGCACAAATAAGAAGAATAGGAAGTTGCAACGTAAGAGAAGATCAGTAAAGACCCCTGTAGTAGAATAACACACTAGGACTTTGAATAATACACATGTTGCACCTACTTTAGATATTGCGTTAGATAAATGTAATAGAAAAGGTGATGTAATGAATTTTGAATCTTCAAGTACGTTGAGTGTTATGTTTGAAGCATCTTCTATTGTTTGTCGTAAAAGCATGTTTTCTCGTTGTCATGATAACTGTGTTGCTAAATCTATCTTGTCTCGTAAGCGGAAATATAGAAATGGAATTACCTCTAGGCACACCAATGCTTCTAAGTCTGTGCTAGGTAAACCACCTTCTATAGTTTATGAGAATATCATTGTTGTACCCATAGAACCCACATCACCTCCTAGGAAGAGAATATCACCTAGTGCATTCACCAAGACCAAAGCACAAACTAGTTGGACTTGGCAGAGATGGTTACAAAATACACCTGGATTTAAATGGATACCAAAAATTATAAACATGTGTGTTTCATCTGTAACTGTAACGGAACCCTCTAACTCTTCGGGTTCCACCTCTACTTATATTCCACTTGTGTCATCTGTGTGTATTGCAGGTGATACAGATCATCCTTTGGATTGTTGATAGCGGATGTTCCTGGCACATGACAGGCAATCTCAAACTTCTAACTAACTTCGTTTCAAAGTTCATTGGCACTGTGTTAGGTCACTAGTTTTACAAACACAAGTAATATAGAAAGAGATAAGGCGATTGAACAAGTAAAACACACACACACACACACACGTAAGAATGAGCCGGTTATGCATAGGAGTGTAATGAGAGAAAAACTTGAACAACCAACCTTCAAATGAAGGTTAACAAGAGTATTTATAGGAGGAAAACTAGGGCAACACTCCTAGTTTCCATCCTTTCCTTAATGGGCTTGGGCCTAAGCTCATGGGTCTTCTACATAAGCTTAAGGCTAATAACAAACATAAAGGCCATAATAAAGCTAACTATTACATATTAATTACTAACACTTGATTATGGTTTAGGAGTGATTCCAACAATCTCCCCCTCAAGTGTTGGTGATGAATGGTGAAGGCATTGAGGTAATAGTAGCTCTGACGTCTTCTGACATTATTCTTTCTTGTGAGAAGAATTGCCTTGATTCGAACAATCTCCCCAGTGTAGAGAGATAGTTGTCTTTGAACAATTATGCTTTGACGTCATCTTTAACTTTGTTCTTTGATCATTATTCTTTGTGGTGAAAGTGATAGTATGTTGTTGTCTGCATCAAGTCTGCCTCAGGTCTGCTTCGCTGCTCCAGTGTCTCCACGTCATTCTTCAACATGCTCACACGCTCTTTGACGTTGGAATTCAATACTGATGAAGTTCTTTAAGTCTTTAAATTTGTAGATTCTTTAGTTTGACGAAGAATCATTCTGACTGTTGTGTTGCTTTTGAATAGAGCTTCCATTAGTGATGATGTTGGCGTGAGCATGAGAAGAATCAGCACGATCATCCCGCTCCGGAGCTTCCATAAGAAGAAAACATTTCAAACGGTTAGTAATAAGCAGGTTCCGGCACTTACAAGTTTGAACTTCGAGAGTGTTAACAGCATAGTGTGAAAACACAACTCTAATTCTTACAAAGGCCGTTCCTGAACTGGAGTCCCACAAGTGAGATAACGCGATGTATCGAAGTACATCTACAGTTCAGATGAGTCGCTGAGGTACACCGAAGCATCACCTCACGAGTGTAGACCATTTGAGACACACTCCGCGTAATCCACGGGGAGTTACCAAAGTGACCTGCTGTCAGGGCTGTTTGATGTTGACCCTGGTAGGAGTTTCCATTCAATCACTGAGGATCACAGTTGTGAACCTCTCATAAATGTTCTAGACAGATTGCTAAGATCTGTGAAGGACTCGATATGAACCACTGATAATCTTATTTGGTGATCAACAAGTGATGAAATGTCAAGTGTACCTAAGAGATCTTTTGATGAATCTCGTGGCTCTAGACTCAATAGTGCGTTTTGGTTTTCCTAAGCGGAGACTAGGGAGAGGGTCTCCTTCTTCAATACCAGCGATCTCTAAGAGAAAGCCAATAGTTTACGTAGGGTTCCCTGTGAGAGTGAAACAAGCTTCTGTTGAGAGAAACTTGAGTGGCTAAGAAGGTTTAGTGCATGCGTCACTGGGTCCATGACGACTTTTAATCTTCAATACCGGCATCATCAAGTGACAACCAGTAGCATATGAATTGAACCCGGTGTCTGCCCTAAGTTGAATAATTTGGAGGGCTATTTCTTTTCACCCTTTTCTTTGCATTTCTTTTTAATTCTTCAACTCCTTCTTTCTCCGATTCTCATTTTCTCCTTTTTTTATAATCATACCTAAGGACTTCTAAGTACTAACTATTTGTGATGTCCTTGGGTAGATCCCTCCGGCTCTGGCGGATCATAGGACGGTTATTCCTAACCTTAGTCACCTTATAACTCCATGACTAACCTATGTTGCCATTAAAACCACAGTTGTGAAGAATCTCTCAAAGGGTTTGTAAATGAAAATCATGTTTGAACCACTGTGAGAGATAGGATTTTGCATAAATACTCCCCCTCCACATGTGCTTAAGAGTTTTAATGGTTTAAATGCACAGTGAGGAAAGAGCGCGCACATTTTGAATTGATCCACTAGAGATAGACAATCCCCCGCGAGACACGGTTACGTTGCATAGTCAAAGAATTACATTGTCAGCTTTTAGGTGACAACTAGCTCTAATAACTACCTTGAAGGTGTAGACAAACCTCGAAAGGTTGTCATACCCGTCAGAGTTCATGTCTACCAAGAGTATCTCGAATGGTACTTTCTACTTGGACAAGTCCTTTGCGAGACACGTTTACATTACTAGCGAACTAGCTTGAAATTATTACCCGTCCAGGACAAGTCTTTTCGAGTTACTAACAGTTTTAGTACCGTCAATTCGTTGGTTATGTCTATTACACAAAGATTCATTTGCATTATGCACAACATATTTCTTATCACACAAATTTCTCCCCCTCAAAAATGGCATATGAAAATGTTATTTTTGAACGGTTGAGAATAAATATGACCATTTCGAGTGTTGTGGGAAGATGACCACTATGAACAATTTTTGAACAAAGTTGTTAATTCAAATACTCCCCCTCAACTAGTGATATAAACGGTTGAGGTTTTGAAAATCATGCGGGGAAGTACTTGTCCTTCTGAGCAAAACCTTGAAAAGTGAAAGGTTTGATAGGTTTTACTCAGAAGTAAGAAGCTTTCGCTCCTTTTATAAGGATTGTGGCACTGAAGCGTACTACAGGGTCCTTTCATGACAATTACAGGTTGTACACTGTTATGTGTGCACAAGCCATAGACATATATAATCACACATCCAAATTTATAATGAAAGAACCAAATCAAGGGGTACCAGGAAGTCCAGTGATGTCGCCAGGAGTGCGAATAGGGCGTTGATAGCCGGTGATGTTGATCCTGGGTCGACCACCAACAAAGCTTTCCATCGTTCTGAACTGATCCCTTCGAAACAACCTTTCATCAATCATTCTGATGATCCTCCTCACATCCCTGCGATCCTGAGAATTCCATCGCTTAGGAGACCCAATCTTTTGACGTATGTCCTTCAACCTATATGCCAATCCGTCCCTAACCATCTTCAAAGTGTGATCTCCAAACTTGTGAAGTTCACTACACGCCATTAAGCAATTTCTTTGTAGTTCACTACGGTAAACGACGCCGAAAGGTTTGCTGATGAGTGTATATTGTGAGAGTTGGTTGATGTCTTGAAGATCTAGCTGAGGTGGTGTGAAGTTGACACGGGTCTGATAAGATTCAACTATTAGCTGAAGATATTCAACACGTTCTTTTATGACTATGCGTCTGATGAAGATGAGCAATGACTTGATGAATTCACGTTGTACTTCGGTTGAAAATTGTCTCATGCGACCTTGTACTTTAGCAAGGTACATGTCTTTGATGTCGTTGATTGACAAATTCTCAAAGTCAGCTTCAGAGAATGCATAATCCCTTTCATCTTGTCGTTTGACTACGATATTCTTTAGGAATGTGTAGTCCCACTTAGATGACGGAACAACATGTTTGATGGCCACGATATCCTTAGTACTGAACACCGCATGTTGAGACTTCTGAACCTGACAGCTTCTGTAGTAGATTCGTCGGCGTTCCGGCCAATGATGAATCCCGTACATTGCATCTCGGTCGTATGCTTCCACTTTGTCAGAGAACAAGTGATTGGCACGTTCCTCGATGGCTATGCAGTTCGAGTATATAGCTGCTGGAAATGGAAGTGTCAACGATGTAGCGTATTTCCTTGAACCATCGCCACCGTGTAGAAGAAATTCCAGGTCTTTGTTGAAGAAATATCTGAATGGAATCCTGGGTTCAGCTGTTTGACCAATTGTTGGTAGAGGTCTTGACCAGTCGGTGTAATATGGAGGGTTGTCCCGTTTAGTGAAGTCGACGTTTGCTTCTGGGTTGAGCCAATCCATGTTGTAAGACATGGCTCGAGCAATGTTCTCAAGGTGATATTCAACCTCGATGGCACTTTCGGAGCTGTCTTTTAACAGTTGAAATGCTTCATTCTTGATTCGCCTCAACTCGGATTTCGTCATCTTCTTCACATGGAACTTTTCTTGCAAAAGTTTTGCATGCTCCAATGTATTACCGTCTACCAAATCCTGACCTTCCTCAGGGTAGGGAGTGTTGTTAACAAGTGTAGAAAACCATTCAAATCCTTCAGTTTTATCGTCATCTAGCCATGATACGACGTCAACCATGGGTGCCTTCTTCTTCTTCTTTTTCGAAGGCCTAGATGATGATTCTGGTTTCTGAACTTGTTTGGGAGAGGTGGGTTGTTGTAGGGGCTCAAGGACCTCTTCATCGTCACCACCCGTATACTCAAAGTGATCACCGATTTTATGAGTCAGGGGTGGTAACTCCGAATCGTCCTGAGGTTTATCTGTAGAAGAATGAGGAGGGGACTTTTGTTGAGTAGGAGTCCGTTGGAGAGGAGGTAACATAGAAGATGATTCACCAGACTTCTTCTGACGTTTAGCTTTATCATGCTTATCCTGATCCTTGTCTTCATCGTCTCTAGGACGTTTAGACTTTTCTGCTTCGAATCTACATGCTTCTTTGAGTTGGTAGTCCAGCAATGCTTGAAACAGCTTTCCTTCCTCAGAAGTAAATGTCCCAGATCGTGTAGACATTTGTGTGACAAGCTTGGCCACCAATTCATTATCTGAGAAAACTACAGGATCAGATGGATTGATTGTGACGGTTAAAGGTGTGGATCTTATAGTTTGCTTGGCTATCTGCATAAGATTCGGATATAGTTGTCTGGTAAACATCTCCTTTGTGACTTTAGGAATGAAATCTTGAAGGTACTTGTTAGTGTAATCTTCGATCATTTCGTTCAGTTCCTCTTGACGATGATTTTTCATGAATTCCTGAATAAACTTCCTTTCTCCTTTCATCTTTTCATGCTCGTCATACAGATGATGTATGTGATCAGCAAAGAAATTCAACTTCTTTTGGAGAATGTCTTTCTTTCTGATTTTTTTGACAGCATTCCCAATTCGTTTATGAGCATGAGATATCCAAGAACGAGGTGGTTTCTTCACTGATTTGGATGATGATTTGGTTGATCTCTTTGATGGTGGTGGTGATGAATGAGAAGAAGAATCCGATGAGGATGAGACGTGAGGAGACTCGGGGTCCTTGGGCGGTTCAGAAGTTTCCTTCTGTGATCGTGTATGACTTTCCAGAGGCAGCTTGTCATAATCAGCATCTTTATCTTTCTCAGACTTCTCAGTTTCAGTTTTCTCAAACTCATATTCGATAGTATCCTCCACAAGTTTTTGTTGTTGCACAAGAGTGGTGGCACCAGATCCCTTATCGGGTCGATTAACCGCATCAGGACCTGGTGAAGAGTGGGCAACACCACTTGATCCTCCGGGGCCACCCATTTGGTCTTTTGCAAATTCTTCAGCTTTTTGAAGGTGACTGACGAATTTAAGCTTCTTCCTGTAGGATTGATCCAGTAGCTCTTCTTCTTCTTCAGAGCTCTCATCATAGGGCACAAGTGCGGGAGTCTTCCCTTTTCCTTTATCAGCTTGAGGACTTGGTGGTTTTGGTATGGAAGGATTGTCATCCTTTGCAGTTTCAGAGTAGGTAATCTCTTCATCTGTGTCAATACCTTCAGAGCTTTCGTCCAAAAGCTTTCTTTGCGGTTCAGGTGTGGGAATAGGTTCAGCTTCCTTTACGGGAACAATCCTTTTACGAGGAGGATTCCTTTTGGTAAGTTTCCTATAACTTTCAGAACTTACTGCACTTCCAGCACTTCCTCTTCTGGTTCTCTGAGTAGGAGTTCCTGAAGGTTTTTCATCAAGATGACCAACTTTGCCTTCTTTTACTGCTACTAGATACCTTTTGTACGTTTCAAGCTTCTTGAGTTCTTTAGACAGAAGGTGATCAGGTAATACAACACCCTGTTTCTTTGTTGACGATTCCTTGATTCTGACTGATAGTGTAGGTTCAGTCAACATATCGTGATTGTCTGGGTCATTGAGCCTCTGTGGAATATCGAGATTAAGTCCAAGTGCTCTTTGGATCAAAAGCTTTGTGTATCTGACATAGGGAATCTTTGAGCCAAGCTTCTTGTGAAATAGCATCATGTCTTCCCATATCAGTGCTTCGATTTCGATGTCCTTCTTATTGATCAGAGACCAGAAGATTTGCAGTTCCATGAGCTTTGGATGCTCATAACTACTATCACGACCAGAGACCGATTTGGTGATGATGAGGTAGAGGGTTCTCCACGGTTGTGGAATGTTCTTAAGCTCCACATGAGAGTGCTTAGTAGCTATTCCTGAAGCTTCATCATATCCAATATCTATCAGGAATTGAAGAACTGTCTCCTCAGTAGGTGTAGCAAAGAAGTCGGTTGGAGCGATGTCTGGAATGATGAGAACAGCCCGTAAGTCTGTAGGAGTGATGGTGACTTGTTTGTGATTAAGAGTCACTGTCACAGCACTTTGACCTGTGATCCTCTGCATAGAATTCCAGAATTGCTGAATGTAGATTTCCGGTACAGTTGCAGAGTGTGAGAGCATGTTCTGGTATGGATGATTCCTTAGAATATCCACAGCAATGAGACAAGAAGATTCTGGGCATGTGAGGGTTTCAAAGCCAACCCTAAGGTTATTCTTTCCAATCTTTCTCGGATAGCCATTTGGGAAGATATCAGCAATAGTGAGAACCTCAGGTGCATCCACATTCATTTGAGCAGTCATGTCGTGATCTGAAATAACATTAGCCAAAAGAACCAACATATCGAAAGACATAATGTTAGTCAACAGAAGGTTTTATTGTCTAGTTATTGAATGTACAGTGTCAATGATTGTTACGGGTCCTAAGTCACTTGTTTGTCCAATAGTCTAATGACGTCGTGAAATGTTTCGTGAGTTAGTTAACTTTAAGTTTTAAAGTTTATGTTATCACTTATTGTTCACAACATATCAAACGGTTAAGTTTATTAGTGACATTATTGGATTCGTGACGTTATGATTAGTTTATTTACAAGTTTGTACACGTAACAATTCATAATGAAGGTCAATCAAGGCATAGGCGTAGATTAGGCAAAGTTACGGGTAAACAGAAGAGGTATATGCGTAGGTGTAGGCTTATGCGTAGGATCCTTACTTACGCGTAAGAAATGTTACGCGTAGGAAAAGGGGACCTTATGCGTAGAGCTTAGGCGTAGGCGTATAAGGACCTTACGCGTAAGGCTTACTCGTAAGAGTATACCTTATGCGTAGAGTCACTGTTTACGCATATCCTTCACAGGATACGCGTAGTCCCATTGTAGAACCTTATGCGTAGTAGTTACACGTAGGATTTCTCTTACGCATAACTGCCTACGCATAAGGTAATCCTTATGCGTAGAGTAACTATCAACCTTGATTCTGAATTTTAAGCGTAGCAAGCCTGAAATAAAACATCATAACATCAATTTTGACACATATATTCATTCTAAAATCAAATCATGCCATGAACATTTGATAAGCAGTTATGAGTAGAAAGTCATACGCGTAGGTCAAAACCCTAAGGGTTATGAATTACGCGTATAGTTTCTAGCCATGGGATTTGCACCAAACAATTTCTGGTAGTTCTAAGATGTTGTGAAAGTCTATAAACCAAGTTATAACATCTAAATCGTGGAGAATTAAAAATGCCCAAACTTATGAACTTTAAACCCTAATTCCAAATTTTTAATCATTTAGAGTTTCTGGGTGGTTATAGAGCTTGGAAATCATCAATTCATCATCATATAAACATTACACAACAATCTTTTTTACCAAAACTCTTCACATTTGAAAACACCCAATTCGACTCAAGAACCCTAGTTTTCAAAAATCATCAATTCGTGTTTCTAGGTAGTTTTAGAGGGTAAAAATAGTATCATTGATGTAAAAGACACGTTTTGACACATTCTTTTCAACCACAAACACACTCACATTGATTGTGTGTTCATACGCTTATGCGTAGAACACATAATCAAGCGTAACAATCGTTTTAGCCGAAGGATTTGCTTGAAATTCAAAACCTTAGCTTGTATTACTGTTAAGATCATGAAAACACTTACAAAATGATGATCTAAAGCACGGATTTCTTGAACGAATTCTAGGCGTAGGATGTTTAAGGTTAAGTGTAATAAATGTGAAGTAAATGTTAGGTAGGAGGTGTTTTTATTTAAAATAACTTTAAGATTTTGACATTTTTTGTCCCTCCACCTTTTCCTTTTTCAAACAAAGCCATTTAACTTCCATTTTGGTTACCAAACAAAGATTTTAAGAAATGACTTTGACGACACTCCCCATTGACTTAAGAAAATAATGAAAGGTTATAAGTTTTAGTCCGAGGAGTGTCATTTAGCCAGAAATGTTTACCACCATTGATAAAAGAAACAACCGGGATATGATAACATGCAAGTACACAGATTTTATGAAACAGTTAAGTGATAATTTTCTCCCCCTCAACACTTGATCGGAAAAATACTGAATTTTTGAAAGATTATAGTGTTGATGGAAGAAATGTACTTGCCATGTTGAAAGAAAATTAGATAGAAGAATATTTTTGTTGTTTTATGAGATTTTATATTTTTGTATTTTGTTTTTGAAAAATTATTTACAAAAGATGTTTTGGTGTTTGACAGGTTTTTAAGACTGTTTTAAGAGGTCATCCAATTCCTCTTGAATCAAACACCTCATACCAATCCGGTGGACCAACTCATTAAACCTAGCGGGAGGCAAGGCTTTGGTGAGAAGATCTGCCAATTGGTATTCTGTACCCACGAAGTATAATTCAACGGTACCCTGTTCCACGTGGTCCTTGATGAAATGATAGCGTAGATCGATGTGCTTTGATTTCGAGTGCTGAACTGAGTTGCACGAGATCGCAATGGCACTCCGATTGTCGCAGTACATCGGGATTCTGTCAAATACGTAACCATAGTCTTTGAGTTGTGTTCTCATCCAGATGACTTGAGCACAACACGCGGACATGGCTACATATTCTGCTTCGGTTGATGACAGCGATGTACAATCCTGCTTCTTTGATTGCCAAGACACCAGTTTATCACCGAGAAATTGTAGAGCTCCTGAAGTACTTTTCCTTGAGTCTAAGCATCCTGCGTGATCAGCGTCTGAAAAAGCGATTAGTTCAAAACCAGAATCCTTCGGATACCAGATCCCCAAGTTAATGGTTCCCTTGATGTATCGGAGGATTCTTTTAGCCTCAGAGAGGTGGGTTTCAGTTGGTCGCGACTGATAACGGGAGCATAGATAAACGGCAAAGAAAATATCAGGTCTGCTAGCTGTTAGATACATGAGGGACCCAATAATACTTCGGTATTTGGTAGGGTCAACTAATTTCCCATGTAAATCAGCGTCTAGCTTCTTGGTATGAGTCATTGGTGTGGCATAAGTATCACAGGTTTTCATTCCAAATTTGTTTAACAATTCAAGGGCATATTTGGACTGACTCAAGAAAATACCACGGGGTGATTGATGAACTTGCAATCCTAGAAAGAACGTAAGTTCACCCATCATGGACATTTCAAAATTTTTCTTCATTAGTTTTGCAAAAGCGATTGAAAACTTTTTACGTGTAGACCAAAAAATGATGTCATCCACGTAAATTTGAACAATTAAGATATGTGCCCCGTGATATTGTATAAAAAGAGTTGGGTCAACCGAGCCTTTGGTGAAATTATTAGCAATGAGGAAAGATGATAGCTTATCGTACCATGCCCGAGGGGCTTGTTTGAGACCATAAAGAGCTTTGTTCAGTTTGTAGACATGGTTCGGGCACTCTGGATCAACGAATCCTTCGGGTTGGCTGACATAAACCGTTTCTTTCAGTTGTCCATTGAGAAACGCAGTTTTGACATCCATTTGAAAGACCGTCATGTTCATATGAAACGCGAGAAATATCCGAACAGCCTCAAGACGAGCAACCGGAGCAAAAGATTCTTCAAAGTCTATACCCTCTTCCTGACGATAACCCTTAGCAACTAGACGTGACTTGTTTCGGATTACGTTCCCTTCAGCATCCAATTTGTTTTTCCAAATCCATTTGAGACCAATGACGTAGACCCCTGTTGGCAGACAGTGAGTTCATAAATGCAATGTTCACCATCTGTGTGAAGACGTTGTCTCGTAACGACTGGTTGATTCGGGTTGCCAATGATATTAGCCAGAGGATGGTCTTTTGTCCATCGATGTGTAGAGGGTTGATGTTGGTATACATTGTGTAGATTCTGAGGATTCAAATGGTTTGTTGACGATTCTGCGACATCTGGTGTAGCAGTCTCATTAGCAAACGGGTTAAAGAACGCATTTGGATCAAAATCTGCAGGTGGGGGTACTTCATTCAGAATATCATCAGCCGGTTCATCATTGTTGGAAGCGGTGTGTTCAACTGTTGTGTTAGAGTCAACTGGTGTAGGGGCATCTTCAATAGTAGTTGTTGTAGCAGGTGTATCAGGTATAGGAATATTATTAGGTTGTGCAGCGGAAACATCGGATACACCTGGAGCACGTTCATCAATATCGTCACTGAACAGAGGAGCAAATAACCTTTCCATTTGTTGACGAGTTAGTTGGGGGCTTTGTTCAGCTGATGATGGGGGTTGAGGGAAGTTTAAACGGTTGTGACCGGGTTCTAAGCTGTTATACTCAGAAGCCATTTTCGTGAGTTCATCAAAATGAGCATGAATCGTTTCCATCATCAGTTTTGTACGACGATTCCAGATTCGGTAACCTTTAGAATTCTCACAATATCCAATAAAGACTCCAATGTCAGCTTTGGCTTTGAGCTTTCCAAAATCATCACGATCATTATTCGGATAGCAAAGGGATCTAAATACATGAAAGTGTTTGAGATTCGGTTTATGGTTGTGGACAAGCTCAAAAGGTGTTTTGTTGTGGCGTTTTGTGATCATAGAACGGTTTTGAGTATAGCATGCAGTAGATACGGCTTCTTCCCACAAGTAATCTGGAAGTTTAGCATTGATTAACATTGTTCTTGTAGCTTCCACTAACGTTCGGTTTCGTCTTTCAACAACTCCGTTTTGTTCTGGTGTACATGCAATAGATGTTTGATGCAGAATTCCCACTTTCTCATAGAATTCACGAAGAGTTTGGTTAACAAATTTAGTTCCTTTGTCTGTTCTGATTAGTCTGACGGTGTTGCGGAGCTTAACCTGTATTTTCGTGAGAAAGGTGATGATCATTTGTGGAGCTTGGTCTTTGCTTCGAATAAAGTAGACCCAAGTCCATTGTGAGTAGTCATCAACAATTACTAAGATGTAGCGTTTTCCATTGATCGTTTGCACGCGCATCGGGCCACACAAATCCATGTGAAGAAGATGAAGCACATGCTGAGTGCTGTGTTCCACCTTTGAAGGAAAATGAGCACGAGTGCTTTTCCCTTGTTCACAGGCTGAGCAAAGGTGATCTTTTGAATATCGGAATCGTGGGAGACCTTCAACTAGTTTGTGTCGAGCAAGGTTGGTGATGGTTTGAAAGTTTAGATGTGAGAGACGACGGTGCCATAGCCAGGATTTTGTTGATGTTGCCTTTGAAAGTAAGTAGATAGGAGATGAAGCAACCATGTCTTGCATAGAGATAGTGTAGAGACTAGAATTACGCGAGCCATACATAAGGTCATTTCCTTGTAGATCACGAATGAAACAAGTTTTCTCCCTGAAAGCAACCTCCAAATCTCCATCACAAAACTGACCTACTGAAAACAGATTATGACCGAGGCCTTCCACATAGTAAACCCTACTGATTCCGATGTTCCCATTGACATAATCTCCGTAGCCCATGATAGCCGCGAAGTGATCATTCCCGAACCTGACAGTGCCAATGAACTTTGCAATAAAGTTTGATAACAGTTTAAGGTTGCTTGTCATGTGTCGGAAACATCCGCTATCAACAATCCAGAGAATGATCTGTATCACCTGCATTACACACAGACGATACAGATGGAATAGAGGTAGATGTGGAACCCAAGGTGTTAGAGGTTCCGAAGCAGGTATATTAGATATACACACATTAATAATTTTAGGCATCCATTTAAATCCTAGTGTGTTATATATCCATTTCTGCCATCTATAACTACTCTTTGCTTTAGTCTTAGTGAATGCACTAGGTGGTACTACATTCTTAGGAGGTGAAACTGGAGCTACAGTGACAACAATGCTTGCCTTAGAATCTAAAGAAGGTGGTCTACCAAGCACAGACTTAGAATGATTAGTGGGCCTAGAGGTATTCCGATTCTTAGTATTCCGTAAACGAGAGATTATAGCTTTAGCAACACATTTGTCATGACAATCAGAATTCATACTTTTACGACAAATAACACAAGGTGCATCAGACTGAATATCAAAAGTGCTTAAAGGTTTAGCATTCGTTACATCACTATTTCTATTACATTTGCCAGACGCAACATCTATAGTGGAAGCAACGTGAGTCTTATTCATAGTCCTAGGGTGTTCTTCTACTTTAGCATTCCTTATTGATATTTTCTTAGGTCGCAACTTCCTATTCTTCGATTGAGTGCTCCTAGGCTGTGAAGTGCGGACGTTTGGAAAAGACGTAACTATTCCTGTTTCAGTAGAAGGAAGCACGTTAGCAACTTGTGATTTGGCAGTAGGGATTCTAGGTGCACGATTACTAAGTGTTACTGGTGCTAATCTCTTAATGATGGTTGGCGGAAGTTGTTCATACTTTCCTAACATTTCTCTTAACTTAGAGATAGTGTGAATCAAATCTTGATTTTCAGACAGAATATTACCAGCAAAATTCATGACTTCTCTAGTGTGAGCAAGATAGTGATCAAGTTCGTTTGATGCTTCATGACGAGTCTTATTGAGTAAATCAAATATGACACCATATTCCTGTTTAACTGTTACAAGTTCTTGTTCATATTTTGAGATTTGACTTTTCAAAGACACGTTTTTATCATCCAGTTGCTCAATTTTAGGATCAGAAGATTTTGCACTCAACTGAGCGATTTTATTTTGAAAACTAAGTTGATGGTTGTGAATATCTTTTTCACACCAATGAAGACGACGTTTTGCATTGTAAAGTTCGTTAAGTAATCATTTATTTTCAGCTTTTAAAGACTCGATCTGAAGCACATTATCAATATTCTCAACAGTTACCACAGAGTCAACATTATCAGCAGAGGTATGATCAGATGCATGTGGCAAAGAATAGAGTAACACAACATTATGGATATCAGCACAGATAACATCTTCCAAGAGTCGATCAACATCTTTTCTCAACATTTTCTTTTTGCGTTTAGTATTAGAAATAGATGTTTCAGTTTTCTCGAAAACGACCTTCATCACTCCAAGTTCCTTATGAAAATCCTTTTCCCAAGCTAATGCACAACTTTTCAAATTTTTAACATTTGGTAAAAGATTTTTCTGAAAAATGTCTCTTTGTTCTCGCGCTAAAGGCGATTGAAAGTGTTGAACTTTGATTTCAGAATGATGTTCTATCTCATGTTCTAAAGTTTTGAGGTCAGCCATGAAAATATCAAAATATCTAAGAATTTTGCGATTTTCAAGTTTTGAGTTTACTTCACTGATTGAAGGTAAAGGACCATAAATTTGTGCATAATCTGGTTGGGGATTAACATTAGAAGACTCAGGTGTTTTGATGATAACCCTTGGTGTGTTAGAAGAATCCGTTGGTGTGACAAAAGTGACCGGTTTTGAATAATTAAAAGGTTTGTTGTAAACAACAGTTTTTAATTTTGATCGACTCTCGTCTTCTGCATCTAATTCCTCTTGACGATGATATTCAACAACACTCATAACAGTATCATTAATTTTATATTCTGCACTGGAAACTTCAGGATTTGGTTTGAATGTTTTGAGTGAAAGCTTTGGTTTGTAATCAGCTAGATTTGGTCCATATCCTTTTGGATTGGGTTTTAAAGTAAACTTTTCAATAGCTGTTACTGATTCACCATGTTTGTAAACAACAGTTTTAAACTCTTTAATTTTGTTTTGTAAGCCAATAATTTCTGCAAGAAGGTCATCTACCCGATTCGTTGAATGCTCTTTGTATGCTGAGAACTGTTTTTGACAATTTAACAACTCAGCCTTAGCTTTTTGATTTTCCATGGTGAGAGCGTTAA
Organism: Chrysanthemum seticuspe; assembly: GCA_019973895.1. Lineage (NCBI taxonomy): Eukaryota > Viridiplantae > Streptophyta > Magnoliopsida > Asterales > Asteraceae > Chrysanthemum > Chrysanthemum seticuspe. The sequence goes on along the minus strand of BPTQ01000009.1, from coordinate 99,813,583 downwards.
TTTTCTTTTTTCATGTTTCAGTTGTTCTATTTCAGACAACAAAGCATTCTTCGAAGCGGCTAGATCACGCATCTGTCTCTCTAAATATTTTTCGTTTTGATGAGATTTAGCAAAAGCGGCTTCAAAACCTTTTTCACGGTTTTCTTGAGTTTTGAAAAAGTTGAGTTGCATTTGTAAGCATTCAAAATCCTTGGTTAACAGTGCATTTTTGCTTTTTAAGTCCTTGTTTAATGCATAACATTCCTCCATTTTGATTTGATGGTCTTGAATTAAACGAGCAAAATCTGGATGAGGCAACAGTTCGGTTTGTTCAACGTGAGTCACAACATGATCATTATTTAGATCCTCAAGTACAACCACGGAGTCAATTTGAGTATCAAAGGAAACCATAAGGTCATCTTGATCGTCAAATGTAACTACAGGGTTTATTTGAAAATCGTCAGAATTAGATGTAGATGACTCATTTTGAACAGTCTGAGCCGTGCCGGATTCAGATATTGGTGGAGATATTAGTTCAGATATGATGATGGTTTGTTCGGGTACCTGAGACAAGCCATCAGTGTCATACACTGGGCCTGTGTCACTCATGTGTAACTCATGCATATTAGCCATCAACATAACAACTGCATTAGCCTGCAAATCCTCCATATCATCATCTGAGTCTGCATCTGCCATAAAGCTCTGTTATTTGTCCGTAAGAGATCCACCAGCTTCATCCTTAAGAGCCAAAAGAAGAGCCTCTTTGAAATAAGCACTGCCCCTAGTCCTTGGCTTTGGGCATGCATTAGCCAGGTGTCCCTTCTCATTGCAGTTGTAGCATCGAAGACCATTCAACCCATTCTGAGCATTTCCCTGTTCCACCACTTGAGCTCTGTTTTTATTCCTACCCATAGCATTAAACCCTTGACCACCTCCCATTTGACGACCATAACCACGATTCTGAACTTCAACTCGTCCATTGTTCACAACAGCCTGATTTCGTGTATTGGATGAGGAACGAATACGATTGTTGGATTTGTTGGTATAACGGCTAAAAGCATTAGCAATCATAACAAATCCCTGTTGCAATGCTTCAAACGGATAGGATTCCTCATTAGTTTGACTATGAAGTGCTTGATCATTGTTGTTGTTGTAAGGAACCAATTGATTTTGTTGAGGTTGTTGTGATTGATCGTTTGGTGTGACTGAGGCAGTTGGTTGAGTTGCTTGTTGAGGAGGGTAACTTTGTTGAGCATATAAGGCAAGTTGTTGATTTTCCGGATGTGTAGGTTGAGCAATTTGTGCACGGAGAATCCTTTCCCGATCAACTTCCTTTTCATGAGGTTTCAAGTAATCGTACAACAATCCATATGTAGAATGATGCATATTCTTCGCTTGACGGAGAAAAATGACATACTTCTCCAATTCAGGACCAAGACTACTCAAGAACTTAGTATTCACTGCAATTCTTGGCATGATGATGTTGTGTTTATCCAAATCATTGATGATGTCTAAAAATCGATGATGATAAGACTCTAGTGTCTCTCCAGGTTCAATCATGAAGTGTTCATAAGCCAAGTAAATTTTGGATTCCAAATCCTCCTGATTGAGTACAGATCCTTCCATAAGAAGATGAATATGGTCCCACATTTCCTTTGCAGTCTTTTGAGCATCAACACTTCGAAGAATTGGGTTAGGTAATCCTAAAAGGATATATTGCATTGCAAGCTCATCAGCTTCATAGTGTAGAAGTTCTGTTGGATTTAGATCTGCAACAGTAGCAATGTTTGTTTGTTCATCTCTTGGTGGAGTAACATTAGGATCTCCGGGTACAATGACAGTAGGCATCTCAAATGGACCTTCCAAGATACACTTCTTTAAGAACTTTCCATGTGGCTTCTTCAGATCAGAAAACCTAAAGAACCTTATCACCCATTGATCGTAGTTTCCTAGAGTGAGCATTGGAGGTCTATCAAGTGATCCAGCTTCATGAATTGATTGTTGGCTGCTTAAAGCTTCACACATCTTTGCAAACCAAGTGGGTTCCTTCATAGTGTTCCTTGACGGATGTTGATTGAATTCATTTGTGTAGGGTTGAACTTGAAGACTTGGCGGTGTTTGAACCATTTGTGGTGGGGGAATTGCACCAAGTTGTGGAGTATGTTGTTGATTAAATTGTTGTTGATAAATTGCTTGTTGTTGATTCCATTATTGATGTTGTGGACTTAGTTGTTGTTGTCGTTGAGAATAAGTGTAAGGGAAATAGTTAGAGTATGGTGGTTGAGACATGTTGAAAACTTGTGTTGGTAAAAATGGATCTTTGTAGTCGAATGAACCTTTGATGAAGAAGTATCCTTAGGCGTAGAAATCACAATAGCCAAGTAGCACTTATGCGTAAAAACACCAAAGTTACGCGTAACAATAAGGAGTTACGCGTAGATTTAGCTTACGCGTAAGTATGGAAAATACTCTAAAGTTATGCGTAGACAAAAGTTATGCGTAGAAAGTTAGGCGTAGGATTCTCTTATGCGTAAGAGTAAACCACGAAAATGAAGATCAAACCAAGGATAATCTTACGCGTAGGATTAGGGTTTTGCTACGCGTAGGATTACTCGTAATTTTGATTTTGCCTAAAAAATTTTCTAAACCAGTTTTTGTGTGATGAAATAGCTTCAATAACACCAAAAGTGTGAAACTTGATGATCCAAAGAACTCAAAACAGTTATGCGTAGAACGATACCCACGAACAAAAACAAGCTTAAAAACTTAGATCCACGCGTAAAGTTTGTATTTTTTGGCCAAAAACAAGTATTTTAACACCTTAAAACGTTGAAAGTACAAGAATCTTGGATTAAAAAGTGTAAAAAACAAGTTTTTAAGCGAACCAAAGTATCAAACGTGTGTTTTAAGCGTAGGACCGAAACCCACTTCAAAAACAAACACGATTCACCCAACTAGTAGGCGATTGATACCACTGTTAGGTCACTAGTTTTACAAACACAAGTAATATAGAAAGAGATAAGGCGATTGAACAAGTAAAACACACACACACACACACACACGTAAGAATGAGCCGGTTATGCGTAGGAGTGTAATGAGAGAAAAACTTGAACAACCAACCTTCAAATGAAGGTTAACAAGAGTATTTATAGGAGGAAAGCTAGGGCAACACTCCTAGTTTACATCCTTTCCTTAATGGGCTTGGGCCTAAGCTCATGGTCCTTCTACATAAGCTTAAGGCTAATAACAAACATAAGGGCCATAATAAAGCTAACTATTACATATTAATTACTAACACTTGATTATGGTTTAGGAGTGATTCCAACACACTGTCAGGTTCGGGAATGATCACTTCGCAGCTATCATGGGTTACGGAGACTACATCAATGGGAACATCGAAATTAGCAGGGTTTATTATGTTGAAGGTCTTGGACACAATCTTTTCTCAGTCGGTCAGTTTTCTGATGGTGATTTGGAAGTTGCTTTTAGGGAGAAAACTTGCTTCATCCGTGATCTACAAGGAAACGATCTCATGTCCAGAAACCGAACATCAAGCCTTTACACAATCTCAATGCAAGACATGATCGCTTCATCTCCCATCTGTCTACTTTCTAAGGAAACATCTACAAAATCATGGCTGTGGCACCGAAGACTTTCATATTTGAACTTTCAAACCGTAACGAATCTTGCTCGACACAAACTAGTTGAAGGTCTTCCCAGGTTTAGGTATTCTAAAGATCACTTATGTTCAGCTTGTGAACAAGGGAAAAGAACTCGTGCTCATTTTCCTTCGAAGGTTGAAAATAGCTCTCAGCATGTTCTTCATCTTCTTCACATGGATTTGTTGTTGGTGGTAACAGCCCAGAACATGGTTAGATAATCAAAGACAATAGCAATACCACTAGGTGGTTACCGGATATCACTTGGAATCATGTGATCACTTTCCAAAGTAAACTATTCGACCCTAATGCCTGGGTTACACGAATATCTACTTGGGATAAGACTAAATGTAGTTATAGAATTAGGCACAATTCAATAACCCTTTTGCTTAGAAGTGTTAATCATTTTCTGTGTATTACTTCATGCATGATCAGATCTCTTATTTATAGGAGATTACTCTTAGCTAGTCAAATGGAATTATGATAATTAATCGCCCCATTAATCGCCTCATAATTATCCCTATTATAGCCGTTAGTGGTCACATGACCAATTAAACGTGGTCATTATGCAGTTTTAACTGCCACTTGAATAGGTCAATGCCTGTTACAAGTTGATTTCAGTACTAGCAGTACTTTCATAAAACTATCAGTGCTTACATAGTACTAGCAGTGGAAACACCGACTATCAGTACTAACTTAGCAATAACAGTGGAAACACTGCCCATCAGTGCTAACTAAGCACTAGCAGTGGAAACACTGCCTATCAGTACAAACCACTATTAGAGTTAGGGTGTTCAGGGACCTTATGGGTGTACACTCCGTACCTCCTAACCCATTACCAGGTGTGAACTAATTCCACAAGTGCACTAAATTTTCCAACAATCCTCCCCAAATTTAGTTCACTTCCTTTGCATGAAAAATAAACATTAAACAAAACATGTGCATAAACGAAAATATCCTGAGGATTGAATTTCCATCTTAGTACATTACATGTTCAAATATTCGAGAATCAGGGTGTTCTAAGAATTGAACCCTTCAACCCATTTGAATACCTGAAGATAAAATACACACAACTTTTCAAACACTTATCAGCTCCTGACACTATACAAGCCATGTGTCCATATCCAAATTCATAAATGTTGTAAAAGCTAAAAGTCCAAAAGCTCCCTGAAGCGGCAAAACTTCAACATTTACATAGGTGGTTCCATTTTATTCATGCTTCTGCCAAGCACTTTTTCAAAGAAAGTTAACCATTAAGAAGTAAAGACTTCATCCTCCTTTCAGCAGGTTCTGAGCACAACCTTGGGATGTAAATAAAACATGTGCTCCAGTCCACTGAATGTTCAACTTTTCACATTGAAATCAGCTCCCAAGTTTCCTCAGGAGGGAGTTGGGTGTCCTAGCATTCAGTGACTAAGTTGGACTTAAACCCATCCCTTTAGCAGACTTTATAACCAAGTCTCTAGCCAAACCCTTCATCAAGTGATCAGCTAAATTTTGTTGAGATCTAACAAACTCTATAGATACCACCCCATTCATGATAAGCTCATGAATCATGCTATGTCTGACACTTAAGTGTCAAGACTTACCATTGTACATTTGGCTATAAGCCTTAGCCAATGTAGCTGCACTATCACAACGGATAGAAATAGGTGCTATAGGTTTAGGCCACAATGGAATCTCAAGAAGCAAGTTTTTCAACCATTCAGCTTCTTTACTAGCAGCTGCTAAGGCCACAAATTCAGATTCCATTGTTGAACTGGTGATGCAAGTTTGCTTCTTGTATGCCCAAGAAATTGGACCTCCACCAAGTAGGAATACCCAGCAACTGGTAGACGAATTGTCTTCAGTGTTACTAATCCAACTTGCATCAGTGTATCCTTCCAACACTGATGGGTAACCAGTATATGAGAGACTATAATCCATAGTTCTCTTCAAATACTTCAGTACCCTCTGAACTGCTTGCCAGTGATGAGCACTAGGATTACTAGTATGCCTGCTCAATTTTCCCACAGCAAAACCAATATCAGGCCTTGTACAAGTCATGGCATACATCAGGCAGCCAATTACCCTAGAATACTCAAGTTGAGATACAGCCTTGCCATTATTAGGCATTAGCTTCTCACAAGTATCCATAGGTGTACTCACTGGAGTACAATCAAAGTAATTGAATTTCCTCAGCACCTTCTCAATATAATCAGACTGAGAGATAGAAATTCTTTTACTTTCATGTTTAATCCTTATACCAAGGATAACATCAGCCTCCCCCATGTCCTTCATGGAGAACCTTGATGACAAAAATTCCTTTCTCAGGTCAACCTGATTTTGGTCAGTGCCAAAGATCAACATGTCATCAACATATAGACAAATGATGACTCCTTTACCAGATTCATCAAATTTGCTATATACATATTTGTCAGCTTGGTTAAGAATATAACCACTAGACAAAACCACTTCATCAAATTTTTTATGCCATTGCTTAGGTGCCTGCTTAAGTCCATAAAGAGACTTAATCAGTTTACACACCTTGTTTTCATTTCCAGGCAAGATAAAGCCCTGAGGTTGGTTCATATAAACCTCCTCATCCAATTCACCATTCAAGAAAGTTGTCTTCACATCCATCTGATGAATAACCAGATTGTGAATAGATGCCAAAGCAATCAGCAGTCTTATAGTACTAATACGAGCCACTAGGGCATAAGTATCAAAGTATTCTATCCCTGACTTTTGTTTAAAGCCTTGAATAACTAGTCTAGCCTTGAACTTTTCAATAGTTCCATCTACCTTCATTTTCCTTTTTAAAATCCACTTGCAACCCAAAGGTTTGCAACCAAGAGGTAGATCAACCAACACCCAAGTGTTGTTCCCCATGATGGAATCTATCTCATCATTGATTGCTTCTTTCTAGAAAGCAATATCCTGGGACTTCATTGCTTCTTCAAATGTCTTGGGATCATCCTCAACAATGAAGCAATAGGAGTATTGGTTAGAGACCTCATCCCTTGTTCCTTCAACCAAGTATAGTTGAAACTCAGGTCCAAATGACTTTGGAGTCTTGACCCTTTTGCTCTTCCTGAGCATAGGTTCAGGTTGTTGAACCACAACCTCATCAGGGACCTCTGATGGTACTTCATCAGGGACCTCTGATACACCAGTGTCATGAGTTCCATTAGGAATCCTCTGACTTGGTCTAGGGATTGATGAGAATCTATTCTCATCAAAGTTTGCATCCCTTGATTCAATTATTGAGTTAACTGAAACATATTCATTAGGTTCAATAACATAGAACCTAAAAGCCTTGGAATGCTCAGCATATCCAACAAAGATGCAGTCAATGCCTCTTTCACCCAAAGTCTTTAGCTTTGGATCAGGGAGTCTTACAACAGCCCTACAACCCCAGACCCTGAGATAGTTCAGGTTGGGTTTCCTTTCAGTCCAGAGTTCATAAGGGGTAACCTTGTTCCTTTTGTTGGGGACCTTATTTAATAAATAGCAAGTTGTTAACATAGCTTCACCCCAGAACCCTTGACTCAATCCTGAATTGGACAACATGGAATTAACCATCTCCTTCAGCACCATATTTTTCCTTTCAGAAATACCATTTTGCTGAGGAGTATAAGGGGCAGTCGTTTCATGGATTATACCAACAGACTGAAAATACAGAGTATCCATGTACTCACATCCCCTATCAGTCCTTAATCTTTTGATCAGGGACCTAAGTTTAGTTCAACTTCAGTTTTAAACACTTTGATTTGATCTAATGCTTCATCCTTGGTATGTAATAGATAAACATAACAAAACCTTGAAGCATCATCAATAAATGTCACAAAGTACTTCTTATTCCCCAAAGAAGGAGTGGCATGCAAATCACACAGGTCACTGTGTATAAGCTCCAAGAACTTAGTCTCACGACTAACACCCTGAAAAGGTTTCTTGGTTATCTTGGTCAACATCCAAGTTTTACACTTTTCAGTGTCCATGTCAAATATTGGGATCAACCCATCCTTAGACATATCTTGAATCCTTTTATAGTGTACATGGCCAAGTCTAGCATGCCAGAGGGTAGAGTCAGTCAGGTCAATGGTGGTCACAAAGGCTGAATTAACACTATCAGTGGCAATATTAAGCCTGAACATTTGATTACATAAATAACCAAAACCAATAAACACACCATTCTTAGAAAGAACAAATTTATCAGACTCAATAACTTGTTTATATCCATGATTATTCAAAATACTACTTGAAACCAAGTTCTTCCTGATATCAGGAACATGAATAACATTAAACAAAGTTACAATCTTTCTAGAACTAAAATTAAGATCTACACAACCATGACCATGCACCAAGGCTGTTAACTCATTTCCCATGTGAAGAATCGAACCATCATTCAGTGACTCATAAGTCTTGAACCAACTTCTATCTTTACACACATGAACTGTTGCACCAGAGTCAACCCGCCACGCAACATCATCGTCCTGTACATAATTAGATTCAGATAAATATGTAGCATAATAAATCTGAAAAGACTTATTAAACATATTCTGACCTTTCAGTAAGTTGGTTGAACCACCACTCCCTAAACCATTAGTGCTTGATCCATTGGCTTTACCACCAACCTTAACACCTTTGAAATCCCTTTTAATGTAACCAGTTTTGCCACATTTCCAACAAGTAGGTGTTGCCTTCTTGTTAGGATCTGCCCTTGTGTTGTCATGATATTTGCGTTTTCCTTTGTTGTCATTGTACCTGGTGGAGTTGTTATGCTCTACCATATTGACAACAGATGCACCAGTAGCATTGCTACTCTTTGGCTTGTCATTACCCTGCACCTTGAGAGATTCCTCAATGCGCAGATGACTTCCCAACTCAACCAGAGTTAACTCCTCCTTTTTATGTTTTAAGGTATGCTTGAAATCTTTCCAAGAAGGGGGAAGTTTATCAATGACACAAGAGACTTGAATGGCCTTATCCATGTGCATATTGTGTTGTGTAAACCTTCCAAGTATACCAAGAAGTTCATTGTATTGTTCCATAACTGGTCTTGAATCAGTCATTTTGTAATTTGTGAAATTACTTACAAGGAACTTCTTACTTGATGCATCCTCAGCCATATATTTGGCATCCAAGGAATCCCACAGTACTTTGGAAGATTCAAAGTTCTGATAAATATCAAAAAGAGAATCAGACATACCATTGAGGATTAGACCTCTGCAAATGCAGTCATCATTCTCCCATTTGCTCCTCCTCCTGATCTGCTCCACTATAGCATCATCCCCATCATCAGGAATAGGAGTGGTTAGCACATAAACCACACTCATGCTTGACAGCAAGAAGTGCATCTTCTTCTGCCATCTCTTGAAGTCCACCCCTTCAAACTTATCAAGCTTGGCAAAGTTTGAAGCCATGTGTTTCATTGCAGCAGCAGCCATTGATTATCATTGTTGGATCGATATACTTTAATCAAACTAACTTAACTAGCTTGTTAAGGTTTAACAACCTCGGATAAATCCTAAGTTATTAACAAAGAAACACTGAGCAATATTTATCAAGTACGCGGAATTTACTTAACAAAGCTAAGAAGAATAACTTTTATTATAAACTCTAAATCTGCTTATTATGCAGATACTCTAAACAACTCTAAGATTATCGAACTTCTCTCTAAAACACTAAATAACTTGTGAATTCGTAAACTCTAAAACTCATAAACTCGTAGCTCTAATGCCAATCTAGGAGTCCTTTTATAGGCTCAAGGATATCCTAGTCGGTTTACAATTTGTATCCTTGTACGATAAGTAATCTAAACATAGAATATTCTAGAGTTACAATACTTTCCATTAACAAATATAACAGTTCTTTGTTCTTGCAGTACTTTGACTTCATAGTGCAGTACTTTGACTTTGTCTTTAGCAGTACTTTGACTCTTTGACTTTTCCCAGTACTTTGCAGCTTACAATACTTTCATATCTTCAGTACTTTCATATCTTCAGCACTTTCATATCCCAAAAATCCTCCCCTAACTTGAATTCTACTTGCTTGACTTCAAGTTCCCTTCTAAATTTATCTTTAACAGCTTCATCTTTAAGAACAGATTGTTTCTTAATCTTTTGGATTGTATCTCTGTAGTGTCTGTGCTTGTCAAAGTATTTGTAGAGATAATCTTTTATAGCATCATCCAGCAAGCTCCATCATTTTATTCATCATCTTCAGCAATGGTAGTCCAGTTGATAAACAAGTTGATAACCATGCAAGCAGTTTAATTATCCTCTTCTACTTCCATTCCATGCTCTAGCATTCTTCTCATGAGCTCGACTGTGAGAGGGTATCTTCTGTCTGCAAACGTGTGTAACATTGTTCCATTTTCCAGGTCTAAAACATGAACTCCAGACTCTTCAAAGAATCTCCATGTGTAACTTCAGTTTTCCTTTTTCTTTTCAAACTCTTCTTTCTTTCTGCTTTAGTCCAAGTAGCTTCTTCTCTAAAATCTTTGATGCCTGCAACATCCTTCTTATAAGCCTCTGTTTCAGCATCATATAGTCTTTTCATATCAACATAGTTCAGTTTCTGCAATCCTTTATATCCTCTACTTTTCAAATATGCCATCATTGCATTCCTTTCTTTAGCTAAATTAGGTCTTCTTGACATATATCTAACAGGAGTAGGTGATTGTAATGGTTCAGCAGCTTCAGCATCTAATTCATCTTGTAACTTCTTAGCTGCTTCTTTACTCTGAGCTTCTTGAGCTTCCTGAGCTTCTCTATCTTTAGCATTTAACTCTTCTTGATACTTTCTAGCTGCAGCTTCATTCCTAGCAACTTCAATTTCTCTAAGTTCTGCCAAAGTTAGCTTTTTCTTCTTAGTTTCAACCAGAACACCCTTTCCTTCTTCTTCTTGTACTTCTCGAATAGTAACTCCACCTCTTGGTTGTAAAATTGTAGCAATGAACTCATCATCACTTGCAGAATGAATAGGTTTGAGAATAGCCTCCTCTTCTTGTATAACTGTTGTAGAAGGACCAGCTTCCTCTTCAAAATCTAACACTCTTGGAGTTATTACCTCTTGTCTAAAGGTACTTTGAAAAGCAGTACTTTGTTGTTCAGTACCTTGATCATTAGCAGTACTTTGAACTTGAACTTGCTCCTCAGTATCTTGAATGATCTTTTCTTCAGACTTTTTAGAACTTTCAGGTTCATTCTCTTTAACCATATCTTCTTTCAAGTTATGCTCTTCTAAATTCCTCCCCAAGTTGACAGAAGATGGTTTATGAACCTTTTGATGTTTACTTGTCTTAGATTGCCTTTGTGCTTTCTTCTTTGATTTAACCCAGATACGAAATTCTTGAACCAAAGGCCAAACAAAAGTTTTTAACCTTCTAAATTTTAGCTTCAATTTCTTTATCTGCTTAGCTTGAGCCTTAGTAGTCTTTTGCAACTTAACCAACTCCCTTGTTAAAACATAATTGTCCAATGTCATTTCTTCATGGGGTATAGTACGTGAATCATCTCCTTTAAATGATAAATGTTCCTCTGATTGAGAAGCAGGAACAGATTGTTGTGGAGATGGAGAAGGTGATCCTGCAATTTCTTCTTGAACTTCAGTACTTGGGGAAACAGTACCCTGTGGAGATGCAGTACCTTCTTGAGAAGCAGTACTTGCAGGTGCAGTACCTTCACAAGCTGCAACATCTTCAATATCAGCTCTAACAGCTTGAACAACTTCCATCATAGAAGTAGTTAATGGCGTATCGGGACCTCTGAATAGATCACTTCTTCTTGCCATAAAAGTAAAAATCTTTGCTTGTTGTACAATAACAGGAAGTAAATCAGTAGGCTTCGGTACATCAGCAAGTTGTTTGTTCAAGAAAACTTGTATAAACCTGGGATACATTAACCATTTGGATCCATGATTAATGTGAGAAAGCATGCCATCCAGAATCAGCCTTGAAAAATTAAAAACACAATCTGTAGCCAATCCCACCATAGCAGATGCTATATTTGACCCAAACTGCTCCCAAGAAGTATTTTTAGCACTAATACAATTTAACAACACATGTATTGAAAACTTCCATTGAGGACAAAATAGTTGTTTCTGAAAAGTTTGTTCTGTTAAAGACCCTTCATAACCAAGATGTCCAAAACTTTCCCAAATCAACTCCTTAGTAAAACGAATAGCCCCATCGTCATCATTAAACAACAAGTCTTCTCTAATGGAGGCTTCAGTAATCTTCACAGTTCTTCCAACAACTGTAGCTCTAATATAAAATTCATCATTCTCCATATTATCCCTTGCAGTAGCCCAAAATTCTTGAATCCAAGGTTCAATGATATCCGGCTCCACTAAAAGAGCATAAGTGATTGGCGACCCAGTGAGATAATCAATAATATCATGAAACGCCTCATTATCTTCAGTCTTGTCTAAATTGGCCACAATATTGTGCTTTGAAACAGTAGGTCGATTCGCCATTGGTGATTATAGAAGCACAATAAGAATTTGAATCGAATAAGAATGAGAGAAATATGGAAAAGATGCTAAGGTATTAAAATAAGAGGGAAATTCGGAGAGTAGTTATTTATAGGTGAGATTTGAAAAATCACTGCCCAAAATAAAATTACCGTTAGCATTAATTACCCCTCAATATAACCGTTGGAACAGTACTTTAATAAGACAAACAGTACTTTCCACGTATGCAGTACTTTCCCAAGCAGTACTTTCCAAGCAGTACTTGCAGGAAAAATAGTACTTTGCCAAATTCTTCTGTAAAAACTAAGTATACATAAATATCCTCCCCTCAAACAATGCATAGGACTATACTAACAGCTTATAGTCCTCCCCTTAAATGTAGCTCAGTAGTTAATCATGCCAATGCTCACCACCAAGTGAGTGAATCTTGAAACATCAAAGCCTTTGGTGAGTAAATCAGCTACATTATCATCTATGTGAACCTTAACCACATTAATGAGCCTGTGCTCATAGCAATCTCTGATAAAGTGATGCCGAATCTGTATGTGCTTGGTCTTGGAATGATAAATAGAATTCTTCACAATACAAATGGTACTCTCATTATCAATGTTGATAGGAGTATTTTTGAAATTGAACCCATAGTCCAAGAGTTGATTCTGCATCCACAAAACTTGTCCACAACAGCTTGCAGCAGCTACATATTCAGCTTCAGTAGAGGATGTTGCTGCAATTTTTTGTTTCTTACATTGCCAGGACACTAACCTTCTTCCAAGATATTGGCATCCTCCAGTGGTTGATCTTCTATCATAGTTATCACCTGCATAATCACTATCTGAAAAAGCTTCTAAGTGAAAAGGTGACTCTTTTGGATGCCACAACCCCAACTTTGGTTGTTGTTCTAAGTAACAGAAGATTCTCTTTACTGCATTCATGTGAGAAATCTTTGGTGAGACTTGATATCTTGCACATAAACAAACGGCAAACATGATATCAGGCCTTGATGCAGTAAGATACATAAGAGAGCCAATCATTGATCTGTATAACTTGACTTCAACAGGTTGTCCATCTTCATCTTTGCCCAATGAATTGATAGATTTAATAGGTGTAGTAACAGTCTTCATATCATCAAAATTGAACTTCTTAAGTATATCAGTTACATACTTGTCTTGACTGATAAAAATTCCTTCCTTTGACTGCTTAACCTGAAGTCCCAAAAAGAAAGTTAACTCTCCCATTGAACTCATTTGAAATTCTTTCTGCATTAGCTGCTCAAATTCCTTAACCATGGACTGTTTGCTAGCCCCAACGATGATATCATCAACATAGACTTGAACTAACATGATATATTTCTTGTCTCTCTTGATAAACAAAGTCTTGTCTATAGCTCCCCTTCTGTATCCATGTTGCAATAAGAATGTAGAGAGCCTCTCATACCAAGCTCTAGGTGCCTGATGAAGGCCATAAAGAGCCTTAACCACCTTGTAGACTTTGTTAGGGTGTTTAGGATCTTCAAAACCAGGAGGTTGTTTGACATATACTTCCTCTGTAATCTTGCCATATAAAAAGGCACTCTTGACATTTATCTGGTAAACTTGAAATCCCATATAAGAAGCAAAAGCAAGAAATATCCTAATAGCTTCTATTCTTGCTACAGGAGCAAACACTTCATCATAATCTACTCCTTCTTCTTGTCTGTAGCCTTGTGCTACTAAACTTGCCTTATTCTTGATAACATTACCTCTTTCATCTCTTTTGACTCTGAAAACCCATCTGGTTCGAATAACTTTCTTCCCATCTGGAAGATCACATAAAATCCAAACTTCTTGAAGTTTAAATTGAAGATGTTCTTCCTGCATAGCTTCAACCCAGCTTTCTTTAGTCAAAGCTTGAGCAATGTTCTTGGGTTCCTCTGGAGAGATAAAACAAGTAAATAGGCAGGTTTGATGGTCCTTATGATTCAGCCTGTTTTGTTTGTAGACAAAGCTAAGTAAAGCATTATGAGGTTTAGTAAAACTCTTAGCTTTGTGTCTTGTCATCACTCCAGAAGTAGAAGGACCAATGATTTGATCAGTAGGATGATTCTTATGAATCCTTAAGATTGGAGACTGTGGAACTCCATAAGCATCATCCAAGTTAGTTAAATCAGCATCTTCATTGGAATATGAGAAAATACCTTCATCTGCAAACTCATCATCAGTTTCCTCTAGTTCAAGCATGGTAGGATCATGCAAATCATCTAAACTACTGTCAACAGGTGCAACAGTACTTTGTACGAAAGTACTGTCAAAAGTACTGTGAGAGTACTCTGCAGTCTTGTTCTTCTTCTTTGCCTCTTCATAAGCTCTCCTTTGTTCATCAGTGTAAGAATGTGCTAATACATCTTGAAGAAGCATCTGATTAAGTTCCTCTTGAATAGATTGATCCTCAGTAGATAATGAGGATTTTGGTGCAATAGTACTTTGTTTTGGAGTATCAGTACTTTGCTTGGGAACATCAGTACTTTGTTTTGGACTAACACGATCTTCATCAGGAACAACATCCGGTCTAATATGAACTCCATGAACAACATATTGTAAATCTTCTCCATTGTGCACAGGTTGATTTTCTTCTCTAACAGGTACATAATTCATTGAAGGAGTTAAAACCTCAAGATCAAACATCCAATCAGGACCTTTACCTTTCTCATTGGCTTTATCTTCTAAAAACTCAACATGAAGACAATCTTGAATCTTCTTAGTAACTCTGTTGTATACTCTAAAGCCTTTACTGTTACTGCAATACCCCAATAAGTATCCTTCTTCAGACTTGCCATCAAACTTCCCCAGATTATCAATGGTGTTTAAAATAGTGAGAGGGCATCCAAAAGGCTTCATAAAACGAATGTTGGGTTTATTGCCCATCAGCAATTCATAGGGTGTCTTCATCTGTGGTTTGGTGCTGAGACTCTGTTAAGTACATAGCACGCAGTGCTTACAGCTTCTGACCAGAATTGAATAGGTAGATGGGAATCTGCTAGCATTGTTCTTGCTGCTTCAATCAAAGTCCTTTTCTTCCTCTCTGCAACACCATTTTGCTGTGGTGTTCTTGCAATACTAAACTCCCTTTTTAAGCCTTTGTTTGCACAAAATTCATCCATAAGCTTGTTCTTGAATTCAGTCCCATTATCACATCGAATACCTCTAACCTTGAGTCTCAAATGATTTTCAAGTGCTATAATCAGTGTCTGAATAGCATCAAAAGTATCATCTTTAAAACCCAAAAAGAAAACCCAACTGAATCTACTGCAATCATCTGTAACAACCAAACAGTATTTTTTCTTGTTTAAACTTGCCACAGAGACAGGTCCAAACAAATCCATATGTAAAAGCTCCAATGGTTCTCTAATAGTCCTCTCTTCAAGCTTCTTGCAGGAAGCTTTGTGTTGTTTACCCTTCTTGCATGCCAAGCATGATTGATCATTCTTGTAATTCTTTGAAGGTAAACCTCTAACTAGATTGCCTTTGACCAATTTGTTGATATTCTTGAAATTAACATGGCCTAATCTTCTATGCCATTGATGTGCTTCTTCAGATGTTGCTTTAGCCACCAAACATGTGGCTCTTCCATAAGAATGTAGACTCTTCATGTCTAAACTATACACATCATTTGTCCTTGGTACTCTAAGGACTACTAATTCATCATCAACAGGCTTAAAATCAGAGGAAAGGATGAGACATTCTGTGTTAGTGAATAACACAGGATGCTTTTTATCACAAATTTGAGAGACTGATAACAAGTTGAACTTAAGCTCCTTCACATATCTAACATTCTCAAAGTCTATAAGCCCTGCTTTGATAGTTCCTTTTCCAGTAATCTTTCCTCCATTTGGATCATTCCCAAATGCAACTCTTCCTCCAAAAATATTTCTAAAATCAGACAGGATCTCTTTATCTCCTGTCATGCTTCCAGAGCAACCACTATCCACAATTAGATGATCTTTAAGCTCCTCTTCTGGGTTGCCCTGCACACAAAGAAAAGAGTTAGTGATTTTTAGGAACCCAAGCCATTACTGACTTGTGTTCCCCTTGTGGAGTTACAAACTCAAATTCTTTGAGTATGTAATTCCCACTATCTTTCAAATGATGATCCAGAATTATCTTTTGATCTTTAGCATGTGGATTTTCAAAACTTTCTGATTTTTCAACATAAATCTCTTTTACAGGATTATTAGCTTTTTCTTGTATCACAAAAACATCAGATTTACTTTTTGTTGAAAGTACTGTTTGTCCCTCAGCAGTACCTTCCCTCTTAACCCATTATGGTTTAACACGTGGTTCATGTGATCTAGATCCCCTATGTGAATTGTAATACCTTCTAGGTTGATAGTGAGATCTCCTAGGATTCCTATTCCAAATAGTGTGATCAGTACCTTGTTTTGGCTGAGCAGTACTTTGGAAAGTACTGTGAGATACTGAAGGTTTTGAAAAAGGTCTTCTCTGATGTGGGTATCTATGATCTGGTGTGAAGTTTCTGTGATTAACCCTATTTGAATTATTCCAAACTGGTTTGTGCTCTCTCGGTTTCTGGTTGGTAGACCTATTCTTTGGAAATTTGCTTAGATATTCTGAGTGTCGATCACAATCTTTGATTAAGTGATTAGGACTATAACACACAAAACATAGTTTTTGACCCATATGTCCAAAGTGATTTCTTCTATGTCTATGCCCAAAATTATTTTGCCTTCTTGGTGAATGATTAAACCTGTTTTGACCAAAGTTATCCCAAAAAGGTTTAGCAGTACTGTTTTGAAAAGGTTTAGCAGTACTGTTTTGAAAAGTTTTTGCTGAAGGTACTGCTTGTGGAGCAGTACTTTAATTTAAAGGTACTGCTTTATTTTGAACATTATTTTCAACAGCTTCTTTAGATTTTTCAGACCTAGATTGAGCTACAAGTTTTTTTCTAAACTCTAGAGTATCTACTCCAAAACGAGAAACATCAGGCCTAGAGGGTTGATGAATGCCAGTGGGATGAGGAACAGCATGATAACCATTATCTTTCTTATACTCAGGAGGTAGTTCACTTATTGAGCCCTCATTACTAGATGTATCTACATAGTTAATGAGTTCATCATCACTAGTGGTTATGTCCTCAAAATCACCTTCATCCTGATCACTAGGTTGGTTTTCTTCTAGTTTACTAAAATCCATTCCAAAACCTAATCCAGTTTTAAGGTAGGCTCTTTGCTGTTTTTAAACATAAGAAACATGTGACAAACCAGATTCTTTCCAGGCATCAAACTTAGCTAACAAATCATCTCGTTCCTTAGTTAATTTCTCAATTTCAGCAATTTTACAGTTTAATTTCCATTCACTAAGTTTTAACTGGTAATCCTGTTGTTCATATTTTTCAGCCCAAGCTACTTCATTTGTTTCATGTGCAAGAATTTTGGCTTCCATAGATTCTAAGGTTATTTGATAACCAGCTACCTCAGACCTAGCCCTAACACAATTATCTCTTTCAATCACATAACTGTTAAGTAATTTTTTATAAAAATCATAACAGTTTGAGCATACCTCAGAGATAGGAGACTGAGTTGGTGAAGTAGCCACCATAGCAAGAAGAACAGGATCATCTTCACTTTCTTTGCTCCAATAAAATCCTCCAAATCCATCATCAGATTCCAAAGCAGCATGTTCAGGTTCTTCATCAAAAGCAGTGCTCCAGTCCAATGCTTCCACTGTTTCTTCAACTACATCTTCCATTGCAACCATACAGTAAGTCACAGGTTCATCATCAAACTCTTCACTCCAGTCAACTTCTGATAACTTCTCTTGAGCAACCAAAGCCTTTGTTTCAGTAATTGGAATTTCTTTGAGCTCAAATTTTGGCTTCTCAGATGTTCTGTTTGCTTGATACTTAGCAAATCTGCACTCCCTTGCAAAGTGACCAGTCTTTTGACAATTGAAGCATTCAATTTTGGATTTTTCAAAAGTTATTCCTTGTTTTGGTTTGAAATCAATGCTTTTGCCGGTCTTCTTCATGTACTTTTTGATCCTTGCAGTGATCATAGCAACTTGCCACCTGATATCAATTTCTTCAAGTGCATCTTCTTCAATCTGTGCTAGATCTTCTTCATAAGTGACAGGTAAACTGGCTTGTTGTGCAAAGAAGGAGCACACAACTTCATCTGAGTGCATAGTGGTAGGTGGTGGGGCCTGCTGAACATATGAAGGAGGGGTGTAAACAGCAGTACTTTGAGAAACAGTACTTTGAGGAGAAGCAGTACTTTTGATGGAAGTACTGCCCTTTTTTTCAGATGATAGAAAAGCAATACTGTGAGACTTGGAATTTGTTTGACCACTCATCTCATGCTCATACACCTTCAGTTGATGATAGAGATCATCAAAGTCCATGACATCCAAACCTTGTTGTCCTCTGATCATTGTAGCAATCACATGCCATGTAGATGGCAAACTCCTTAGAAACTTTAAATTAGCATCCTCAACTGACACTTCTGCCTTGTATAACTCCAACATGTTGAGGAGATTTTGAAACCTATCATATGAAGCATCAAGACTCTCTCTTTCACCAACTGTGAAAGTTTCAAATTGTTGCTTCAGCAAATTTCTGTGCATATTATTAGAGGCTTCATTCCCTCCAAATCTGATCTTGAGAGCAGCCCAGAGCTGCTTAGCATCTTTGGCATCATGAAATTTGAGAAGATGACCATCTGGAATGGCAGATAAAAGAATGTTTAGTGCCTTTTCTTGATTCCTTAGGGTTGCTGCTGGTAAAACTGCCTTCGGTGCTTTGGGTTGTCCAGGTATATCAATGGGTTCTGGAACAACTTCATTCCCATTCACAATTACATTCCATAGAGCATGGTCTGTAATGGCAATATACTGCCTCATCTTTATGCACCAGAGATCATATTCTTCCTTCTTGATTATTGGAATTCTGAGTGAGGTGATTGAGGGTGGTGGAACAGCTTTAGTCGACATCTTGAATATTGTTGAAGTAGGGTTTCTTCCTAGTCAGAGTTTCCACACAAGCTCTGATACCACTTGTTGGATCGATATACTTTAATCAAACTAACTTAACTAGCTTGTTAAGGTTTAACAACCTCGGATAAATCCTAAGTTATTAACAAAGAAACACTGAGCAATCTTTATCAAGTACGCGGAATTTACTTAATAAAGCTAAGAAGATTAACTTTTATTATAAACTCTAAATCTGCTTATTATGCAGATACTCTAAACAACTCTAAGATTATCGAACTTCTCTCTAAAACACTAAATAACTTGTGAATTCGTAAACTCTAAAACTCATAATCTCGTACCTCTAATGCCAATCTAGGAGTCCGTTTATAGGCTCAAGGATATCCTAGTCGGTTTACAATTTGTATCCTTGTACGACAAGTAATCTAAACATAGAATATTCTAGAGTTACAATACTTCCATAAACGAATATAACAGTTCTTTGTTCTTGCAGTACTTTGACTTCATAGTGAAGTACTTTGACTTTGTCTTTAGCAGTACTTTGACTCTTTGACTTTTCCCCGTACTTTGCAGCTTACAGTACTTTCATATCTTCAGTACTTTCATATCTTCAGCACTTTCATATCCCAACAATCACAAATAGTTTACTTTGATTGTTGGTGGTAACAGCCCAGAACAGGGTTAGATAATCAAAGACAATAGCAATACCACTAGGTGGTTACCGGATATCACTTGGAATCGTGTGATCACTTTCCAAAGTAACCTATTCGACCCTAATGCCTGGGTTACATGAATATCTACTTGGGATAAGACCAAATGTAGTTATAGAATTAGGCACAATTCAATAACCCTTTTGCTTAGAAGTGTTAATCGTTTTCTGTGTATTACTTCATGCATGATCAGATCTCTTATTTATAAGAGATTACTCTTAGCTAGTCAAATGGAATTATGAGAATTAATCGCCCCATTAATCGCCTCATAATTATCCCCATTATAGCTGTTAGTGGTTACATGACCAATTAAACGTGGTCATTATGCAGTTGTAACTGCCACTTGAATAGGTCAATGCCTGTTACAAGTTGATTTCAGTACTAGCAGTACTTTCATAACACTACCAGTACTTACATAGTACTAGCAGTGGAAACACCGACTATCAGTACTAACTTAGCACTAGCAATGGAAACACTGCCTATCAGTGCTAACTAAGCACTAGCAGTGGAAACACTGCCTATCAGTACAAACCACTATTAGAGTCAGGGTGTTCAAGGACCTTATGGGTGTACACTCCGTACCTCCTGACCCATTACCAGGTGTGAACTAATCCCACAAGTGCACTAAATTTTCCAACATTTGTGTGGCCCGATGCGTGTGCAGACGATTAATGAAAAACACTACATTCTCATAATCGTTGATGACTACTCCAGTTGGACTTGGGTTTATTTCCTACGAAGTAAAGATCAAGCTCCACAAATGATCATCACATTTCTCATAAAAATTCAAGTTCAGCTCCGTAACACGGTTAGACAAGTCAGAACAGACAGAGGAACTGAATTTGTGAGCCAAAATCTTTGAGAATATTATGAGAAAGTGGGAATTTAGCATCAAACATTCATTCCAAGAACACCAGAACAAAATGGAGTTGTCGAAAGACGAAACCGTACGTTAGTGGAAGCTGCAAGAACGATGTTGATAAATGCAAAACTTCCAGATTACTTATGGGTTGAAGTCGTATCAACTGCATGCTACACCATGAACCGTTCCATGAAAACCAAACGCCACAATAAAATACCTTATGAGCTTATCCATAACAGAAAACCAAACCTAAAACACTTTCATGTATTTGGTGCTCTCTGTTACCCGAATAATGATCGTGATGACTTTGGAAAGATCTAGGCAAAAGCTGACATTGGAGTCTTCGTTGGATAATGTGAAAACTCAAAAGGATACCGGATCTGGAATCGTCGAACAAAGGAGATTATGGAAAGCACTCACGCTAATTTTGATGAGCTCATAGAAATGGCTTCTAAGCAAAACAACTTGGAACCCGGACATGTCCGTCTCAACTTCCCTCAATCATCAACTGATCAAACCTTTCAACTCACTCATCGTCAAATGGAAACATTGTTTTCTCCTCTATTCAATGAAGATTTTGATCAACATGCTCCAGATGTGTCAAATGTTTCCGCTGCTCAACCTGATAATACCCATTACCTGATACACCTGAAACAACAACTGTTGTTAATGCACCTCCGATTGAATCTCCAAAAACAGCTGAACAAACTGCTTCTAATGACCCTGACCCAGCTGATGATATTCTTAATCAATATGTACTTGCACTTGCGGATTATGATGGAAATGCGTTCTTTAACCCTTTCGCAACTGAAACAGCAAATCCAGATGTTGTTGATTCTTCTACCAGCCATCTGAATCCACCTAATCTGCATAATGTATAAAAACATCAACCTTCTACACACCAATGGACTAAAGACCATCCTCTTGTTAACATTATTGGCAAACCAAACCAACCAGTCGTAACTAGACAACGCCTTCAGACTGACGGAGTACATTGAATTTATGCACTTACTGTCAGTCAAACTGAACCCAAAAACATTAAAGATGTAATGACTCACGAAAACTGGATTGAATCCATGCAAGAAGATCTGAACCAGTTTAAACGTTTAGAAGTATGGTAATTGGTTGAAAGACCGACAAGGGTCTACGTCATTGGTCTCAAATGGATTTGGAAGAATAAGTTAGATGCTGAAGGTACGGTTATTCGAAACAAGTCACGTCTGGTGGCTAAGGGTTACAGACAGGAAGAGGGGATTGACTTCGAAGAATCATTCGCACCGGTTGCTAGACTTGAGGCTGTACGGATTTTTCTGGCATTCGTAGCTCACTTAAACATCACCGTCTACCAAATGGATGTCAAAACGGCTTTTATAAATGGTCAACTTAAGGAGACAGTGTATGTTATCCAGCCGGAAGGATTCGTTGATCAAGAGTTCCGTAATCACGTCTAGAAGCTGAACAAGGCTCTCTATGGTCTCAAACAAGCCCCTCGGGCGTGGTATGATAAGTTGTCATCCTTTCTCCTTGCTAATCATTTTATCAAAGGATCGGTCTACCCAACACTGGTTATTCAATATCATGGGGCACACATTTTAATTGTTCAGATTTATGTGGATGATATCATCTTTGGTTCTACCCACAAAAACTACTCAAACGCTTTTTCAAATCTATTGAAAACAAATTTAGAAATGTCAATGATGGGTGAACTTACGTTCTTCTTAGGACTACAAGTTCATCAATCACCCAGTGGTATTTTCTTAAGTCAGTCCAAATATGCTCTTGAAATATTGAATAAACATGGAATGCAAAGTTGTGACACCTACAATACACCAATGGCACATACCAACAAACTGGATGCTGATTTACATGGGAAATTGGTTGACCCTACCAAATACCAAAGTATTATTGGGTCTCTTATGAATCTAACAACCAATAGACCCGAAATAGTATTTTTTGTATATCTTTGCTCCTGTTATCAGTCAAGACCAACTGAAAAACACATCTCTGAGGCTAAAAGATTCCTCCCATACGTCAAAGGAACCATTAACTTGGGGATCTGGTATCTGAAGGATTCTGGTTTTGAACTAATAGATTTTTCAGACGCTGACCACGCAGGATGCTTAGATTCACGAAAAAGAACTTCAGGAGGTTTACAATTCCTTGGTGATAAATTGGTGTCATGGCAATTGAAGAAATAGGATTGCACATCGCTGTCATCAACTAAAGCTGAATATGTAGCCATGTCTGTGTGTTGTGCTCAAGTCATTTGGATGAGAACACAACTCAAAGATTATGGTTATCTATTCGACAAGATTCCAGTGTACTGCGACACCAGAAGTGCTATTGCGATCTCGTGCAACACCGTTCAACACTTAAAGTCAAAGAACATCGATCTTCGATATCATTTAATTAAAGAGCACATCGAAAAGGGTACAGTTGAATTATAATTTGTAGGTATAGAACACTGATGCATGTACAAGGCGCGTTCGGGGTCAAAGGAACTTCCTTTTCCTCAAGCAAGTTTTTCAACACCCTAGGCAGTGAACCTAATCATTGTAGTGTAGTATTGGGTAAGCCTCGAAGATTTATATCATTCTTAAGGGGAATAGGAATGCTGGTAAGAAGTATACTACGCTAAGGTTGAGGTTGAGGAAGATTCTTTTTTATCTTTTTATATTTTTTTAGAAAGCTAAGGGGGGGGGGTGGTACTACTACCGATTACTTCTACTATTCTAATTATCTAAACTACGGGTAGTCTTATGTCTATTGATGTGTGCTCGTATGATGATTAAAAATGTGTTTACCTAGATACTATTACTCCCTAGTTATCTTTTATTGGAGGTTGAAATGTCACATCCTTATTCTTAACGCGTTGTGTTTTCTAAGGTCGTATGGTGTGCCCTTTTCCCTAACTCTTTGAGACTACGTTAAGGTTATTGCCTACGAAATTCTCTAAGATTCATAAACCAACTTTAAGGGATATCTTTGGATCTAGGCCGTTGATGCAGGTTTTATTGACCAGATCTTAAATTTATAGTGTCTCGTTATACCTATGGTCTACCCTAGTGCACTAACGGGCAGTGTACCCGATCGTGTGTAGTGTAGTAATCGGTAAAGCTGAGGTCGTCCCAAGAGCTATGTGTGTTGGATTATTACTAAGTCTAGTGTCACAAATTAATAATTGTTTTGATAGGGATTTAATTAATTAAACTACTAAAGCAGAATAAAATAAAGCAGATAAATGGTAAAGGATAAAGGGAAATCAATAGAGGAGAGTGGTGCTAACCTAGTTAATCCTCCTAGCTAGTTATGTCTACGTCTACTTACTTCTAATTACTTCAGGTGGGGTCAAATTCAAGAGGACAACATTTGGTCAATTCGCCCTAACCTATCAGCAAAGATGCCACCACAGGAGAAATCAGGCGCACCGTCATAAGTCCTGTTGTTCCTGGTCCCCTAAGCCAAGTCATTAAGTACCGCTACATGCTAGATTTATAATAGTGAATGCCCGGCCGTTAGGAACTTAGACGCGCCATCTCAGTCGGCTCACCTAGGGTCAGTTGGTCATATCTCATAGGCAATTGGCCACTATCGCCATTCAAAACTACCGAACCAAGGGTGGCTACCAATAAACTATGCATGCATACACTTAGAAATAATTGTTCGGAAGTAAAGTAAACGCAAACAAAACAATTAAGGAATCATAACTAGGCTAGCACCAAAAGGTGCTTAGCCGCTCATATTAATCATGCAAATCAGTTCAATATTCAAAGGTATGAAATACATGAATTGAAAGTAAAAGAAAAATAAAACGCTAATGCTTATCGTAGGGGAGTGATTTCTCCCTTGGAGACAGCTCCGTATGCTCCTCTAGACCTGCCTTGAGATTTTTCCCACGTTCTCAGAGTGTTGTGTGTGGAATGGAATGAATAGAAATGCTGGAATTCGTGGGGTATTTATAGGCCAGATTTGGGTTACGGCGTAACCAATATAGGAGTTACGCCGTAACCTTCTATTTCTTCGAATAATGCACTAGATCTGCTGGTTACGGCGTAACCTAAAGAGTGGTTACGTCGTAGTCTTCAATAAACTCGGTTACGTCATAGTTGATGCAGTAGTTACGGCGTAAGTATCAGCGGCGTGGAACCTCATTTGTCCTAATGTAGTTACGTCGTAACCTTTGGAAAGAGTTACGCCGTAACCTTCTTGATAAGTTGGTTTTCTGAGTCACGCAATAGTTACGGCGTAATGTGAGAGATGAGTTACGCCGTAACTACTTCAAAATAGCATACTGTGATAATTCTTTAGATATTTCTCCAGTTCCGCGTCTCTTTAGCTCCAATGCTCGTAATTTACCTGAAAGTGGAAAACAATGGAAAACAAGCGTAAATCCATATAAATGATATAAATTACAAGCAATATCGGGGGAAATTGACACTTAATATTCAGGACTATTTGATGTTATCAAATATCCCTGACGAGTGTGTAAATACTCATCATTTTTGGTCAAATCTGAACAACAAAACATTTAAAAACGCTCAGAAATGCATCAAAATACTGAAAATATTCCAAAAGTGTATTTTATATGTTTCAGATGCAAAATGTTTAAAATCAGATGAAAAACGAGCTAAGTTTGCATAATTGGCAGTTTCAGTCCCCCGACTTTCAAATCTTGACAAAAATAGTCCCTGAGCACTTATTTTAAAAGAAAAGTCACCAAAGGTCCTTTTGAAATCATAAGTTGTCATAATTAGTCCTTTGGTGAAAAATGTCAAAAGTTTTGAGAAATTACAAGTTTAGTCCTTTGAGTTTCAAAACTGACAAGTTTGGTCCTTGGAATATTGGAGATTGTCAAGTTTAGCCCTTAGATTATAATTTCAGAATGTACATTATTGGTCCCTGGAAAATCAGACTTGGCAGTTTTGGTCCCTAAGCTACCTATTGGATTAAATCTTAATCCTAAATCCAAATTATTAAACCCACGGTCCATTACCCAACTACTAGCCCAAGCCCATTACCCAAATCCAACCCGTTACCCATCCAACCCAATCCCTTTTACCCGTTATCCTCACCCACGTTTAAAATAATAAAACCGCTCACGGGTTTCCCTCCCCCCTCATCATCACCTATGCCTGCAACACTTCCCACACTCCATCATCATCACACCCACCTTATTCCTACCCTCCAAACACCCCAAGCCAAATGCATTAAATGCTCCTTTCCCTGTCCAAGCTATCAGAACCACTGACAAATACCATTTTGGCGCCAAAATGCCATCAACGGCTAAAAAGGGCTCTACTAATCCAATGGCTCAAATTATAGGTGGGATTTGCTTAGAGGAGAGAGGGGAGTGCTTTGGCTATAAAAAGGAGGAAGAAGAGAGAGTGGGGAGAGTAGTTTTTATTTTTCTAAAATTTCATGTATGTCGAATTTTTCTATAATGTTCTAATTTACTTTCAAAGCTTGTAATATTTCCTTTCCTGTAATAAACTAAGAGTATTTAAGTAACTTTTAAATAATTTGAAGTGTTGATTCAAAAATTGTTATTGTTCCTGTGTTTTTTACATGTTCTGTTAAGAGTCAAAATCAATTATGTTGAATACAGGCTTCAAATAGCCTTTTTAGACATCATTTGAGCTTATTACAGCTTCAGATAGCTGTTAGTAAGTTCAATTCTCAGTTTTAAGCAATATATCATATTGGTCAACAAAAGTCAAACTGAAGCTCATTTGGAAATGGTTATGATATTGGGTTGATGCAGAGCTTGGATTGGGTTGGAATAGCTTATGTTAGTATAGTTATGGTTCTGGTATAAGCTGCTAATAAGTTGGATAACTTGTGAGTACTTATTCTATTTCAACATCTAGTATAGTTTACAAAATCTGTTGAGTTTGAATCTGTGGTTAGGATTAGCTTTTATCTGTTCAGTAAGCTGTTGTTAGACTACATTGATTCAGTTTCAGTGTTAGCATAAGCTAATTCAGTAGGTAGAGTAGTTAAAATTGCAAGACAGTTAGTATAAGGGGTGTTTGCATATGTATAGTAATCTGAGTTAGGGTGCTATTTGTTGGTTAAAATCTGTTGCTTCAGTCTAATGTAGGTTAAACACAACCATTTAAGTCATCACTTGTCACAAAAACTCACTCAAAGTCAAAATCACCATACTGTTCTAAATTCATAACTGTTGGAATTTTTATAGATCAAAAGCTTGTTTTATGATTAGATAATGTTAGAGTAGCCTAATATAACTTCTATTTAGCCTATAACATCATAATCCGTTCATAAATTGGTCTCAAATCTCACTTTAGTCAAATTTGTAAAACTGTCAAAAGTCAAAAGTTGCAAAATCTGTTTTTCACCCAACCTAAGTGGATTTTTAGAGGATTCATTTCTGGTTCAAAGCTTTTGTAATTTTGGGATTTTCAACCTCAGTTGGTCTAGTTTTGATAAATGATTTTTGGAGAATTTTTGAAATTTTCCTTAAGCTCTAAATAAGCTGTTCAATAAGCCCTCATATGCCCTGTGACAGGGCATAGTCACCAAAGCAGTTTTCTCAACCACTTGCAGAGCTTGTCAAGAGCTCATTTGAGCTCATCTCAGGCTCAGTTTTGGTCCATAGGTTCTTTGCTAGGTCTAGTTTAGGATCCCACATCTGGTTTTGAGTTTCAGTTTATTTGAGTGGCTTATTTTCAAGCTACAAATTAGTAGCCTGAACATGTTTTGAACCAAGCTTATTAGGATTTGGACTTTGATAATTTGCTTACAAGCTAGGATTCTAAGCTCTCATTTAGCTGCTTTAAGTTGATTTCAATGAGTTTTAGCTTAGTTCATGCCCTGGTAGCTTCTGGTTCACTGTAGCAGCTTTTTGCTTAATTTAGGTGCTTATTACTTAGGCAGTTTCACTGCAGCTTCATAATCCTTCACATAAGCCATAGTTTTTATATTTTTCTTAGACTTAGAATATTATTTTAGACTTTTCCTGAATTTTTCAGATTTTTCTAGTTCTGTTTGCTATTTTTCTTTATTTTAATCAGTTTTTAGTACTTTTTAATTAGCCTTTATTGCAATTAAATCAGAAAAGCTTCAAAAAAATAAATTTTCAATTTTCATAGATTAAGATAAATATAAAAAGCAAAAAAATAATTTTTCCAAATTTTTCTTAGTTAAATTTGTAATTTTTAGCCATTTAATCAGTTTTAAATAGTTTTTAATTCATAGAAAATAGAAAAATAATCAGAAAAATACAAAATTAGTTTTGAAAATTCTCTTTAGTTATTTTAGATTTTTCTAAGTCATAATTTCACTTTTCTAGCTTTATTTCATATTTTCTTATATTTTAGGGTATTATTAAATAGGTAAAAATAGTTTTTAATTAATAATAATTAAATAAATAGTCATAAAAATAATTTTCTTTTTTCTCAAAATTTTCTCTTATCATTAGGTTTGTAAAAATTTCATTTTTATATTTTTAGGATTAATACTGTTTCAATTTCACATTTTCTTTTGTACGTTACGTAGTTTTTAATTTAAATTTATAAAAGAAAAATCAAGAAAATCAAAATTTAAAAATAGTGATAGCGTTTATTTAATATAATTTAGATTTTTAATTTTCTCAGATATTTCCTTTGTCATTTAGTATTATCGTTAAATCCATTCCTGTTCATATTACTCGATCACTATACGTTTAGATTCAATCGCACAGCTCGCTGGGACTTAACGACCTGGGGAAATACTAAACTCCTCTAGATCTTCATTGCATTAGTTCTAGATTGTTTGGCTTTTGTTACGGCTGACCATTCACAAGTGATTGACTTGTGTGATAAAACCTGACAGTCTGGGAACCAATCAAATTTTGGCGCCGCTGCCGGGGAGCTGTGCTAATAGTCTTACGTTTAGCAGATTAGTGATTTGAATATTCACTCCTTGTTCATACCATCTATATCTATATATATTTTCTTATAAAAAATCCAAAAACCCAAAAACATCTTAAAACGTATAAAACACAAAAAAATATTTTTCTTTTGATTCTATATATATATAAAAGATAAAAATACAAAAAGATTTGTCGTTTTCTTTGTTTAATAATAACAACATAAAAAAATACCACCGCAAACCAAGGCAGTGTACTACCTAACTGGGGGTACGACCATAATAAGTTCCCGAACCAAAGATTAAAACTTGCCTTTGTGTCCTTGTGAGTGGTGTACCTTTTTCAAAGAAGCCATTCATCTTGTGATTATTGGTTTAAGTTCACTGTCGTTTTGCCTCGATATTGTTTTAATTGGATTTGTTGTTATATCTACTTTTCAAAACCATAAAACTCAAAAAGATTCTTCTTTCCCCATTTTTCATAATTCCCTTCCTTAACTCTGAGATTTCTTAGAGTTAACTCTAGTGTATGCGCACTCGCTCTTCTAGGTCTGTAAGCCCATTTCGTGAGCTTGTCAGGATTCCAAGAAGGCGTGTCCGTAGACGTTCTGCCCCATCAGTCGGATCTGAGATCCGGACTGCTCACACTACTTCCGTTATCATGGCGGAAGAACGTCCTATGTGTGAGCTTCTCCAGGCACCCATCGATGGGTATGGAGATGCTATTGTTATCCCAGCCATTGTGGCTGAAAATTTTGAACTCAAAACCGGGTTACTAAATCTTGTAACCTGAAGTCAATTCTATGGTTTTGAGAGGGATGATCCTCATGCTCATATTCGATGGTTTAACAAGATTGCATCTACCATCAAATACAAGAATGTCCCTACCGATGCTGTCAAGCTTCTTCTGTTCCCATTTTCCCTTGAGGGACAAGCCCGGATTTGGCTTGAAAAACAACCCCCTCAATCGATCGAAACATGGGAAGACCTGGTGAAGAAATTTGTGAACGAATTCTATCCACCTTCCAAAACCACGAGTCTTAAAAACGAAATCATCAAATTCACACAAAAGTTTGATGAATCCTTCAGTGAATCGTGGGATCGTTTTAAGGAGTTGCTCCGCAAATGTCCTCACCATGGTTTCTCCGAGTTGATGCAACTCGATACTTTCTATAATGGAGTGAGTCAATCTGATCAAGATTCTCTTAATTCCTCCGCTGGAGGAAATTTCTTAAGCAAAACTGTAAAAGAAGCTTTAGCGATCATTGAAAACAAGTCTAAAGTCCGCACTGCACGAAGCAAACTGGTTGTTTCCCAAGTCAGTGTTGGTCCTTCTACTTCATCGCCCGTGAGTCAATCTAGCACCGATGCTAAGATTGACAAACTCACGGAAGCAATTCAAGCTTTGGTTCTCTCCAACCAAAAGAAAGTTTCTTTTCTACAAACTTCACCTGCTGCTGAAGTTAAGAAAGTGGAAGTATGTGTTACTTGCGGTGGCCCCCATGCCTACTACAACTGTATGGCCACCGATGGTAACCCTTTTGAAGCAAACACTGTGGGCGGGATTTCCAATCCAGGAGGTAACCAATATCGTGCTCCTATGGACCCGAACCACTGTCCTAACCACTACCCTGGACCACCCGGTTTCAACCAAAACCAAAACCGTAATCAAAATTAGAATAGAACGAACCAAGGTTTTCAAAACCAAGGTAATTTTAGTCAAAATAACGGTTTTCAAAATCAAATTCAAAACTTCCAACACCAAGGAAGTTTTAATAGAAACCAAGGTCAGGGAAATTTCAACCCAGGGTATTTTCATGGCAATAATCAAGGAAATTTTCAAAATCAAGGCCCTAATCCAAACAATAGAGGCCAGAATCTTCCTACACAAAATCAAGCAATTGTTCCAACTGGACCATCATATGATGAGTTGTTGAAGCAATTCATGAAATCCCAAGAGGAAATTAATAGGTTGTTGGTTAGCCAGATTTCTGACATTAAGAAGTCTTCAAATGATCGACCCTCGGGCTCAGGTACTTTACCTAGCAACACGATCGCTAATCCGAGGGGCGATGCAAAGGCGATCACAACCAGAAGTGGTGCTTCATATGATGGACCCGCTATTCCTACTACCTCTTCTTCTCTCCCGAAGGTAGTGGAAAGTGAACCTGAGGCGACAAAGGACCAAGTGCAACCTACTAGCTCACAAAGTACAGCACATGTCAATCCTGAAGTTGTCCCGAAACACAAAACCAAACCTGGAGTTGTTTTTGAACCTCCAGTTGAAAACCCCAAATCCAAAACTTCTATTCCTTACCCATCACGTTTAAATGAGCAAAAGCTCCGCGAAAAAGCCAGTCATCAAATGGAAAAAAATTTTCAAATTTTCCAAGAACTACATTTTGACATAAGCTTTGCGGATGCTATCATGCTAATGCCCAAGTTTGCATCAACTCTCAAACACATGTTAATCAACAAGGAAAAACTGTTTGAAATGGCTAAAACTCCTCTGAACGAGAACTGCTCAGCAGTTCTGTTAAAGAAGCTTCCCGAGAAGCTTGGAGATCCTGGAAAATTTCTTCTTCCTTGTGTTTTTCTAGGAATGATTGAATGCTTTGCCCTCGCCGATCTTGTTGCAAGCATCAATCTGATGCCTTATTCAGTAAGGAAGAAACTTTCTCTTCTAGAACTTGTTCCTACCTGCATGACTCTTGAGCTTGCAGATCGTTCTATATCGCGTCCTTTTGGCATCGCCGAGGATGTATTCGTGAAAGTAGGAAAGTTCCATTTTCCAGCTGACTTTGTGGTTGTTGATTTCGATGCCGATCATCGGGTTCCCCTCATTGTTGGACGAGGATTCCTGAGAACGGGCCGTGCTCTCATTGATGTGTTTAAGCAAGAAATCACGTTACGTGTGGGTAATGAAGCTGTCACCTTTAACCTTGATCAAACTTCGAGGTACTCCTCAAATTATGATGCTGAATCGGTTAATCGAGTCGATGTAATTGATATTGCTTCAGAGGAGTACTCTCAAGAGTTTCTTGGTTATTTTCATAATTCTGTGAGTGGGGATCCCACCACATCTTCTCAACCAATTATTGCCGACTCTTCCCCCTCTCTCACTCCGTTTGAGGGAGGTAACTTCTTTTTGGAAGAGATCGATGAGTTTCTTGCTAATGATGAATCAATTCCGCTGGGAATTGATGGTGTTTATGATTCGGAGGGAGATATCCTTTATCTTGAGCAATTGTTAAATGAAGATCAATTACCTTCACTCCCTCCGAAAGAGATCACGATTGAAGAAATCAGATCCGTGCAAACATCTGCTGAAGAATTTCCCGAGGTTGAACTTAAGGACCTACCTCCTCATCTCGAGTATGCATTCTTGGAAGGTGATGATAAATTACCCGTCATAATTGCTAAAGACTTAACTGAGGAGGAGAAGACTGCTCTCATAAAGGTCTTGAAGTCACACAAGCAAGCAATTGCTTGGAAACTCTCCGACATTAAGGGTATCAACCCTGAGTTTTGTACTCACAAAATCTTGATGGAGGATGACTTCAAGCCAGAAGTCCAACATCAGAGAAGGGTGAATCCTAAGATTCACGAGGTTATCAAACAAGAGGTTCTCAAACTTCTTGATGCCGGTTTAATTTACCCGATCTCTGATAGTCCTTGGGTCAGTCCCATTCACTATGTTCCAAAAAAGGGTGGCATAACTGTTGTCACAAATGAAGAAAACGAGTTAATTCCAACTCGATTGGTTACGGGATGGCGTGTGTGCATTGACTATCGCAAGTTAAACGAAGCCACCCGTAAAGACCATTTTACTCTACCCTTCATGGATCAGATGCTTGAGAGATTAGCAGGGAACGAATACTATTGTTTCCTTGATGGTTTCTCGGGTTATTTTCAGATCCCCATTGATCCACAGGATCAAGAAAAGACCACATTCACCTGCCCATACGGAACTTTTGCCTACAGACGTATGCCTTTTGGCCTATGTAACGCTCCTGACACGTTCCAACGATGTATGATGGCAATTTTCCACGACATGATCGGGGAAACAATGGAGGTGTTTATGGATGACTTCTCGGTCATTGGGGACTCATTTCAAACATGTCTCTCCCATTTAGAAAAAATGCTAAAACGATGTGAAGACACCAATCTTTGTCTAAATTAGGAGAAGAGCCACTTTATGGTCAAAGAAGGCATAGTCCTTAGCCATAAGATTTCCAAAAATGGGATTGAGGTTGATAGAGCAAAAGTTGATGTTATTGCCAAATTGCCTCATCCTACTACCGTCAAAGGTATTAGGAGTTTTCTAGGTCATGCCTGGTTTTATCGCAGATTCATACAAGATTTTTCTAAAATCGCCCGGCCTATGACCCATCTTCTTGAAAAAGATGCTCCTTTTATCTTCTCACCTGAGTGCATCGAAGCTTTTGCAACATTAAAGAAAAAGCTTACGGAAGCACCCATTCTAGTTGCCCCCGACTGGGATTTACCCTTTGAGCTCATGTGCGATGCAACTGATTTTGCTATCGGTGCAGTCCTGGGGCAACGAAAAACCAAGCATTTTCAGCCTATCCACTACGCGAGTAAGACTATGACTGAAGCTCAAACCCATTACACCACTACAGAAAAAGAATTATTAGCCGTGGTGTATGCGTTTGAGAAGTTTCGGCCATACCTAATCTTGACCAAATGCGTGGTGCATACGGATCACTCGGCTCTCAAATATCTCTTTGCAAAACAAGATGCAAAGCCGAGATTGCTCCATTGGGTTCTCCTCCTGCAAGAATTTGATATCATTATACGTGATAAAAAAGGAGCTGAGAACCTGGCTGCTGATCATCTATCCCGTCTAGAAAACCCTCACCAGGATGTGTTTGAGAAAAAGGAAATAAACGAAACATTTCCTCTCGAAACACTCAATGTGGTTTCTTTTCGTGGAGACTCTTCTACCCCATGGTTTGCTGACTTTGCAAATTACCATGCGGGTAACTTTGTGGTGAAAGGGATGTCGTCCCAACAGAAAAACAAATTCTTTAAAGATGTAAAACATTACTTCTAGGACGACCCCTACTTATTAAAAATTTGCGCGGATCAAGTCATCAGGCGATGTGTGTATGGTCAGGAAGCCAATGACATTCTCAAGGCTTGCCATTCTGGACCTACTGGGGGACATCATAGCCCCAACTACACTGCCAAGAAGGTGTTTGATTCCGGATTTTATTGGCCCATGATTTACAAGGATGCCCATGATTTTTTCAAAACCTGTGACGCTTGTCAACGTCACGGAAATATCTCACAAAGAAATGAAATGCCGCAAAACGCCATTCAAGTGTGTGAGATTTTTGACATCTGGGGCATTGATTTTATGGGGCCATTTCCATCATCTCGAGGAAATAAATACATACTCGTGGCCGTTGACTATTTGTCAAAATGGGTTGAAGCGAAGGCTTTGCCTACCAACGATGCCCGAGTTGTTGTGAAATTCTTAAAATCTCTTTTTGCTAGGTTTGGAACTCCACGAGCTATAATCAGTGATCGTGGTACGCATTTCTGCAATGACCAGTTTGATAGAGTCAAGCAAAAGTATGGTGTAACCCACCGTCTATCTACTGCGTACCACCCCCAAACAAGTGGGCAAGTGGAAGTTTCCAACCGAGGGATTAAAAGAATTCTGGAAAGGACAGTAGGCGAAAACCGTGCCTCTTGGTCGGATAAGCTAGATGACGCACTCTGGGCCTTCCGTACAGCTTATAAAACACCCATCGGGTGTACTCCATACAAGCTTGTATACGGGAAGGCATGTCATCTGCCGATTGAGCTTGAGCACAAGGCATACTGGGCCTTGAAACATGCCAACTTCGATATACAGACAGCTGGTGATCACCAGAAAGTTCAAATGAATGAATTAAATGAACTCCGTGATCAAGCATACGAGAACTCTTTGATCTACAAAGAAAAGAAAAAGAAGATTCATGACTCCAAAATCAAGAACCGCATTTTCAACGTCGGTGATCGAGTCCTTCTTTTCAATTCAAGATTGAAGATTTTGTCAGGAAAACTAAAATCCCGCTGGTCTGGACCATTCACCATCACTAAAGTATTTCCTTATGGAACCATTGAGTTATCTCAACCCGATGGTCCAAATTTTAAAGTGAATGGTCATCGATTGAAGCACTATTTTGGAGAGGACATTCCTCCTGTGGTTGTCCCGGATCTACAAACTTTCCCCATGAACCAATGAAAGCGGGGATCGAGTCAAGCTAGCGACTCGGGAATCAAAAACAGTAGCACACCATATGGGTTTTCACCCATATTTCTGACTTCTTTCTACTTTCTACCACCCTAGTGTGGGGGAGTTGCCCCCCGCTGTTGTATATAAGTTTTCTAAAAAAAAAAATATATATCTTTCAAAATAATGGCCGTAGTATTTCCCTTTTACGTTCTATGTTTCGGCATAACCGCCGGTACTTTGAATATTGAGGGCAATATTCATTTCTAGTGTGGGGGGGAATTCTCACGAATTTTATCATGTAATTATACCACCCAATTCCCCATTTTTGGTCAAAAATTTTTTTTGGAGTAAGTGTTTTGCACTTACTCAGCTTATGGTTATCAGTCCGCCATGTCTAATAAACAAAAGGATTGGCTAATCCAGGAGCAAACGGCTCTTGGTAAAGATATCTCAAATCCGTTGACGGCTTGCAATTTGCCTAAAATTGTATGGTGTTCAGCTCACCATATCTTTAATTAGTGAAGAATTGGCTAGCCCGCAAGTTTATGGCTTGTGGTAAAGGCAGTTGGAAAACCATAATTGGTAATCGACTCACCAAAGATATTTTATCTAAGAGTTGGCTAGTCCAGAAGCAAACGGCTTCTGGTAAAGACAAATCAAAACCGTTGAAAGCTGGTGGTTTGCTCAAAATCATTTGGTTATCAGTGTACCAAGGTTCTTACTTGAACTGAAACATTTGGCTACTCCATAAGAAATGGCTTTTGGTAAAGAGATTCAAATCCATTAAGTTTTCTCAAAAGATTGCTAGGGACTAGCAATAGTTTAGTGTGGGGGATTGATGAGTGTGTAAATACTCATCATTTTTGGTCAAATCTGAACTGCAAAACATTTAAAAACGCTCAGAAATGCATCAAAATACTGAAAATATTCCAAAAGTGTGTTTTATATGTTTCAGATGCAAAATGTTTAAAATCAGATGAAAAACGAGCTAAGTTTGCATAATTGGCAGTTTCAGTCCCCCGACTTTCAAATCTTGACAAAAACAGTCCCTGAGCACTTATTTTAAAAGAAAAGTCACCAAAGTTCCTTTTGAAATCATAAGTTGTCATAATTAGTCCTTTGGTGAAAAATGTCAAAAGTTTTGAGAAATTACAAGTTTAGTCCTTTGAGTTTCAAAACTAACAAGTTTGGTCCTTGGAATATTAGAGATTGTCAAGTTTAGCCCTTGGATTATAATTTCAGAATGTACATTATTGGTCCCTGGAAAATCAGACTTGGCAGTTTTGGTCCCTAAGCTACCTATTGGATTAAATCTTAATCCTAAATCCAAATTATTAAACCCACGGTCCATTACCCAACTACTAGCCCAAGCCCATTACCCAAATCCGACCCGTTACCCATCCAACCCAATCCCTTTTACCCGTTATCCTCACCCATGTTTAAAATAATAAAACCGCTCACGGGTTTCCCTCCCCCCTCATCATCACCTATGCCTGCAACACTTCCCACACTCCATCATCATCACACCCACCTTATTCCTACCCTCCAAACACCCCAAGCCAAATGCATTAAATGCTCCTTTCCCTGTCCAAGCTATTAGAACCACTGACAAATACCATTTTGGCGCCAAAATGCCATCAACGGCTAAAAAGGGCTCTACTAATCCAATGGCTCAAATTATAGGTGGGATTTGCTCAGAGGAGAGAGGGGAGTGCTTTTGCTATAAAAAGGAGGAAGAAGAGAGAGTGGGGAGAGTAGTTTTTATTTTCTAAAATTTCATGTATGTCGAATTTTTCTATAATGTTCTAATTTACTTTCAAAGCTTGTAATATTTCCTTTCCTGTAATAAACTAAGAGTATTTAAGTAACTTTTAAATAATTTGAAGTGTTGATTCAAAAATTGTTATTGTTCCTGTGTTTTTTACATGTTCTGTTAAGAGTCAAAATCAATTATGTTGAATACAGGCTTCAAATAGCCTTTTTAGACATCATTTGAGCTTATTACAGCTTCAGATAGCTGTTAGTAAGTTCAATTCTCAGTTTTAAGCAATATATCATATTGGTCAACAAAAGTCAAACTGAAGCTCATTTGGAAATGGTTATGATATTGGGTTGATGCAGAGCTTGGATTGGGTTGGAATAGCTTATGTTAGTATAGTTATGGTTCTGGTATAAGCTGCTAATAAGTTGGATAACTTGTGAGTACTTATTCTATTTCAATATCTAGTATAGTTTACAAAATCTGTTGAGTTTGAATCTGTGGTTAGGATTAGCTTTTATCTGTTCAGTAAGCTGTTGTTAGACTACATTGATTCAGTTTCAGTGTTAGCATAAGCTAATTCAGTAGGTAGAGTAGTTAAAATTGCAAGACAGTTAGTATAAGGGGTGTTTGCATATGTATAGTAATCTGAGTTAGGGTGCTATTTGTTGGTTAAAATCTGTTGCTTCAGTCTAATGTAGGTTAAACACAACCATTTAAGTCATCACTTGTCACAAAAACTCACTCAAAGTCAAAATCACCATAAATCTGTTCTAAATTCATAACTGTTGGAATTTTTATAGATCAAAAGCTTGTTTTATGATTAGATAATGTTAGAGTAGCCTAATATAACTTCTATTTAGCCTATAACATCATAATCAGTTCATAAATTGGTCTCAAATCTCACTTTAGTCAAACTTTGTAAAACTGTCAAAAGTCAAAAGTTGCAAAATCTGTTTTTCACCCAACCTAAGTGGATTTTTAGAGGATTCATTTCTGGTTCAAAGCTTTTGTAATTTTGGGATTTTCAACCTCAGTTGGTCTAGTTTTGATAAATGATTTTTGGAGAATTTTTGAAATTTTCCTTAAGCTCTAAATAAGCTGTTCAATAAGCCCTCATATGCCCTGTGACAGGGCATAGTTACCAAAGCAGTTTTCTCAGCCACTTGCAGAGCTTGTCAAGAGCTCATCTCAGGCTCAGTTTTGGTCCATAGGTTCTTTGCTAGGTCTATTTTAGGATCCCACATCTGGTTTTGAGTTTCAGTTTATTTGAGTGGCTTATTTTTAAGCTACAAATTAGTAGCCTGAACATGTTTTGAACCAAGCTTATTAGGATTTGAACTTTGATAATTTGCTTACAAGCTAGGATTCTAAGCTCTCATTTAGCTGCTTTAAGTTGATTTCAATGAGTTTTAGCTTAGTTCATGCCCTGGTAGCTTCTGGTTCACTGTAGCAGCTTTTTGCTTAATTTAGGTGCTTATTACTTAAGCAGTTTCACTGCAGCTTCATAATCCTTCACATAAGCCATAGTTTTTATATTTTTCTTAGACTTAGAATATTATTTTAGACTTTTCTTGAATTTTTCAGATTTTTCTAGTTCTGTTTGCTATTTTTCTTTATTTTAATCAGTTTTTAGTACTTTTTAATTAGCCTTTATTGCAATTAAATCAGAAAAGCTTCAAAAAAATAATTTTTCAATTTTCATAGATTAAGATAAATATAAAAAGCAAAAAAATAATTTTTCCAAATTTTTCTTAGTTAAATTTGTAATTTTTAGCCATTTAATTAGTTTTAAATAGTTTTTAATTCATAGAAAATAGAAAAATAATCAGAAAAATACAAAATTAGTTTTGAAAATTCTCTTTAGTTATTTTAGATTTTTCTAAGTCATAATTTCACTTTTCTAGCTTAATTTCATATTTTCTTATATTTTAGGGTATTATTAAATAGGTAAAAATAGTTTTTAATTAATAATAATTAAATAAATAGTCATAAAAATAATTTTCTTTTTTCTCAAAATTTTCTCTTATCATTAGGTTTGTAAAAATTTCATTTTATATTTTTAGGATTAATACTGTTTCAATTTCACATTTTCTTTTGTACGTTACGTAGTTTTTAATTTAAATTTATAAAAGAAAAATCAAGAAAATCAAATTTTAAAAATAGTGATAGCGTTTATTTAATATAATTTAGATTTTTAATTTTCTCAGATATTTCCTTTGTCATTTAGTATTATCATTAAATCCATTCCTGTTCATATTACCCGATCACTATACGTTTAGATTCAATCGCATAGCTCGCTGGGACTTAACGACCTGGGGAAACACTAAACTCCTCTAGATATTCATTGCATTGGTTCTAGACTGTTTGGATTTTGTTACGGTTGACCATTCACAAGTGGTTGACTTGTGTGATAAAACTTGACCGTCTGGGAACCAATCAATCCCCCCACTTGAACTCTACTTGCCCTCAAGTAGACCTTATTATAAAGATTCCTAAAAAGATATCTCCCATAACCTGGAAAATATGAGTTTACAAATCCTTTATGCTAGAATAAAACAAAGCCGAACACCTCACGAAAGGGGAACAAAAAACTCAAATCTCTCAACTATTATAAGTTTCAATTTCGGGGTGATCACTCAATCGCACAATCATAGCATGTATTCTATCATAAGCTTGGTGGTTACACAAATCTCCACCTCTAGAGTTAAGGGCTAAGCAATTCTCGAAGGCAATATGGGTAGACACGACAGAGGTTAAGGGGTGACTCGTCGTTACTAACATGTCACGGCGAAGTGGACAAAATCAATGATACATGACCAAATCCATGGCCAAGACACCAAAGATTGCTCGCTGCATCACCTAGACACGC
Source organism: Chrysanthemum seticuspe (assembly GCA_019973895.1). NCBI lineage: Eukaryota > Viridiplantae > Streptophyta > Magnoliopsida > Asterales > Asteraceae > Chrysanthemum > Chrysanthemum seticuspe. The sequence goes on along the minus strand of BPTQ01000009.1, from coordinate 99,774,189 downwards.
TTCATGACTAAAGGGTAGGATAAGACATGGGATATATAATTGGTGTAAAATAAAAAACAAGCAGGTAGTCTAAATCTATAACCAAGTCATCACCACTTACCGTCCACCTAAAGTTCAAGCTTCGAAGTCAAGAAATCGGATCATGAAATGCAAGGTAGATGTGTCATTAGAGGACGTCGTGATGGGCACACTAACTTTTCTCCAACTGTTTGCATAACTACCAACTCCAATCTTCAAATGTGATCGAGGTGGCCTCCTCGATACTAAATCAATAAAGCTCATACTACAATGCTTATAACATCGCACTTTATAATAACATACTCACTATTTTTTTTAGTATTTTTTATTATTTTTTTCGAATCACTTTTTTTTTTTTTTTTTTTTCTCAACATAACAATAAATACTAAACATAATATCCCCCCACTTGAGATTAACAATGGGAATTCAGGGGGTCTTCAATGATCTTCAGAAAGGTTGTCCATGAAAGCGTGATTTCCAAACCTTTCCACTCGAACCTTGAACTTAATCAAATGATGACTTCCCAATCACAAATAAAGACTACAGTGTAGGCTAAGGTGTATAGGTGTATCGAAACAATATATTGGGTAAACAAAATGAAAGGAATGGCTCAGAAGGGTGTATCTAGGGGTATCTTGCACTAAAGATGAGTGCAACAAAAGGGTTTCACATGGGGGTCGAAGAGTCGAGGTGACTAATCAATAGACACACAATGGAAGTCTGTTTGGCTGATAATTCTATAATATTGCCTTCTAAAACTGAAAATTCCAAATACATCGAGCTAACTCAACATACCTCGTCTATGGTCTCGAAATGATGCAAAGGCCAAGTTCTAAAGTTTACAAGCTACCGGCACACTCATAATTTGGTGGATTTGGGGTAAAATATTGGAAACGGATAAGGCTAATCTCACCATATATTATCAAGGGTTGTATGTGCTCGGCTAAGGTCTAATCTAGTTAGGTTAAGAAAAACATGTCAAAATTTTAAAAATGGCATAATTTTTCAAAATAAACTAGAAAAATGAGGGCGAAATAAAGTTCAAGAGATAATTATACTCCCGTCCCCCCACTAGAATTGTACAAAGTCCTGTTAGGTCACCATTCTATCACATCAATATGTATTTCTAGAGAGAAAGTTTTAGAGAGAGAAAGTGGAAGGAACTAATGAATGATTAATGAAATGATAATTGCAATTAGAACCAACACCCTCTCCCTTCAAGGGAGGGGGTATTTATAGTGTTTACATAAGTAGGGGTGTTTCCCCTTGGTTCTAGAAGAACCTTTTATCACAGCTCATGGGTTTACTACATGAGCTGTAAATCTAAATACAAACATTTATAAACCATAATTATTAATGACCTATTACAAATGAAATGACCTACACTTGATAATAAAACATGTTCCTAACAATCTCCCCCTAAGGGTTGGTCATCATTTGTTGTCTTGCTTAGGTCGTTCGACGTCTTGAACTTCTTTGGCGTTCATAGCTTGTGACGTCTTTGATTCTTTCCATCTTTGTTCTTTGTTCTTGTTGTTGTGATCAGTTGTGAAATCTTCCTTTTATCAACATCTTTGTTGTTAGTGTTGAAAGTCTTTTCCAGCATGCTCATACTTCTGGTGAAGTTTGTGATTCATACATTTGAAGCTCTCATTCTTTAACTTTGATCTTTGTCTCATAACTTTACAGATTCTTTGACTTTGGCGTAGAATCTTTCTGAACTTTGCTTTGCTTAGATCTTAGATGAGAATGTCTTTATGATATTGGTATGTGCATGTGGAACAAATATGTTGATGATAATGATTGTGGAAATGGTCTTTATGGAACTCCTGGTCTTTATGAGTACCTACATGAAAACAGTTAGCAATAAAGTTCCCGGCACTTATCGGTTCTGTAAAACCCTAAAATCGTAACTGCATTTAAAAGACTATAATACCCTCAGCTAATAATTCGCGAAAATATAACAAGCTCGTTTAAAATCGTTGAACGCTTTATAATAAGTAAATGTACACAAGACTTTATAATGTAAAACTTATAATACATCTAAAAGTCACATGGACTAATTATCAAATAATTTAAATAAATGATCAAGGTAATTTAGCAAGTAAATCAAGAATTGTGAATTGGTCTTTAACCTTCCCCATGATCGGCTCTAATATAACGACTAGGTTCTCAATCCTTTCCTAAAAAGTCTCAACCCCATCTCTTAAATGCCTACATATCCCCTTTCAAAATAAAATATACTAAACCTTAAATTCCTTCAAGAAAAGTTACATCACAAAGAAAATCTCCCATCTCCATTCTATTTTATGTCGACTAGATCAGTCCAAAGAAGGTTCGAAGGTGGTTGTAAGGCTGCTGAAAACACGTGTTGGTTACGAGTAAGATTGGTTGTTTGTCGTGGGCTTTTCCTTGCTTCTAGTCGTGTGTTACAAGAGCATACAGGAGGTGTGGCTCGTTGCTCTAGTCCTTGTTTTTCTTCCTCGTATACGCGCGACAAGGGTAACAAAATTTTCATTCTGTCTCTTCTCTTCTTTGATTCTTGTTGGTGTCGTGTGGTGTTTTTCATCCATGCGCCTATATATAAAACCAAGATAACACCACATAAAATGATAAAACAAGATATGTAAATCATCTAAATATGGCTACGTAAATGTTAAATGGTAAAACATAGGTGTCGACTTCTGCTTTGGTGTTTCGCATTCGAATGTGTTTATGTGAGCATGTTATTACCGGCCTTAAAAAGATAGATGTGAACCTAAGAATTTAGGGTTGGGTCATGCATGGTTAATCATGGCGTGTGAATTGATGTGAGTATGTATCTTGTTAAAATTGTGTCGGGTGCATGAATGTGGGTCTCGGTGGGAGCAGGTTGTGTGTTTATTCGAAATGGTTAAATGGGTGAGGGTAAAGACTTAATCGAGTATTTTCATGTGTGTTACAAGTGTGTCAAATGGAACGGGGTCTAAACTGTGGTGTGCGTAATTCGGTATGTCGCATGTATAGAGTTCAAGGCTACATGTGTGTGACTTAGCAAATCTATGTTTGGCTCGTTAACTGCCATATGGTTGCATGATCGGGTATGACTGTAACTGGTTATTCGTGAAACTTAAGTTAAAGGATTTGATATAGAGTTAGGTGTATATTAGCATGAGTCTTATTACATTCATATGTATGTGTGGTGTTCGCATGGTATGCATGCATGGAGTATAAAGAAAGCATGTTCTTAATCTCGACGGGGGTATGTTTAAGGGTGCTCGCGGGATTAACGGGTGAGTTATGAGGTACATAAAAAGTGTGTCGGGATAGCTGTGTCGGGAGTTGGTCATTTGGTATTTTTGCTTGGCCGTAAAAGTTAGCCATTTGAACCGCGAGCTACCTTGAATATGGATCGAAACGTGTATAAATAAAATAAAATACAAGCGTATAACATGAATTGAAATCAGTAACTCCTTTTGAATTATATAAACTTATTTTCATTTTAAATCTTAAAACTTGATATTTTTTCATGCAAACCTTTTTTTTATAACTTGTGTCATATTAGACACTAGTCTTTGAAAAATTGACATAATACACTTTAAACTTTATTTTGAATTATTTACTCTGCAAACCTTAAACCTTGAAATATTTACCATGCGAACCCTATACTTTGAAGTATGAACTAATAGGATAATTGTCATATTAAACATTTAAATTTTCCATTTATCATTGTAACCCTTAAGTTTGGCTGATTAATGATTATTACCTTAAAGTATTTTAATTCTGTCCATTACTAAAAATGAGAATACGCTTATAACTGTAAAAATATTAATACGATTAATCTGTTATGACTTAAATGAGCTAATAAGCATTATACGAATCGTAATCCGTGTGATGCATTGGAGGACACGTGACATTGTGTCTTCGTGTTCATTCATTCGTTTGCTTTCTTTTCATTGGCGTTAAGGTACAGATATTCTATCCCTTTTCAGTAGGGGTTTCTTATGATTTTCTGGTCCTTTGACTTCGTTTCGCTTATGATATTCATTGGTATGCTTTCCTTGCTATTGATCCTCTGATATTGAACCTTTGCTTACTGCTGACCCCTTTGATATTGAACCATTGCTATTGATCCTTTCATTATTGAACCCTTTGCTATTGAACTTTTGCTATTGACTTGTGCTATTATATGTGTGCTATTGAAACTTTGTTATTGAAACATTGATATTGGACCTTGATATTGAATTATTGCTATGAACCTCTGAATTGTGAACTACTGATATTGCACCTTTGTTTATGAAGACCTATATATCGCTACACTTTGAACTTTTGTCTGACCCTTCAGATTGATACACGAGCCATTAACTAGGCATGGGGGTTCCATGTCCGTGTCATTGATGCACCAATGGCATGACTCTAGTGTGTACGAGTGATGTTACACACCATCCCTATTCTGTATTGATTATGCGCGCTTTGGATATATATTGTATGGCCACTATTGTTCTGCAGGGGCGTATGGATGCATCCTAGATTTGTATTGTATTGGATTGATATTGATATTGATATTGTATTGGTGATGCGGTGCGTGTGTGCAATACACCCCCCTCACATTTTGGGAGCTAGCTACTCCATTGGTTACTGAGGTCTCCCCTCCTATTGATATGGTATTCCGAGGTCACCCCTCCGAATACAATGGCTACTATTGGATATTGGGCTGCTAATGCCACTATTGATTATATTGTATTGTATTGTTGGCTCGGGATAGATTTCTGACAACCCTTACACTTTTGATATACCTATATTGTACCTTCTGGATTCTCCAATGCACCATATTCTGAATTGAATGTCCTTTACCCAATACCCTTTTGTGACTTACCCTTTTGTGACTTACTTTACTACCATGATATACACCCCATTGCATTGATCTGTCATACTCTCATGCCGCTACTTCAGATTATCGTTCCATTCACGTACCGGGTTATGATATGATTATTGAATTTGATTATGTTTATACATGTTCTACGTGACTATCGTTTTCCCTGCTACTATATTAGTAATATGTGATTGTCTGATTTACCTATTGTTATGCTAATAACTGATCAACCGTTTATCATACTGTTATGTGACCCTTGATTTGTTTGGTTCATGCTAGTGTATAAATAATTGTTTTGACGGTTAGCATGTAAAATTCATTCGGTAAAACTCGTGGACTATGAATATCTGTTAGTATCCTTATCTGCTTATTATTGACCTGCCATGTGTACATTGCTGTTTATGCTACTGATGATTGGATGATTGTTTTGACTTATGTGGTCTGGCTTGTTAACTTGTCAATTTGCTCTGCTATGTCTTTAAGTCATTCAATTGTAGTTTCATGCTGAGTTCATATTTGATACGTGTGGTTACTATGTCTTGACTATTAATAGTATTTCCGCTATTGTGATACTGGTGATGTTATTAACTGTAGTTACTTGACCTGTGTGATTGCCATGCTCACTTTCTAGTTAAATTGCTTCCGCTAGTCTTTGAACTTTATTTTGACTTGTGTGTCTTCTGATTTCCTGAATTGATTGTATGCTATATATATGTTGTGTGGATACGGCGTCTGCTATGCTTGCTTATGTTTCGGTAATTGTATGCCTGTTTGTATGTGCTTGTATATATGTAATCGATGCCTTGCTTTGCTTCGTTATCCTTGTTATCTGTTCTTTTGGATATATGTATAACTGCGTTTTGCAGGATCCTCTTTGACTCATTGGTTCCCTTTCATTGCGACCTTGTTATCAGTTTCCTTATTTCATTTCGCAAAATTCTGATTTTATTTAGCTTTCGTTTTGTTATATCTGTTCACTGGGCTTTTTAATCTCAGCCGCATTTCTTTTCCTGCGGCAGGTTTTTAGGTTGAAGATGGGCTGAGAGTTGGATTATTCGAGTAGACTGACTTTAGTTACCTATTGATTTTGGACTTATTTTGAAGAGCAATTGTTTCGATATTTCATTTCATTTTATTGACATATTGGATTTTGTATTTTTCTTTGTAAGTCATCCGTTATATGACTTGGTAATTTATTTTATAATGCTTCCGCTTCTAAAATTTTATTTGTATGTTCTGATATGACACCAGAATGTGACACTTTTACCCTTGCTGGGTAGGGGTGTTAAAATTATGGTATCAGAGCAAAGGTTTCGTCTTGTTGACTTTAGGATTGACCTGTGAGGACTGGGTAGACATTAGGCTTCCGTCTGTTCTTTTCTTCTCTGATTCGTTTGATTGTCGTTCAGATTTGACATTGATATTCGCTTGTCTTCACTGATTTGGCCTTCTTCTTTTCGCATCAAATTTTGTTATTTGGTATTCGCATATCCTCCTGTCGATCGTTCGGTGGAGACTACTTGTGGAGTCGAAGATGATGGTGCCGACCATGCGTTGCTGCAACAGTCCCTAAGCTGGAGAGGTTCGTGAAGCAGAAGCCGCACCCGACTGCCGTGCATCTGGAGACATCAGGATGCTGCTGGAGGAAGCTGGACGGATCAACCAAAGACGTAAAAGACGGAGACAAGATTCAACCGGTGGCTGAGAAGGTTCATCTACTTCATATGTGTTGCTCCGATTTGTTTGTCACGCGTTTTAAGGTAGTTTGATATTTTGCAAAGTGATTTTGATCGATATTGCTTTCTTTGATTTGTTCAGAACTCAGTTTGAATCGTGAAGTTTTATCGTTTGCCATTTTGCTAATATCTCAGCTTTTCTTTTGAATCGTCAGTAATGAGTCATGAGGAACCGTTTTGTGCAAGTTGGTGGCCTTCTTTCATTGTGATATGGTAAGTTGTTTGATGTAGTTTATGATGTGTTATATGAATCTGGTCTGCTTTGGTACGTTACTTGATATCTGTATGTGATATGTTTTGCTGTGATATTGATTATGTGGTTTGTCATGACCCGGGACAAAATATAATGACAATAAGAACTTGTTATGTGATGCAAGTATTATGACGCCTGATCAACGTGATAATACCGAGATCATATAATTTGAACTTATTGAAGTCATACGACGTCTTGGGAACTGCCTGAGGTTGGTACGTGAATGGACTAGGGCTTATATCCGTTAATTGTCAATCCTCGTGTTCGTTTAGAATTTTGTACCTCTTTGCGAGATTCTCACCGACATCAGTTACGTATATGTTTTGTACGCTTTAGAGCCGAAATCGTTATGACCTGTGTCAAACTATGGATTGCTATGTCTACCTTAAACCGGTACGTCTCCAGGTACTTCTGCGACTTCAATTTTCGAGGACGAAAATTTTTTTTAGAGGGGAAGAGTTGTAAAACCCTAAAATCGTAACCGCATTTAAAAGACTATAATACCCTCAGCTAATAATTCGCGAAAATATAACAAGCTCGTTTAAAATCGTTGAACGCTTTATAATAAGTAAATGTACACAAGACTTTATAATGTAAAACTTATAATACATCTAAAAGTCACATGGACTAATTATCAAATAATTTAAATAAATGATCAAGGTAATTTAGCAAGTAAATCAAGAATTGTGAATTGGTCTTTAACCTTCCCCATGATCGGCTCTAATATAACGACTAGGTCCTCAATCCTTTCCTAAAAAGTGTCAACCCCATCTCTTAAATGCCTACATATCCCCTTTCAAAATAAAATATACTAAACCTTAAATTCCTTCAAGAAAAGTTACAGCACAAAGAAAATCTCCCATCTCCATTCTATTTTATGTCGACTAGATCAGTCCAAAGAAGGTTCGAAGGTGGTTGTAAGGCTGCTGAAAACACGTGTTGGTTACGTGTAAGATTGGTTATTTGTCGTGGGATTTTCCTTGCTTCTAGTCGTGTGTTACAAGAGCATACAGGAGGTGTGGCTCGTTGCTCTAGTCCTTGTTTTTCTTCCTCGTATACGCACGACAAGGGTAACAAAATTTTCATTCCGTCTCTTCTCTTCTTTGATTTTTGTTGGTGTCGTGTGGTGTTTTTCATCCATGCGCCTATATATAAAACCAAGATAACACCACATAAAATGATAAAACAAGATATGTAAATCATCTAAATATGGCTACGTAAATGTTAAATGGTAAAACATAGGTGTCGACTTCTGCTTTGGTGTTTCGCATTCGAATGTGTTTATGTGAGCATGTTATTACCGGCCTTAAAAAGATAGATGTGAACCTAAGAATTTAGGGTTGGGTCATGCATGGTTAATCATGGCGTGTGAATTGATGTGAGTATGTATCTTGTTAAAATTGTGTCGGGTGCATGAATGTGGGTCTCGGTGGGAGCAGGTTGTGTGTTTATTCGAAATGGTTAAATGGGTGAGGGTAAAGACTTAATCGAGTATTTTCATGTGTGTTACAAGTGTGTCAAATGGAACGGGGTCTAAACTGTGGTGTGCGTAATTCGGCATGTCGCATGTATAGAGTTCAAGGCTACATGTGTGTGATTTAGCAAATCTATGTTTGGCTCGTTAACTGCCATATGGTTGCATGATCGGGTATGACTGTAACTGGTTATTCATGAAACTTAAGTTAAAGGATTTGATATAGAGTTAGGTGTATATTAGCATGAGTCTTATTACATTCATATGTATGTGTGGTGTTCGCATGGTATGCATGCATGGAGTATAAAGAAAGCATGTTCTTAATCTCGACGGGGGTATGTTTAAGGGTGCTCGCGGGATTAACGGGTGAGTTATGAGGTACATGAAAAGTGTGTCGGGATAGCTGTGTCGGGAGTTGGTCATTTGGTATTTTTGCTTGGCCGTAAAAGTTAGCCATTTGAACCGTGAGCTACCTTGAATATGGATCGAAACGTGTATAAATAAAATAAAATACAAGCGTATAACATGAATTGAAATCAGTAACTCCTTTTGAATTATATAAACTTATTTTCATTTTAAATCTTAAAACTTGATATTTTTTCATGCAAACCTTTTTTTTATAACTTGTGTCATATTAGACTCTAGTCTTTGAAAAATTGACATAATACACTTTAAACTTTATTTTGAATTATTTACTCTGTAAACCTTAAACCTTGAAATATTTACCATGCGAACCCTATACTTTGAAGTATGAACTAATAGGATAATTGTCATATTAAACATTTAAATTTGCCATTTATCATTGTAACCCTTAAGTTTGGCTGATTAATGATTATTACCTTAAAGTATTTTAATTTTGTCCATTACTAAAAATGAGAATACGCTTATAACTCTAAAAATATTAATACGATTAATCTGTTATGACTTAAATGAGCTAATAAGCATTATACGAATCGTAATCCGTGTAGATGCGTTGGAGGAGACGTGACGTTGTGTCTTCGTGTTCATTCATTCGTTTGCTTTCTTTTCATTGGCATTAAGGTACAGATATTCTATCCCTTTTCAGTAGGGGTTTCTTATGATTTTCTGGTCCTTCGACTTCGTTTCGCTTATGATATTCATTGCTATGCTTTCCTTGCTATTGATCCTCTGATATTGAACCTTTGCTTACTGCTGACCCCTTTGATATTGAACCATTGTTATTGATCCTTTCGTTATTGATCCCTTTGCTATTGAACTTTTGCTATTGACCTGTGCTATTATATGTGTGCTATTGAAACTTTTTTATTGAAACATTGATATTGGACCTTGATATTGAATTATTTCTATGAACCTCTGAATTGTAAACTACTGATATTGCACCTTTGTTTATGAAGACCTATATATCGCTACACTTTAAACTTTTGTCTGACCCTTCAGATTGATACCCGAGCCATTAACTAGGCATGGGGGTTCCATGTCCGTGTCATTGATGCACTAATGGCATGACTCTAGTGTGTACGAGTGATGTTACACACCGTCCCTATTCTGTATTGATTATGCGCGCTTTGGATATATATTGTATGGCCACTATTGTTCTGCAGGGGCGTATGGATGCATCCTAGATTTGTATTGTATTGAATTGATATTGATATTGATATTGTATTGGTGATGCGGTGCGTGTGTGCAATACACCCCCTCACATTTTGGGAGCTAGCTACTCCATTGGTTACTGAGGTCTCCCCTCCTATTGATATGGTATTCCGAGGTCACCCCTCCGAATACAATGGCTACTATTGGATATTGGGCTGCTAATGCCACTATTGATTATATTGTATTGTATTGTTGGCTCGGGATAGATTTCTGACAACCCTTACACTTTTGATATACCTATATTGTACCTTCTGGATTCTCCAATGCACCATATTCTGAATTGAATGTCCTTTACCCAATACCCTTTTGTGACTTACCCTTTTGTGACTTACTCTACTACCATGATATACACCCCATTGCATTGATCTGTCATACTCTCATGCCGCTACTTCAGATTATCGTTCCATTCACGTACCGGGTTATGATATGATTATTGAATTTGATTATGTTTATACATGTTCTACGTGACTATCGTTTTCCCTGCTACTATATTAGTAATATGTGATTGTCTGATTTACCTATTGTCATGCTAATAACTGATCAACCGTTTATCATACTGTTATGTGACCCTTGATTTTTTTGGTCCATGCTAGTGTATAAATAATTGTTTTGACGGTTAGCATGTAAACTTCATTCGGTAAAACTTGTGGACTATGAATATCTGTTAGTATCCTTATCTGCTTATTATTGACCTGCCATGTGTACATTGCTGTTTATGCTACTGTTGATTGGATGATTGTTTTGACTTATGTGGTCTGGCTTGTTAACTTGTCAATTTGCTCTGCTATGTCTTTAAGTCATTCAATTATAGTTTCATGCTGAGTTCATATTTGATACGTGTGGTTACTATGTCTTGACTATTAATAGTATTTCCGCTATTGTGATACTGGTGATGTTATTAACTGTAGTTACTTGACCTGTGTGATTGCCATGCTCACTTTCTAGTTAAATTGCTTCTGCTAGTCTTTGAACTTTATTTTGATTTGTGTGTCTTCTGATTTCCTGAATTGATTGTATGCTATATATATGTTGTGTGGATACGGCGTCTGCTATGCTTGCTTATGTTTCGGTAATTGTATGCCTGTTTGTATGTGCTTGTATATATGTAATCGATGCCTTGCTTTGCTTCGTTATCCTTGTTATCTGTTCTTTTGGATATATGTATAACTGCGTTCTGCAGGATCCTCTTTGACTTATTGGTTCCCTTTCATTGCGACCTTGTTATCAGTTTCCTTATTTCATTTCGCAAAATTCTGATTTTATTTAGCTTTCGTTTTGTTATATCTGTTCACTGGGCTTTTTAAGCTCAGCCGCATTTCTTTTCCTGCGGCAGGTTTTTAGGTTGAAGATGGGCTGAGAGTTGGATTATTCGAGTAGACTGACTTTAGTTACCTATTGATTTTGGACTTATTTTGAAGAGCAATTGTTTCGATATTTCATTTCATTTTATTGACATATTGGATTTTGTATTTTTCTTTGTAAGTCATCCGTTATATGACTTGGTAATTTATTTTATAATGCTTCCGCTTCTAAAATTTTATTTGTATGTTCTGATATGACACCAGAATGTGACACTTCTACCCTTGCTGGGTAGGGGTGTTACAGGTTCGGATTTTGAGATCATAAACAGCATAGTGTGAGAACTTTCTCTAATCCTTGCCAAGGCCATTCCTAAATTGTATATTCTCAAAAGAGATTAACAATCCAGGTGAGCCGCTGAAGTATACCGAAATATCACTCCATGACTGTAGACCGTTTGAAACCACCAAGCGTAACCCGTAAAGGATTACCGAGGCGACCTGCTGTCAGGGCTGTTTGATGTTGACCCTGGCAGGAATTTCCATTCAATCACTGAGGATCACAATTGTGAATCCCCTCATAAATGTTCAGGCAGATTGCTAAGATCTGCGAAGGACTCTGGAAAATGGCACTTGTGTCCTCATTGTTTGAACAATCAAGTGATGAAATATTAGGTATTCCTAAGAGATCTTTTGATGAATCTCATGGCTCTAGACTCGATTAGTGTGCTTTGATTTTTCTAAGTGGATACTAGGGAGAGGGTCTCCTTCTTCAATACCAACAATCTCTAAGAGAGAGTCGATAGATTACGTAGGGTTCCCTGTGACAATGAAACAAGTTCTTTTGAGAGAACTTGAGTGGCTTAGAAGGTTTAGTGCATTCCGTCACTAGGTCCATGACGACTTTGTCTTCAATACTGGTGTCATCTTGTGACAGCCAGTAGCATATGAATTGAACCCGGTGTCTGCCCTAAGTTGAATAATTTGGAGGGATATTTCTTTTCACCCTTTTCTTTAACTATTCTTATTAATTCTTCAACTCCTTTTTTCTCCGATTCTCATTTTCTCCTTTTTCAATCATACCTAAGTACTTCTAAATACTAACTAATTGTGGTGTCCTTTGGTAGATCCCTCCGGCTCTGGCGGATCATAGGACGTTTATTCCTAAACTTAGTCACCTTTTAACTCCATGACTATCCTATGTTGCCAAAAAACCTTTTCTTGAAAAATCTCTCAGGATGTTTAAGATGAAAAACATGTTTTGCTAACACCTTGAGAGTTTTTGGTTTTTCAGAAATACTCCCCCTCCACATGTGCTTATGAATTTTGACTGAAATCTGCACAGATATGGTGGAGCTCGCACTTTTGAATTGATCAACTCTTGATAGACAATTCCCCCTCCACATGTACTTATGAATTTTGACTGAAATCTGCACAGAGAGGGTAGAGCACACACTTTTGAATTGATCGACTCTTGATAGACAATTCCCCGCGAGACATGATTACGTTGTATAGTTAAAGAGATCAATTATCAGCTTTTAGGTGACAACTAGCTCTAATAACTACCTTGAAGATGTAAACTCTCCTTGAAAAAAGGAGGTTAGACCCGTCAAAGTTCATGTCAATCAAGAGTGTCTCGGATTGGTACATTCTACTAAGACAAGTTTTATTGGAAACAAGTCTTTTCGATTACTGACATTTCAAAGTTCGTCAATTCATTGGTGATATCTGAGTCGAGCACGTTATGAGATTCCATAACTTCCTGATCAACAATTTTAATCACATTTCTCCCCCTCAAAAATAGCATATGAATGTTGTTTTTGAAAACATGTTGATTAAAATATGCTTTTTGAGGCATTTGAAATTCATTTGGGAAGAAATGGATTTCAAGAACATTTGATTTTGAACAAAGATTTTTGTGTTTCAAAAATTAAGAAACTTTCGCTCCTTAAGTTTAGGAATATTGCACTGAGGCGTACAACAGGGTCCTTTATTTTGAAAATCGAGATTTGTTGCGAATCACAGTGCCTTTAGCGTCTATTTTGTTTTTCAAATTCATTTCAGCTTGATAACATAGACCCAATCAAGTTTCTCAACAAATTCCCTTACATCAAGACTTTTAAACTGATTCATCCTGAGAAACCATAAGAGATTAACTGCAATTCTCAACAATCTTCCCAATCCGCACTGCATGTCTTTAGAAACTTCTCCATAGACTTCCTTTTGTTGAAGTTTCTGAATCAGCTTCCCCCCAAACTGACAACCTTCTTCATCAGATTCAAAACATTGATGTAGTTAACTTGTCTTCTAACTTTTACAGTTTTAAGTGCACATCAAAATTTGTAGATGAACAGTAAACCACATCAAGCAAATCTGAATTGTCACGTAATCACAATTGTACATAATGCGGAAAATTCGTTCGGGGGTAACATGCAAGAAATCAACAAGATCTTCTCACATATGCAGACACTTCACACCAAACAAACCTTGAGAGATGAAATAATACTACTTCCCCCTGATTGTTGCGGCACATCGGAATAATAATCGACTGTGTATATGCGAATACTCGATAAAATGATCGTGTGCGAGGCATCATAATACAGTTAAAGCATCATATGTAGGTAACTTCACACAAAATAACCCAGTGAAAGTTGAAACAATAACACCAAAGTAAGACGTTTGAACCACATATCGTCTCATTTCTTCCCCCTGATTGCAGAAACTCGTGAAGGAAAAGAGTTTTCGCAAAGAAGGCAAAGAAAGCACATGACATATACTCTCTCTTCCCCCTGATGTTTTCGATGAATCGAAACATACACCACATATGTTGATAATGAAATCGGAGACAGTGTAACCGTGTACGTTCAATTAATCAAAGAGGTATGAAGTACCATAAATATCTCGCGATAATTAATTGCTGATAAAACTTCTTAACTTGTTCATTATGCTGATCATCATTTGTGTCATTGTTGTTGGAAACAATTTGATCTACTGTTATCAAAGATTCGATTGAAGGTGCATCTCCAGCAACGGTTGTTGTTGTAGATTCAGGGTGTATCTAGAATTAGAATATGATCAAGTTGTGCAGCGGAAACATTAGATACATCTGAAGCACGGCTTTCTAAAGAATCTCCAAACAGTGGAGCAAACAAAATTTCCAATTCTTGATGATTGAGTACAATCGCGATGCAGTAGATGGATCACTATGTTTTAGACAGTGAGAATCGGGTCCTAAGCTGTTGTACTTAGAAGCCATAGCTGAAGTGCGGGTTCGAAACTGACTTATTCCGAAGCCATTGTTGTTGTACCTGTATAGAAAGTAGGACGGGAGAGATAGAGGCAGACATGGATCCCCAAGTGAAACTGGGTTCCAGATGTTAGAAGCATAAAGTTGCAGTGTCAATTATCTTCTTGACACCTGAACACACTGTTTTGTTGCAAATGTTTGATATCTTGCTTGTTGGAATCCACCTAAGACCAACAGTTTTTAAAATTCTACCCGTGGGTATCCACCTAAGATTAGATCTAGGAAATGCTGAAACTTCTTTTGGAAAGAGTATTTGTCCTATATTGATCCACGTATTAGGTTTCCGAAGTTTGTTACTCAGTTCAACAGGTCTATTTCGAATTATCTGTTGACTACACTTAGGTCTGTTTTGCAATACACTAGAAGGCATCACACGAGGTCGTGAACCTAAGATTCCATCCTTTTGGAGTAGTGCCCTTTTCCTAGCCTTTTCTAGATCATAGTTCTTGAACGTGACATTTGAATCCTATGAATTTTTAATTTTAATGCTCGGTTTAGACACAGTGTTCGAACTAATCCTAGACGGGCCAGTTGCAACTACTTGTTGAGGTTTAATAGAAACAAATTTAACAAAAATAGACGCATTTTTCTCAGGCCAGGAATGTGGAGTGACTGGATTTGACAAATGATATTTCTCAACAACTTGGGAGGCAAACCGTGGTTTTGAAGATTTTGATCGTTCAGATTTAAAAGCAGTTGGTTGTCTAACTACTGATTGGTTTCTGATTGGTTGTAGTGATGATTTCCCCAAGATTGTTGGTTTTGTAAACTTAGTATCCACACTCTTGCCAGTTAATCTTCTCAATTTGTTTTGTAAAGCAACATGCGCAAGCCCCTTTGCTTGAATTTGAGCCTTTAATTGCTCATTTTCTTTTACTAATGTATCCACACAATTACTTTGTATTTTAAGTTCAAGAGATTTGCAATGTGCCTCTAGTTTTGAAAAATCTTTTTGAAATTGAGCAATGGTCTTTTTGAGAAGAATGTTTTCAGATTCAAGAATTTGATTTGACGATTCAGTTGTATTGTTTGCAACTAAGGGCTCAGACATGAGACAGTTGTCTGGACATTGTGCAACATGCTGGTCAACCTCTCCTTCATTTCTGAATTCAGGTTGCTCAGTTTGTTTCGCATTTGCAGGAAGAATATGAACAACAGTAGATTGTACCTCAACCATCTGTTCTTTGTCAAACGTCGGCTCTGTGTCATAGGTGGGAACGATATTTTCCTCAACCATTTGTTCTTTGTCAAAGGTTGGCTCTGAGTCATAGGTAGGAATGATATCTTCCTCAACCATTTGTTCTTCATCAAAGTTGGGCTCGGTGTCATAGTTGGGTATGATATCTTCCCCAAATCTGCTGTTGTCATCCTGCTTTTTCAATGCTTGATGCGCGCAAAACCGTCAAGTTCTCTCACGCAAGCGTAAGAAAACTTAAAACAGCTTCAGCACGAAATCAATGAAGATCTGAGGAGTATAGTGTCTCCCCGGGTCGTTATGTCCCAGCGAGCTATGCGATGATTTATCAAACGTATAGTGATCGAGAAATTTGAATGGAAAAGAGATTTGTGAATATGATTATAACTAAGGAAAAAGAACATAAACTACAAGGGCTTAAATGTAAATCAAAGGAAATTAAAAAGATTAAAAATATTAAATAAACGCTATCACTATAATTAAAATGATGTTTTTGTTCTTATGTTTTTATAAAACTGAAATTAAAATCTACGCGACGTACAAATTAAAAAGTGAAACTGAAGCAATATTAACCCTAAAAATATGAAAATGATGTTTTTATAAACCTAATGATAAAAGAAACTTTTTAGAAAAAGAAAACTATTTTTATAACTATTTATCTAATTATTATTAATTAAAAACTATTTTTAACTATTTAATAATTAACCAAAATGCAAGAAATTAGGAAACAAAGCTAGAAAAATGAAATTATGAAATGGAAAAGTCTAAAATATCAAACTAGAATTTTCAAAACTATTTTTGTATTTTTCTGATTATTTTTCTATTTTTTATGAGTTTTAAACTATTTAAAACTAATTAAATTACTAAAAATTACCAAATAAAAGGAGAAAAATAAGGAAAAATGTTTTTTTATGCTTTTTATATTTATCTTAAACTATTAAAATTGAAAAATGATTTTTTGGAACTTTTTCTCAATTAATTGCAATTAAAGCTAATTTAAAATGATTAAAAACTGATTTTAATTAATAAAAATACCAAACAGTGTCTGAAAATTATGAAAATTGCAGGGAAATTCTAAAATGTAATTCTAAAGCTATAAAAAATATAAAAAGAAGGGATTATGTGTAAGAAACAAGAGCTGCTAGGTAAATGAAATGGAAATAAGCTACCAACAATAAGCTAATAAGCTCTATAGGGAACCAACAGATTAAATAAGCTATAGTATGCTAAAATGAACCTAAGGCAACCTAAAGCATCTACTCCTATCACCTAAATAAGCATTAACCAGGGATTATGCAAACTGAACACTTAAGCTAAACGGCTAATCTGCCCTACTATTTTAAGCAGTAGCACTGGCTTATCAAATAAACTACAGGGAAAAATAAAAGCATGACTCTAAAGACCACCAACCAGATTATACTTGTACCAAATTTCAGCTAAATAAGGACAAGTATTGAAGAAGTAATGATCAAAACAAAAACTGCCTAAGAGATGAGAACTGCTGATGCACAGGAACAGAAAAACAGGTGCTCAATTGGAGCTTATTTATTAGCTTATCAGATAAGCTTAAACTAAAAACAGATGTTGGGTTTTGAAGAACACCTAGAAGACTGCTAAAGTGCCAAATCTGAGACCAAGACAAACTGAAACCAAGCCTGTGCAGTTGCTGCAAGATTGAGGAAAAACTGACTTTTGACTCAATTTTGACTTTTAAAATCAGAAACTAGGTTTGACTAAACTGAGATTTAGAAGCAAATATGGGATTGATTTAGATGAAATGGGATGTAAAATGACTAAAGCAAGCTAGTTTTACTAACTCTAAACCTATAAGTGACGATTTCAGTAGCTGATTTTAACAGATAAAGGACACAAGATCAGTTACAAGCAATTTTTGACTTAGAGCTTAAATAACAGCAAAACAAGACAGATAATGATGCATATAACCATATTACAACTAAAGCAACAGATCTAAACCATTACAATACCCTCTAAGGCAGTTTAGACTAGCAATCCAAACACTCCTTATTCAAGCTTATTAAGAAACTAAACTATGAAACTGATTAAACAAACTTGTTGCTGAATCAAAATGGGTAAAATAACATCATCCTTAACCATTAACACAGATTACACCAGAGATTTACCAAGACTAGATTAGACTTCAAAGTTTTGACTTTTATTGACTTTTTGCAAAAACTGAGATTGAGAGCAATTCAATACACCATTAGCTCACATAAGCTTATTAAAGCTTATGTGAGCTCCTACAAACAGATATTAAACACTTCTAAGCACTGAATGAATTTGAAAACAGATTAGAGTATTAAATGGAAAAGAGGGACATTTGCATTAATGAAAATGATATTACAAAGCTTGAAATGAAATTACAAAACTTTAAGCTACTGAAAACGTGTAAAAAAAAATGACAGGAAAGACAGGGCCAAAATCCCTCTAATTACATGAGGAATTGGACTAAAACTGGAAAACTTAAATTAAAACTCAAAACTAACTAAAAAAAACTACTGCTTCCTTCTTTCTCTTTTCTTTTATACCCATTAGCTTTCTCTCCCTTCCTTCACTGTTTCCCAGCATTATTTGAGACCATAGGATGAGTGTAATTGATCTTGGCCCTTCAATGGTTTTTGGCGGGAAAAATGAGTTTTGACAGTTGAGTATGGGAAAGGGTAAGTAATCAATATATCTTGGAAGGTAGTGTTTGGAGGGGGGGACATGTGAAGGGATAAGGTGAGGAGGGGGGTGGAGGTTGTGTGTTGCAGAGCTTTTGGCAGAAGCAGGTGGGAGAAAGGTGTTTGGCGCCAAGGAGGAAGTCAAACCACTTGGTTGACTGGGATTATTAATACCAGGGGGGTCACAAGGGGTTAAATGACAGGGGTCCAAGGTTTGTGAAAGGGTCCAAAAAGGTTTGAAAGGGCTTATTAATACTAGGGACCATTGTTGTCAATTCTGAAAATACAAGGACCATAACTGCCAATACTTCAAAGTTGATACAAGGGCTGAAAATGACAATCATAAAAAGTACAGGGACCAAATCTGTCATTATCCAATTTTCCAGGGGCCATTTCTGCCAAATTTCAAACTTGAAGGACCATTCTTGTAATTTTCTCAAACTTTTAATATTTTTCACCAAAGGACTAAATTTGACAAGTTATGATATTAAAAGGACCTTTGGTGATTTTTCTTTTGAAATTTTGTGCTCAGGGACTGTTTTTGACAACTTTTGAAACTTGGGAGACTGAAACTGCAATTTTTGCAAATTTGATATGTTTTTCATCTGATTTTGATATTTTTGCATTTAAAACACATAAAACACTGATTTGTGATATTTTGATCATTTTGATGTGTTTCTGAGCGTTTTCAGATGATTTTGCAGTTTATATTGTACAAAAATGATGAGTATTTAGAGACTCATCAATCCCCCACACTAAGATATTGCTAGTCCCTAGCAATGATTTGAGAAAACATAATGGATTTTAATCTCTTTACCAAAAGCCATTACTTCTGGAGTAGCCAAATGTTTCAGTTCAAGTAAGAACCATTGTACACCGATAACCATGTGATTTTGAGCAAACCACCAGCTTCCAACGGATTTGATTTGTCTTTACCAGAAGCCGTACCCTTCTGGACTAGCCAACTCTTAGATAAATTATCAATATTATCTTTGGTGAGCTGATTACCAATTATGGATTTTCCACTGCCTTTACCACAAGCCATAATCTTGCGGGCTAGCCAACTCTTCACTTTTTAGGATATGGTGAGCTGAATACCATACAATTTTGGGCAAATTGCAAGCCATATAAACGGATTTGCTATATCTTTACCAAGAGCCGTTTGCTCCTGGATTAGCCAATCCTTTAGTCTTACAGACATGGCGGACTGATAACCAGATGAGAAAGTGTAGAACACTTACTCCAAAAAAAAAAAAATTTTTGGCCAAAAACGGGGGAATTGGTATAATTATATGATAAAATTCGTGAGAATTCCCCCCCACACTTAGAAATGAATATTGCCCTCAATATTCAAAGTACCGGCGGTTATGCCGAAACAAAGAACGTAAAAGGGAAATACTACGGCCATTATTTAGAAAGAAGATTTTTTTTTTTTTTTTTTTTTTTTTTTTTTTTTTTTTTTTTTTTTTTTTTGAGATACTTATATATATACAACATGTGGGGCAACCCCCCCACACTAGGGTGGTAGAAAGAGGTGAGAAGACAGAAATATGGGTGAAAACCCATATGGCATGCTACTGTTTTTGATTTCCGAGTCGCTAGCTTGACTCGACCCCGAATTCATTGGTTCATGGGGAAGCAAAGTGGAAGAAACAATCTCCGTCGGACTTTCATTCAAGATGTTTGGACAAACATTTGAAGCACGTGAAAGTTCCACACCGACGAGATAAAGAGAGACAGACCCGGCTTACAAATGATAAACGAAAATGCCGGGGTCAAAAATAGTGTCTTCATTCCCGAAGGAGTGAAGAAGAGAGGAAGTCACCGAGTAGGTTAAGAAAAGAAGGAAAATCATGATAACAATCATGACTAGATCTTCTTCCTCGGGATTAAGTGCAGTTGCACTTATTTGGATTTTTTTTGGTTGAGCTCTTAGGGTTGGAAGGCATCTCGGGAGGATGGGTGGGAAGATTTGTCATAACTATGCAAATTGAGATTCTCTCCCCCCGATCATGATTTTTGCCATCCACGCAATCATACTCCAGTGGAGATATGATATGAGTGAGTTCACCGGCGAACTCCTCATGAAGAATATACGGAGGTGGGACATGTGCGGTACTTCGTGGGCTATAAATATGCACCTCGTCCATTATAGTCTCCGTGTCAGACTCATCACTATCAAAGATTGGATTAACTGAATTTAGAGTAAATTCAGAACCGAATTCGAATAAGGGATTAGTGATAGTCGTATTAACTGTTGTGGAAACAACATGGTCAACATCCTCTTCTAAGTTGACGATCTCGGAATGTGGAAGTAATGCATCAATAAATTCTATGTCTTTAGAATATAAAGAATCGGCATCACTATAATCACTGTCAAAATCTGAGAAAGTCTCAACAAAATCATTTGTAAGAGGAGAAAACACATCACACTCTTTGTCAAGAATTCCCTCAGACTCACTTGGGATTGGGACAAGGTCCTCAACACTAGACTTTATGAATTCGTCCGATTCCTTTTCAGGAACAGTGTCAAGATGCTCGTCCCCCATGTTCAGAGAGTGAGTGGGAGCTTTGGGTGTGATAGCAGTTGTTTGAGATGGAATCTCAACTGCTGGGATATGAATTGACTGAGGGAGTTGAGAAATAATATTCTTAAAAGGAATACTCTCCTCATCATCATCATACATAGCTGCATTAAGAAATTGGGAACGCCTTAGAGCTGCATGCTCTAGGGCTAATAATTCTTCCCTAGAATTGCGAGCCTCTCATTCTTCGGCTAGCAATTCTCCCATGGTTTTTTCACCACTCACTTGATTCTTAAGGTTTTGAAGTATATCATCAAGTTTTTTCATTGTGGATTCAAAATCATAGGAAATTTCTTGAGACAACGGCTCAGGTGGAGTTTGAACCGTATGGTGCTGTGGAGGTTGGAAATTGTCAAAACCGGAAGTATAGTAATTTTGATTCCATGGTTGACATTGAAGATTATCGTGAGGACCTCCACAATTTGTGCAAGAAAAATTCGGTACATTCTGAAACGATGTGTCATTAAAACTTTGATAGCACGGTTCTTGCTCAAATGAATACTGAGGAGTGTGGCTAAAATCGTTTTGAGGATGATTGGAAAAGTTCGGATAAGTGCATGAGTTTTCAGCTTCCGAAGCACAAAACGAACAAAATCCATCCGTAAGATCATTTCCACACCTCTCGCAAGAACATCGTTGACATCGAAAATCAACTAACGGATCCCCACAACCATAGCAATACTGCTGATTGAACGAAAAATTTTGGGGTTGGGGTGGGTAGTCGGAGAAGTTTTTCGGCTCATTGAAAGAATTTTGATCATAAGAACATGAATTCCTCGAACCGCAAAACAAACAACTTCCGTTATGAATGTCATTACCGCACCGTTCGCACGTACACCAACGACACGGTAAACCGAAAAGCGGTTCTCCACAACCGACACAAGGAATCGATGATTCCATCAGAATAGAAGAAGTTAGAATCAAATGGATAGAGGGTAAAGAGATAAAGAATCAAATAGGGTTAGAGGGTAAAGACGAATATTTTTGGATTTTTGGATAGACATGATGCAAAAACAAAGACTGAAAATCTTTTTGGATTTTTGATTTTTAAAAGAAAATATAAACATATACAGATGGTATAAACAAGGAGTGAATATCCAAATCACTAATCTGCTAAACGTAAGATTATCAGCACAGCTCCCCGGCAGCGGCGCCAAAAATTTGATGCGCGCAAAACCGTCAAGTTCTCTCACGCAAGCGTAAGAAAACTTAAAACAGCTTCAGCACGAAATCAATGAAGATCTGAGGAGTATAGTGTCTCCCCGGGTCGTTATGTCCCAGCGAGCTATGCGATGATTTATCAAACGTATAGTGATCGATAAATTTGAATGGAAAAGAGATTTGTGAATATGATTATCACTAAGGAAAAAGAACATAAACTACAAGGGCTTAAATGTAAATCAAAGGAAATTAAAAAGATTAAAAATATTAAATAAACGCTATCACTATAATTAAAATGATGTTTTTGTTCTTATGTTTTTATAAAACTGAAATTAAAATCTACGCGACGTACAAATTAAAAAGTGAAACTGAAGCAATATTAACCCTAAAAATATGAAAATGATGTTTTTATAAACCTAATGATAAAAGAAACTTTTTAGAAAAAGAAAACTATTTTTATAACTATTTATCTAATTATTATTAATTAAAAACTATTTTTAACTATTTAATAATTAACCAAAATGCAAGAAATTAGGAAACAAAGCTAGAAAAATGAAATTATGAAATGGAAAAGTCTAAAATATCAAACTAGAATTTTCAAAACTATTTTTGTATTTTTCTGATTATTTTTCTATTTTTTATGAATTTTAAACTATTTAAAACTAATTAAATTACTAAAAATTACTAAATAAAAGGAGAAAAATAAGGAAAAATGTTTTTTTATGCTTTTTATATTTATCTTAAACTATTAAAATTGAAAAATGATTTTTTGGAACTTTTTCTCAATTAATTGCAATTAAAGCTAATTTAAAATGATTAAAAACTGATTTTAATTAATAAAAATACCAAACAGTGTCTGAAAATTATGAAAATTGCAGGGAAATTCTAAAATGTAATTCTAAAGCTATAAAAAATATAAAAAGAAGGGATTATGTGTAAGAAACAAGAGCTGCTAGGTAAATGAAATGGAAATAAGCTACCAACAATAAGCTAATAAGCTCTATAGGGAACCAACAGATTAAATAAGCTATAGTATGCTAAAATGAACCTAAGGCAACCTAAAGCATCTACTCCTATCACCTAAATAAGCATTAACCAGGGATTATGCAAACTGAACACTTAAGCTAAACGGCTAATCTGCCCTACTATTTTAAGCAGTAGCACTGGCTTATCAAATAAACTACAGGGAAAAATAAAAGCATGACTCTAAAGACCACCAACCAGATTATACTTGTACCAAATTTCAGCTAAATAAGGACAAGTATTGAAGAAGTAATGATCAAAACAAAAACTGCCTAAGAGATGAGAACTGCTGATGCACAGGAACAGAAAAACAGGTGCTCAATTGGAGCTTATTTATTAGCTTATCAGATAAGCTTAAACTAAAAACAGATGTTGGGTTTTGAAGAACACCTAGAAGACTGCTAAAGTGCCAAATCTGAGACCAAGACAAACTGAAACCAAGCCTGTGCAGTTGCTGCAAGATTGAGGAAAAACTGACTTTTGACTCAATTTTGACTTTTAAAATCAGAAACTAGGTTTGACTAAACTGAGATTTAGAAGCAAATATGGGATTGATTTAGATGAAATGGGATGTAAAATGACTAAAGCAAGCTAGTTTTACTAACTCTAAACCTATAAGTGACGATTTCAGTAGCTGATTTTAACAGATAAAGGACACAAGATCAGTTACAAGCAATTTTTGACTTAGAGCTTAAATAACAGCAAAACAAGACAGATAATGATGCATATAACCATATTACAACTAAAGCAACAGATCTAAACCATTACAATACCCTCTAAGGCAGTTTAGACTAGCAATCCAAACACTCCTTATTCAAGCTTATTAAGAAACTAAACTATGAAACTGATTAAACAAACTTGTTGCTGAATCAAAATGGGTAAAATAACATCATCCTTAACCATTAACACAGATTACACCAGAGATTTACCAAGACTAGATTAGACTTCAAAGTTTTGACTTTTATTGACTTTTTGCAAAAACTGAGATTGAGAGCAATTCAATACACCATTAGCTCACATAAGCTTATTAAAGCTTATGTGAGCTCCTACAAACAGATATTAAACACTTCTAAGCACTGAATGAATTTGAAAACAGATTAGAGTATTAAATGGAAAAGAGGGACATTTGCATTAATGAAAATGATATTACAAAGCTTGAAATGAAATTACAAAACTTTAAGCTACTGAAAATGTGTAAAAAAAAATGACAGGAAAGACAGGGCCAAAATCCCTCTAATTACATGAGGAATTGGACTAAAACTGGAAAACTTAAATTAAAACTCAAAACTAACTAAAAAAAACTACTGCTTCCTTCTTTCTCTTTTCTTTTATACCCATTAGCTTTCTCTCCCTTCCTTCACTGTTTCCCAGCATTATTTGAGACCATAGGATGAGTGTAATTGATCTTGGCCCTTCAATGGTTTTTGGCGGGAAAAATGAGTTTTGACAGTTGAGTATGGGAAAGGGTAAGTAATCAATATATCTTGGAAGGTAGTGTTTGGAGGGGGGGACATGTGAAGGGATAAGGTGAGGAGGGGGGTGGAGGTTGTGTGTTGCAGAGCTTTTGGCAGAAGCAGGTGGGAGAAAGGTGTTTGGCGCCAAGGAGGAAGTCAAACCACTTGGTTGACTGGGATTATTAATACCAGGGGGGTCACAAGGGGTTAAATGACAGGGGTCCAAGGTTTGTGAAAGGGTCCAAAAAGGTTTGAAAGGGCTTATTAATACTAGGGACCATTGTTGTCAATTCTGAAAATACAAGGACCATAACTGCCAATACTTCAAAGTTGATACAAGGGCTGAAAATGACAATCATAAAAAGTA
The DNA here is from genome assembly GCA_019973895.1 of Chrysanthemum seticuspe. NCBI lineage: Eukaryota > Viridiplantae > Streptophyta > Magnoliopsida > Asterales > Asteraceae > Chrysanthemum > Chrysanthemum seticuspe. The sequence goes on along the minus strand of BPTQ01000009.1, from coordinate 99,749,153 downwards.
CAGGGACCAAATCTGTCATTATCCAATTTTCCAGGGGCCATTTCTGCCAAATTTCAAACTTGAAGGACCATTCTTGTAATTTTCTCAAACTTTTAATATTTTTCACCAAAGGACTAAATTTGACAAGTTATGATATTAAAAGGACCTTTGGTGATTTTTCTTTTGAAATTTTGTGCTCAGGGACTGTTTTTGACAACTTTTGAAACTTGGGAGACTGAAACTGCAATTTTTGCAAATTTGATATGTTTTTCATCTGATTTTGATATTTTTGCATTTAAAACACATAAAACACTGATTTGTGATATTTTGATCATTTTGATGTGTTTCTGAGCGTTTTCAGATGATTTTGCAGTTTATATTGTACAAAAATGATGAGTATTTAGAGACTCATCAATGCTACAATCTCATTGTCCGTATTACCGACATTTGTAGAATTCTCATCATTCTCAACAAGCCTTTGAGCATTCGTTCCTTGTACATCAATTCTTTCACCTTGCACGACTGCTTGATTTTGGGTATCAGATGAAGTCTGACTCTTTGAATTCTTAAATTGTGAGAACATCTTAGTCAGTAACATCATTCCTTTGTTTAATTCCACAAATGGATCTTCAGAATCATCAATAGCAAGGTTTGGTGAAGAAGGTTTTAGGCAGTAGATGGAAGGTGAGGAGATTTGTGGAAGCATTAGAGACATTGATATAGTGAATTTTAATTTTCCCTCCAAAAATAATTATGAAAATTCTCTCCCCCAAAATTTGAAATTCACTATAAAATGAAATTTTAAGGTTAGAAGAAAATCTTGAGTTTTGAAAATTTTGACGCAAAATTTGACCCGAAAAAATTCGAATTTAGGCCCAAAAATTTGAATTTTTGACCAAAATTTTCACAGTTAAACCAAAATTTGAATTTATTTTTTATTATTATTATTTTTTTTAATTTTTTTTTAAAATTTGTGTTGATGATGTGTTATGGATCTTTTAAGGATAATTAAGGTTAAGGTTGTTTAAGTTTAGGTAGATGAGTAGCGGAAATCCAAACTCGCAGAAATCCAAACTCGCAGAAAAGAAACTCGCAGAAGAAACTCGCAGAAAAAACTTGCAGAAGAAACTTGCAGAAGAAACTCACAGAAGAAACTTGCAGAAGAAACTCGCAGAAGAAACTTGCAGAGAGAAACTCGCCAAAAAGAAACTCGCAAATATTCAAACCAGAAATCCTAACATGCAAATCTACAATTCCAAACTCGCTGAAATTCAAAGAGAAACTCGCAGAACTTCAAAAGAAACTCGCAGAAGTTCAAGAAACTCACAGAACTTCAAAAGAAACTCGCAGAAGTTCAACAAACTCGCAGAATTTCAAAAGAAACTCGCAGAAGTTCAAGAAACTCGCAGAACTTCAAAAGAAACTCGCAGAACTTCAAAAGAAACTCGCAGAAGTTCAAGAAACTCACAGAACTTCAAAAGAAACTCGCAGAACTTCAAAAGAAACTCGCAGAAGTTCAAGAAACTCGCAGAACTTCAAGAAACTCGCAGAACTTCAAAAGAAACTCGCATAACTTCAAAAAGAAACTCGCAAAATCTTCAAATGAAACTCGCAGAAATTCAAGTAAAACTCGTAGAAAGTCTAGAAACTCGCAGAAATTCTAATAGAAACTCGCAGAACTTTAAATAATTTCCAAACTCGCCGAAATTCAAAAAAACTCTCAGAAATTCATGAGAAACTCGCAGAAATTTAAATAGAAACTCACAGAACTTCAAATAATTTCCAAACTCGCAGAAATTCAAAGAAACTCGCAGAAATTCATGAGAAACTCGCAGAAATTCAAAGAAACTCGCAGAAATTCATGAGAAACTCGCAGAAATTCATGAAAAACTCGCAGAAATTCAAGGCTAACTCGCCAAACTCGCAGAAACACGTATTTCAGTCCAAAAAGTCCATAAATTTCAATCTAAAACACGTTTTTAAGTACGGATTTCTATTAAATCTAATCAGTATTAACCTAAACTATCCCTTGGCTCTTGATACCACTTGTTAGGTCACCATTCTATCACATCAATGTGTATTTCTAGAGAGAGAAAGTTTTAGAGAAAGAAAGTGGAAGGAACTAATGAATGATTAATGAAATGATAATTGCAATTAGAACCAACACCCTCTCCCTTCAAGGGAGGGGGTATTTATAGTGTTTACATAAGTAGGGGTGTTTCCATTTGGTTCTAGAAGAACCTTTTATCATAGCTCATGGGTTTACTACATGAGCTGTAAATCTAAATACAAACATTTATAAACCATAATTATTAACGACCTATTACAAATGAAATGACCTACACTTGATAATAAAACATGTTCCTAACAAGTCCCTTTTGTACTAGGCATTAAATAAAGGTGAAGAGAAAGGTAGAATTAGAGCGAGAACTTCCCTGAAATTTGCTCCATAAAGAAGGAAGGCCCACGAAAAAGAGACGTGCCTTCGTATAAGCATCATGAACAAACTTCAATCCCTGAAATCACAATACCGACAAGCATAATCCTAAAATAAAAAATGAAAAATGAAAAATGAAAAACAAACCTAACTCACTTTCGTAGGAATCACAGTTTCATTTAGCGAATGCAACAAGCCTTTTAAACCACTTGGTGTCCCAAGTGGACGAGTGAAGTCTCGTGAGGGTTTACAGGGAACACACCCACAAAGTTCATTTAAAATACTAATACAAGGTTATTGCGTTTTAAAATGAAAGAATTAAAGCAGAGGAAAGTTACGTCGTAACTCTTTTGAGGGAGTTACGCCGTAACTAGCAAAACCTGACATAAGCTGCAAAGCGTGGTTACGGCATAACCACTGAGATGGTATTACGCTGTAATTGGTAATGCGTCAAGAATTCTGCTGCTACAAGGTTGGTTATGGCGTAATCACAAAGATGAGTTACGCCGTAACTCTGTTCAGATCAGCAGCTGCAGCAGCAATTAGTTCTTCGTTTCCTGTAAAGATATTTAGAAAATACAAAACCCAACAAAGATGGAAAAAAAACAAAAGAAAGGGATAATTCGGGTTGTCTCTCGAAAGAGCACTTTTCTTTAATACCTAAGGGGGCCTTTAGACTTCCCCGACCTCTTCAATATCTTTCATCAAGTTGTGCCTCATCCATGCGATATTCGTAGCCGTTCTGAGGTATTTATTAGTTTCGATTTTCCGGACTTTACAAAATTTCTCCTCCGGTCCCAAGTGGTAGCGAGTGAATTCAAATTTTTTGACAATAATAGGTGGTGGTCTCTTGTAGGGAATCCTAAGGAGTTTGCACCTCCTTTGTTCGTAAGCTTTGTCGTCGGGATCAGTAAACTCCTCATTACCTTGTAACTGGAGGTAATCTAGTATCCCTTCAATGTCATCATCATCAGAAGCAGTACCTTTGAACCATTCTTCATTGAGCAGATTCTCCACTAGTACGCGCTTGCATTATTCTTTTTCATCTCTAACCAACTCCTTCTCAATTGTTATTTCACTCGTGTTGTTGAGATTTTCATTGTTTGAATTTTCTCGATCCATGTAGTCCTTCCAAATCTTCTCTTTGGTTAACGTATCCACATGTCCATACTTAATGTTTACCTAACTATCGAATCCTAGATTGTCCAGCCATGGCAAACTCGTTCTCTCATCATCATTGGTTGAGGACCAAAAGAATTCGTCTTTACCTACTGTCCCAGAGCTGCTTCTCTCGTTACACATATCGTCATACGGGTTGCATGACGCACAAAAAATTTCCCCAGGAGATTTTACTCTTTCGCACCAGTGGCTGCGTATTTCCTTGTTGTCAGTTTCACTTAAATGCTCATCCATGCAGTAGATGTCTTTATTAGCCACTTCCTTTTTCCAAATGTGCTCCTCGTAATCAATTTTTAGCTTCTTAAGAAGATTCGGGTTAATCTTGGCATCCCCGAATTGTATTGCGTACCAGTCTTCAAATGTCAAATCACCGAACTTTATACAATGTCTTTCGCGCTCATAAGGGCATGTCCACTCTTCCTCTCTTTCACTATCCCCGCCGTTGCAATATTCGCGGAAGGGGTTGCATGTAGGCCATGCTCGTGTGGACTCATCATCAGTTATGATGACAGGAGTACACCAGTGAGTGATAAGTGGCTCTTCTTCATCTTTAAGGGAGAGTTTCTCGAGTCTTTCATCATCAGTATATGCAGGCCACATAAATTTGTTATGGTTGATCCTATCCTTATTGCTTCCTCTGTCGCAAACCTCATTTCTCGGGTCACACGATGCCCAAAGATCATACCAATCTCCCTTAGCAACTGGTATCATTTTACACTAGTGATATTTCTTCTTAGATTTGGGCAGAGGGCATAAGTCGATGTCGTGAGACCATTTGTTTCCTGATTCACCTACATCGAGGAATTTTTTTGCCCATGTATCCCAGTTACGCCGTAACTGAGATTCTTGGTTACGGCGTAATTCGTTATAGTCGTTTTCCCCAGTGTTCTTCATAACCTCGTTATCACTGTTAAACACATATTTATGCAGTAACTCATTAGACAGGTTACGGCGTAACTCAGATCTGTCGACGAAATCATCCCCTGAATCCGTATTATTGGCCTGAACCTTCGGGTTATCTTCAGCTAAAATCACTTTACATTTCATAGCTGGTTTAGATCCTTCAGGTTTATCGTTATTCTTCCATACTTTTTCACTAAGCTTCTCCACCATTGATTCTATGTTTTTCAGAGTTGTGTCATGCTTGGAAAGGTTCCTGTCAGTGTTTTACTGGAATTCTTTTAACCATTCATCTTGCTCCTTTTGTCTTTGGGCTGAACTTTCCAGGAACTTATTAATTGTTTCTTCAAGACTGGGCTTTCTTTCTCCATAAGGCCCACGGTTGTAATTTCCGCTATAACCATTACTATTTCGATTATCTCCGTAAAATGGTCGATTTTCTCCATACATAGCTTCTTCAATATTCTCTTCGTCCACATGAGGTTAATTGTTCGTGAGATGTCCTCCTCCACAGCTTTCACAACCCACTTGGATGGCATGAATGGTTTCTCTGACCTTCAGCATATCTCGACTAAGACTTTCAATTTTACTAGCGATTGCTGCAATTCCGTCAAAACTTCCGCCTTGGTTTCTAATACATCCTCCGTCGTGCCACTTTTGAGAGTGATCAGCCATTTTTTGAATGGCTTCAATTGCAAGAGTAGGAGTCATGTTTGGGATGGGTCCTTGATAGTCCAGCATTTGCCTTGTTGTTACGTTAATTCCTTTGTAGAAAATGTTGACCTTCTGCTGGTTGTTCAAATCATTTGTAGGACACTTGTAAAGGAGATCGTTGTATCTATCCCAGGCTTGATACAATGTTTCGTCGACTTCTTGTTTGAAATTTTGGATCTCCAAAAGCTGGTTAGAAATCTTCGACGGTGGACAATATCTCTGAATAAAGTGCTTCTTAAGTAGCGCCCAAGTATTAATTGCCCCGACGGGCAATCTTTCAATCCATCTTCTGGCAGCCCCAGTAAGAGTCATTGGGAATACCCTTAGCATAACATCATCATGAGACACGCCCAGAATGTTGAAAAGGCTTGCAATGTATAGGACATTTTAAACGTGCTCATATGCATCTTCGTCCCTGTTTCCTGAAAAAGGGTTAGCACGAAGCTCCCTCATAAATTGGTCTTTGATTTCGAGACCCGGCCCTTGTTTCGCTCTTGTCAACGCCAAATATTCCTCAAGAGTGAGGTCATCGATGTTAACAACTTCCATAGTACCTGAAAACTTGAAATATGATCGTGAGAAAAGTTTAAAACAAAATTAAAGACTTAATATAAATCCTAATATAACTCCCCGGCAGCGGCGCCAAAAACTTGATGCAGGTTTTACTGACCAGGTCTTAAATTTATAGTGTCTCGTTATACCTATGGTCTACCCTAGTGCACTAACGGGCAGTGTACCCGATCGTGTGTAGTGTAGTAATCGGTAAAGCCGAGGTCGTCCCAAGAGCTATGTGTGTTGGATTATTACTAAGTCTAGTGTCACAGATTAATAATTGTTTTGATAGGGATTTAATTAATTAAACTACTAAAGCAGAATAAAATAAAGCAGATAAATGGTAAAGGATAAAGGGAAATCAATAGAGGAGAGTGGAGCTAACCTAGTTAATCCTCCTAGCTAGTTGTGTCTACGTCTACTTACTTCCAATTACTTCAGGTGGGGTAAAATTTGAGAGGACAACATTTGGTCAATTCGCCCTAACCTATCAGCAAAGATGCCACCACAAGAGAAATCAGGCGCACCGTCATAAGTCCTGTTGTTCCTGGTCCCCTAAGCCAAGTCATTAAGTACCGCTACATGCTAGATTTATAATAGTGAATGCCCGGCCGTTAGGAACTTAGACACGCACCCCCTAATTCTTAAGTTCATCCAAACGATAGGTGATCAGTTGGTCAAATAGCACAAGTAGAAAGGGTCGTCAGTTGGTCATATCTTACCCTTCCCATCTCAGTCGGCTCACCTAGGGTCAGTTGGTCATATCTCCTAGGCAGTTGGCCTCTATCGCCATTCAAAACTACCGAACCAAGGGTGGCTACCAATAAACTATGCATGCATACACTTAGAAATAATTGTTCGGAAGTAAAGTAAACGCAAACAAAACAATTAAGGATTCATAACTATGCTAGCACCAAAAGGTGCTTAGCCTCTCATATTAATCATGCAAATCAATTCAGTATTCAAAGGTACGAAATACATGAATTGAAAGTTAAAGAAATATAAAACGCTAATGCTTATCGTAGGGGAGTGATTTCTCCCATGGAGACAGCTCCGTATGCTCCTCTAGACCTTCCTTGAGCTTTTTCCCACGTTCTCAGAGTGTTGTGTGTGGAATGGAATGAATAGAAATGCTGGAATTCGTTGGGTATTTATAGGCCAGATCTGGGTTACCGCGTAACCAATATAGGAGTTACGCCGTAACCTTCTATTTCTTTGAATAATGGACTAGATCTGCTAGTTACGGCGTAACCTAAAGAGTGGTTACGCCGTAGTCTTCAATAAAATCGGTTACGTCATAGTTGATGCAGTAGTTACGGCGTAAGTATCTGCGGCGTGGAACCTTATTTATCCTAATGTAGTTACGTCGTAACCTTTGGGAAGAGTTACGCCGTAACCTTCTTGATAAGTTGGTTTTCTGAGTCACGCAATAGTTATGGCGTAATGTGAGAGATGAGTTACGCCGTAACTTCTTTAAAATAGCATACTGTGATAATTCTTTAGATATTTCTCCAGTTCCGCGTCTCTTTAGCTCCAATGCTTATAATTTACCTGAAAGTGGAAAACAAGCGTAAATCCATATTAATGATATAAATTACAAGCAATATCGGGGGGAAATTGACACTTAATATTCAGGACTATTTGATGTTATCAGCCATCTGAGATGCAAAGTCTTTGTGACGCCCTTCTTCTTCAAAGCCTGACGCCGTCAGGTGTATTTTAGCAAAACGTCTACTGAGCCGTCACAGATTTTATTACGTATAAAGGGACGGCGTCTGTGACAATCCGTACTTTCAGGTCATTTCTCGACACCGTTCATGTTTCATTGTTTCAACATTTTAGTAAACTTGGTTTACTTGTTTCAAATTCGCGTAACCTGGGAGGTTTAGCGGCGAATTCATGCTCATGACATCACGTACATTTCATATGGACTATGATTAGTCTACATTTCATTGACATCATGTGCATTTCATTAGTTCATGCACGACATTTCATTTCACCCTTCAACGCGTGATTTTTATGTTTATTAATTTTATCGCGTGAGTTTTTATTTTGATTACTTAATCCGTTACTTTCAAAAATGATCCCGAGGTATTTTTAAACTCACATTTAGTTCATAAAAACTATATTTTTAGTTTTCCTAGTGTTTCACATTTATTTGGTATTTTAATCGTAAAATTTAATTATTACGTCGTTTTCTTAAAAATCTTACGATAATTATTTTATCACCCGATTTTCACAAGGAAAGTATTTTTACAAATTTTATCACCTCATTACAATTTAGTTTGATTTACTAAAAACTCACTTGTACATTTTCTACATTCTACTTTACTTTTCATACAATTTCCTTTACAAGACTTACAATTTAATTACACAAATATACAAGTAACTAGATTTAAAAAAAAAAAAAATATCAAGGGTAGACAACCCTCCCCCAAAACCGGCCAAGGGGGAGGGAAGTCTTAATTGATTGGTATGGTTCTCTTATTACATTGTCTACTAATAATTCATTCACATATACAAAGTCTAATACTCAATTATTTACACACACAACTCATTTATCAAAGTGTGAAAAATTTTCATCCTCTCCTCTTTGCTCATCCAAGAACCGGCCATATACAATCTCCAAGGGATCACAAAGATTTTTGCAACTTCAAGTGTTTAAACAACTTAGATCATATTCTTTTTCATGGTTTTGAAATAAAAACCAAGGATATTTAAGATAAACCTTTGTTACCTACACCTCTTCATATCACTAGTAAGCATGTTTTTATCATCCTTATGTTTCCTTATCATTTTTATATGTTCCTTATCATTTTTGTAGCTCATATGCATGTATTGTAGTTTATACCATTTATTTCATGATTTTAAGGTTTTATATACATATTAGTCATCCTATAATTATTCCCAAGTTAATCTTTGGTCTTGATGGTAATTAGGAACCCATGACACCCTAAGAAGGTGTATGGTAGGATTAGATTAGTTTTGGAGTTGATTTGAAGGGATTAGAATAGGTTTTGTCCGAGAAAAACTATTTTCGTAAACTATATTTTACGTTCTGTCCTTAAAACGAAATTCTGGAAAAACCAACAGTTGATACGACATTTTGGCCTTCACATTTAGAAAATATACTTTAAAACGAATCCGTGGCCTTTTGAACGGATAAAAACGGAGTTATAACGAAGCCGTGGTGAATTTTTAAAGTTTGACACCGACACGTATTATTTTCTGAAATTGACAGCTTGCTGTTTTTAGTTATTTCGGGTCAAAAACGAGCCTTAAGCTTCACAAATTATTTCGACTTCTCAAAAATATATTAGTTTACTTCGATACGAAGCTAAGGACATATTTTACGTAGAAAACGGATTTAAAACGACAAATATATGGCCGTTTTCATAAAGTTGCCGTAAGTATTATTTTCTGAAAATTATATTATTTTTGACGTAACAAGTTTTTCATTAGCTCTATCGTCCATGTTTGCGGCAGTTTTTTTTACCATGATGCAAAACTTTTTATAGCAAAGTGTCTTCTAGTAAAATCAAGTTCATCGGCTATATTTTTCAAATCAAAAAGCCGTTTGTCAAGCGGAGTTTTAGTGAATTATTCACGGATGTTCAAAGTTGGCCGAAACTTATTTTCTGCACGCAATTAGCAAAAACCACCATCTTTAGCCTTTAATATCTTTATGATCGAGACCTTTTGGACGAAAACTCCTGAACTGAAACTTTTAGATATCGATGCAAACTTTCCAAAACCGTCGAGTTCGTTCTCTAACGATCGACGTGCACCATTTTACGACCACTTTTCCTGAGTCATTTTTGTTGATTTCATGATTTTTTCCGTCGACATTGTTTTGCGACAAAAAGTGGTAATTTCACCAAAAATCATTTTAAAACCATTGTAGGATGACATTTTGACGTAAAAACATGTAAAGTCATTTTTGAAGGGTCAAGACGTCAAAAGAGTATTTTTCGACGACGAGAAATATTTTCAAAAACCCGTAAATGGTATAAATAACATACGAAGTGCATGCATAGCATTACATTGCAACTCATGACATATCATATCATTGATAATAGGTCCCGGTTGACACACTACATTATAAACCTCGGTGTACTCACTATTGCCGTTATTTCCAGTTTATCCAAGTGAGTTTTCATAGCCCCGTTTTTACATGCTTTTGATTATTTTCAAACCCACGGGGGAGAATACATTGCACTACATTTTTTTTGTACGATACCAAGTATGTTAAATTCATTACATTGCTTAAGTTACCACATATGCCAATTTGAAAGTCCCCATTTCCTGAACCATGAACCGTTAATCATTGAAGCGAGGATGAGTGGATAGATCTATCGAGGGTGACGCCTCCATCCGGGTTGGTGAATCCCAACCAGGAAAACGGATGCATTTCATTTGATTTCATTACAGAGTTGTCTGGCAAACACTCTGTGGAGGGGCATACATTATTGATCAGTCTAGTTTCGGGGTCATGGGCTTAAGGCAATTGTAACATTATTTTTACGTGACTGGATTGTCATGCATATTCTATACTTGTGTAGTCGTATAAAATGTTTACATAAACCTATGATTTCTCACCAACATTATTGTTGACGTTTTTAGCAATGTATTTTCAGGTAACTGAGGCACGTTCATCATGACATGGTTAGGGACCCATATTTTGAGTCGCGGCGTCGACTTACATTATGTACATTATGGTTTATTTCAAAACATCGTTTGGATTGTAACATATTTGTATTTTGGCAAACTTGTTAAACCTTTTGGGACCGATGTTGTACTCTGATTTTGTTTTTATGAAATATCCAACGATGTGTTTTTAAAACGACACTTTAGGTCGTTCAATATAACTGTGATGTGGTGCTATGACAGTCATTGCCCCCAGGAATTCCATTCCGCTGCAAAACAGGTAAATTGGGGGTGTGACAGATTGGTACCAGAGCTACAGTTATAGAGAACTAGGTTGCATCATTGACCCTAGACTATAACTACATTATCATAGCATCTCATTATTTCATCATAAGTGCGTGTTCACTTTGCATGCGATTTATACGTACATTTTTGAGTTATTCACGTTCATTTCACAACGGTTGTCACATAGATGCCTTCAAATACCCATCCCATTATTTTCCTCATATTCTAACGTGGAGAATTCCTTGTCATTCCCTATCACGATTTTCACATCAATTGACTCTTCACCGATAACGTTGTATACCGAGATAAACCTTTTTGGGAGGACGAAGTTACACCTACACCATCACGATCACTATCGACTCACTATAGAATCGGGACAGTTTTTCTCACTCAGTTGGGACAGATCATACCATTGGGTAGAACTTATAGGCTTAATCTTAATGAATCTATTTTCTTAACTCACCACAAGGATTCCATTATCATTATTGTCACTATTTTCATCATCATTATCATTTCGAGCACCATCCGTAGCATCGCATCTCATACACGATACTCATACACCTAACTTGCAGCTTGGGAAGCGTGCATGATTTGACACACCATTACCATCTACCACTGAGACTATAAACACTACATCATCTCATAGGTTTGAGGACTGTGAGAGTTCTAGGGCTATTGTTGCTAGACCGCCTGCTACTCCTACACTTGAAACACGATTAGACCACCAACAGGAACAGATAATAAGCACCTTTCTAGCTAATGTGATCTTTATCATTTATTATCTCTACGATACATCACTATCTTACTAGGGGTTAGGCCAACCTTATCATCGACCAATTAGTAGACCATTACTGCTCGATAAGATTCTCCTATGTATCCTACAAACCATCCAACAAATTTTATTCCAAATTACCCTGCTACTATTTCCTGAAATTATTTCACTGGATTTTTATTTCGAACTATTTTATTGCCATCTTAGAAACGTTGTTTCATAAAGCTTTAGCGCAAGTTGTTTTATTATCAATTTAACAAACGGTTTCAGTCATTTTATCAACTATGTAATATCCTCATGCGAAACGATTTTCATGATTACTCTGAAAAATCATCAAGCTATTATCTTACAAAACAAAACACTGAATACCAACTATTTGTCCTACATTTCCTCTTATGAGATAATAAACTTCATCTTTATCTAACACAAACTGCTTTCAACTATTTTACCGACCATTTCACCTTACTTCTGTACCATTAAACCAAAAATTTACGACTTTAATAATACTTTATAAACAATGACTTTACTGATACTTTGCAAACTATTTTCTCATAGTATGATAAACCGATTAATCTTCTATTATTTGACAAACGATAAATTGTTTATTTGTAAGCTATTTTACAAATCATTTCACGAGTTATGTTAGAATCTGAATTGTGTCTTACTCAAAATCTTTCACTACCATTATTAAGCCGTTTTCTATCACTATATAGCTGTTTTAAAATCACCTTAACAAGTTGTTGCTTTAACGCCAAGCCACAACTAAGATTTATTATTAAACTGTAAATGATAAAAATGTTTCCTTCCTACTCAATAAAGTGGTCTTACAAACCTTTTCATAAACTTTACTGTAATTTTCTTACAAACTATTTACTCTCGTTTGAGAACAAAGTTTTATAATCAGATATATCGTGCAGAAACATTTCTTTCTATTAACACTCTATAGATGCTTACGCTATTTATCTCTCACTTAACCGATAAGTTAGGATTGGACGGGTGACCTTTTTAGGAAAGACTTCCTATACCATCTGTGAGGAGGATTCCTCGATACAAGAAAACAATGAAAGGATTTTGGAATTACCAACAAGGACTAGAACTAGGAGGTAGGATGATTCAAAACTCAACAAAAATCTTAAGACATCACGAGACATTCAGAACCACTATTTTGAATTAGAATCCAAACTCCATCATTCCATAAGTACTAGCTAGACCGAGTTACGAGATTTAATATGAAGCGAATACCCATGAAGCAACATTATAGGGATATGCCAAGCCTTCTATCTGAGACTATAGAATATTCTATTAAACATGGCCTCAACAATATGCGAATTTCCCTACAATGAGTGTCCCTTAAAGGAAAAATTGGTTAAATTAAGGCTATCGATATAAACTTCCCCTAAGGCATTGTGTTCTCTAGAAATTCCAAGTAACCTCATTTCCATATCAAGAGATGCCACAGGTTTGAACATGCCGGACAATCAATGACTCCTCATCTACAAGTGAAACTAGAACAAACATTCTTCGACATAGTTTGAGATGATACCTATCTTCTTGCTAGCATGATAACAGTATTAGGGATGAACTACATTTGTAGCACTTACAACACCTCATAAACCATCTTTTCAGAACCCGTCGATCATTTTGATAAATACCCACAAACTTACCACCTTCTATCACTTCTCTTTAGAGCGCCCATTCTTAACATAGGATTTGACTACGTCTCACTTTTCCTCTTGTTTTGAAGAAGATATGGCACCGAAGAAAACTACACCTGAAATGACTCAAGCGGCTATTCAAAAGTTGGTAAGGGATAGTGTAGCAGAGGCATTAAGGATTGAAGAAGAACGAGCGACAGTAGCTGCTATTATCGAGGCCGCAACTGCTGCTGAAACTGCGAGACTTGCTTACATCAAAAGGTTTCAAGAGTTGGCTGTTCTGTGTCCAGCTATGGTTTCGGATAATGAGAAACTATTGAAGAATTTCGTTGGAGGACTTTCACAAAATATCCAAGGAAATGTAACTTCTTTCGATCCACAAACAATTGAAGAATCTACCCGTATTACTCAAATACTCATGACTCAAGTTCTGAAAAGGGAAAACATTATCAACAATTATACCATCAATAACAATAATAACCGCACCAATGACAACAATCAAACCAACAACAACAAAAGGAAATGGGAAAATGACCAGGGAAGTTATAACAACAACAATCAAAGCCATAGTACTAACCATCACCAACAACAGAATAGGAGACAAGAAGCCGCCAGGGTTCATATTGCTGCACCAACAAAGGAAAGAACTTATACTGGAAACTTACCACGATGTCATCAATGCTCGCTACATCATGACGGTCCATGTGGTATATGCTTTATCTGTCAAAAAGTGGGACACCTTGCTAAGGACTGCAAAGGAAAAGGATATGCTGGAACACACCCACTATGTACTAGATGTAAGTTTCATCACTCAGGTCTTTGCCCTGTCAAGTGCCGCCAGTGCCAAAAATTAGGACACCTCGCCAGGGATTGTAGAGGAAAAACTATAATGACATGTTTCGGATGTGGGGAGCAAGGACACTATCGGAGTCAATGTCCCCAAAACCAAGGTCAACAAGTTGAATGTGCTCATGGGAATGCATACATGTTAGGAGGAGGAGAAGCTTATCAAGGTATCAATGACGTGGAAGACTGAAGAAGCTCGGAAATTAACAGTTTTGTGTTCCTCTATGTATCATGTTGTACTAAGTTTATGTTTTCATCGTATCCGAATCTTTAGAACCTAAGATGTACTACTTTTGATAAGCCACTCGTTGTAAGATATTCTCACCCATCGTACTTTATTTTCTTTCCGATTTGTTATCATTTTCGAGGATTTTAATTCTTTTTACTTTAACTATCCTTTTAACGGCACTTCTCCATGTCTTCTCTCCTCGATGTTCATCACAATTTTAACATCAGTTTACTCAACACCAAATAACATATGAGTCGATTAGTCCAAGCATTGCATAGTTACTCCTAAATTATACATAGCCTGATCACCTATGTCTAATTCAGGAAGAATCATGCGATGAAGGGAGTAGTAGACTTATATGTGTAAGCAATTCCGTAATCGAGCCAGATTTTTAAAAGTCTTTCTTCAAACCAATTTAGCCTAATCTCATGACAGTTCTTGTTTGATGAGTTGTGAGATTAAGTGAAAATTGGTTGGTAAAAAGTCTTTTGAGGGTTTTGCTCGGGAATGGGAAAGTTACCACATCAAACCCTAAACCCGATAGACCAACACGAACTGAATTCAGGGACTGAATTCCTTTTTGGATGGGCGAATGTGACAATCCGTACTTTCAGGTCATTTCTCGACACCGTTCATGTTTCATTGTTTCAACATTTTAGTAAACTTGGTTTACTTGTTTCAAATTCGCGTAACCTGGGAGGTTTAGCGGCGAATTCATGCTCATGACATCACGTACATTTCATATGGACTATGATTAGTCTACATTTCATTGACATCATGTGCATTTCATTAGTTCATGCACGACATTTCATTTCACCCTTCAACGCGTGATTTTTATGTTTATTAATTTTATCGCGTGAGTTTTTATTTTGATTACTTAATCCGTTACTTTCAAAAATGATCCCGAGGTATTTTTAAACTCACATTTAGTTCATAAAAACTATATTTTTAGTTTTCCTAGTGTTTCACATTTATTTGGTATTTTAATCGTAAAATTTAATTATTACGTCGTTTTCTTAAAAATCTTACGATAATTATTTTATCACCCGATTTTCACAAGGAAAGTATTTTTACAAATTTTATCACCTCATTACAATTTAGTTTGATTTACTAAAAACTCACTTGTACATTTTCTACATTCTACTTTACTTTTCATACAATTTCCTTTACAAGACTTACAATTTAATTACACAAATATACAAGTAACTAGATTTAAAAAAAAAAAAAATATCAAGGGTAGACAACCCTCCCCCAAAACCGGCCAAGGGGGAGGGAAGTCTTAATTGATTGGTATGGTTCTCTTATTACATTGTCTACTAATAATTCATTCACATATACAAAGTCTAATACTCAATTATTTACACACACAACTCATTTATCAAAGTGTGAAAAATTTTCATCCTCTCCTCTTTGCTCATCCAAGAACCGGCCATATACAATCTCCAAGGGATCACAAAGATTTTTGCAACTTCAAGTGTTTAAACAACTTAGATCATATTCTTTTTCATGGTTTTGAAATAAAAACCAAGGATATTTAAGATAAACCTTTGTTACCTACACCTCTTCATATCACTAGTAAGCATGTTTTTATCATCCTTATGTTTCCTTATCATTTTTATATGTTCCTTATCATTTTTGTAGCTCATATGCATGTATTGTAGTTTATACCATTTATTTCATGATTTTAAGGTTTTATATACATATTAGTCATCCTATAATTATTCCCAAGTTAATCTTTGGTCTTGATGGTAATTAGGAACCCATGACACCCTAAGAAGGTGTATGGTAGGATTAGATTAGTTTTGGAGTTGATTTGAAGGGATTAGAATAGGTTTTGTCCGAGAAAAACTATTTTCGTAAACTATATTTTACGTTCTGTCCTTAAAACGAAATTCTGGAAAAACCAACAGTTGATACGACATTTTGGCCTTCACATTTAGAAAATATACTTTAAAACGAATCCGTGGCCTTTTGAACGGATAAAAACGGAGTTATAACGAAGCCGTGGTGAATTTTTAAAGTTTGACACCGACACGTATTATTTTCTGAAATTGACAGCTTGCTGTTTTTAGTTATTTCGGGTCAAAAACGAGCCTTAAGCTTCACAAATTATTTCGACTTCTCAAAAATATATTAGTTTACTTCGATACGAAGCTAAGGACATATTTTACGTAGAAAACGGATTTAAAACGACAAATATATGGCCGTTTTCATAAAGTTGCCGTAAGTATTATTTTCTGAAAATTATATTATTTTTGACGTAACAAGTTTTTCATTAGCTCTATCGTCCATGTTTGCGGCAGTTTTTTTTACCATGATGCAAAACTTTTTATAGCAAAGTGTCTTCTAGTAAAATCAAGTTCATCGGCTATATTTTTCAAATCAAAAAGCCGTTTGTCAAGCGGAGTTTTAGTGAATTATTCACGGATGTTCAAAGTTGGCCGAAACTTATTTTCTGCACGCAATTAGCAAAAACCACCATCTTTAGCCTTTAATATCTTTATGATCGAGACCTTTTGGACGAAAACTCCTGAACTGAAACTTTTAGATATCGATGCAAACTTTCCAAAACCGTCGAGTTCGTTCTCTAACGATCGACGTGCACCATTTTACGACCACTTTTCCGGAGTCATTTTTGTTGATTTCATGATTTTTTCCGTCGACATTGTTTTGCGACAAAAAGTGGTAATTTCACCAAAAATCATTTTAAAACCATTGTAGGATGACATTTTGACGTAAAAACATGTAAAGTCATTTTTGAAGGGTCAAGACGTCAAAAGAGTATTTTTCGACGACGAGAAATATTTTCAAAAACCCGTAAATGGTATAAATAACATACGAAGTGCATGCATAGCATTACATTGCAACTCATGACATATCATATCATTGATAATAGGTCCCGGTTGACACACTACATTATAAACCTCGGTGTACTCACTATTGCCGTTATTTCCAGTTTATCCAAGTGAGTTTTCATAGCCCCGTTTTTACATGCTTTTGATTATTTTCAAACCCACGGGGGAGAATACATTGCACTACATTTTTTTTGTACGATACCAAGTATGTTAAATTCATTACATTGCTTAAGTTACCACATATGCCAATTTGAAAGTCCCCATTTCCTGAACCATGAACCGTTAATCATTGAAGCGAGGATGAGTGGATAGATCTATCGAGGGTGACGCCTCCATCCGGGTTGGTGAATCCCAACCAGGAAAACGGATGCATTTCATTTGATTTCATTACAGAGTTGTCTGGCAAACACTCTGTGGAGGGGCATACATTATTGATCAGTCTAGTTTCGGGGTCATGGGCTTAAGGCAATTGTAACATTATTTTTACGTGACTGGATTGTCATGCATATTCTATACTTGTGTAGTCGTATAAAATGTTTACATAAACCTATGATTTCTCACCAACATTATTGTTGACGTTTTTAGCAATGTATTTTCAGGTAACTGAGGCACGTTCATCATGACATGGTTAGGGACCCATATTTTGAGTCGCGGCGTCGACTTACATTATGTACATTATGGTTTATTTCAAAACATCGTTTGGATTGTAACATATTTGTATTTTGGCAAACTTGTTAAACCTTTTGGGACCGATGTTGTACTCTGATTTTGTTTTTATGAAATATCCAACGATGTGTTTTTAAAACGACACTTTAGGTCGTTCAATATAACTGTGATGTGGTGCTATGACAGTCATTGCCCCCAGGAATTCCATTCCGCTGCAAAACAGGTAAATTGGGGGTGTGACAGCGTCGCCCTTTGATTGTGACACTGTCAGGTGCAATTCCAATAGCTTGAGTGTCTTCGATCTTGAGTTAGCCATTTTCTCCATATATTCACTCTTTTTCGTCCAAATATGCATCATTCCAGCATTTTGCTTCCAAGAGACCTAAAAAGTGAAAAGGAACGAAATTAAGCAGTAACAGATATAAAAGTGGGCGATTAAGGGCTTAAATAACCCCTTAAAAGTGTACATTTTAAATCCTTATCAAATATCCCTTCACTTGGTATTTGCTTATCCTCAAGCAAATGTGCTTTTGGCCAATCAATTTTAAGTTAGGGGGCATGGAGCATTGGTTTAACATAATTCACAACAAGTAAAAGCACCGCAATAGTCATAACAAGCATGGAAATTATATACTAGCATCTCACAAGGGGTGTTTGGATTCTCTCATCTCTCGGGTGTATATGAAATATAGTAAATGGAAATGGAAGATAAACACTCATTAACCGGTAATAGTACATAGATTACCATAGGCTTGAGTCTAGATCAAACCTCCACCGCTTTGGCATTAGCACCTAAGAACAACTATCTAAGAGGTCTTTTCAAGGGTTGTAATGTTAGGCTTACGGTAAGGAAACAAAGGGTTGGTTTGGATAGGTGATTTAGTGGTGGCAAGTCAAAACTCTTATGTTACAAGCATGAAAAGAATGGCATTTTTAAGCCAAGACTCGACTCACTAAACTCTAGATACTTTGAAACAAACAAACATAAATATAAAGATAGATGTAAGATGAAAGGCCGTTTGTCTATTTTTTTTTTTTTTTTTTTTTTTTTTTTTTTTTTTTTTTTTCTTTTGGCATACACTTTTACTTTACTATCCTCTAAGATAACATCAAAATATAAGGGATTTATAGGAGCATCCCTACACTTGAGTTTTTATTACTCTAACACCAATTTGACCCAAAATGAAAAGATCAAAACACTTGGAGTATTTTATTACGTAAATAAAGGGAATTTGAATTTAACGTTCTTTCCCGTTACTCCATAAAATTTTACTTTACCCAGGAGTCCCAATCATCCCAAAACTGTGTACAAAAGATATGACTCGACTTAGCAACCATGCAAGTAACTAGATAATTGAACTAAGGGTTTAGTATGATAACAATAATGCACTAAAGGTGAGTGCATACAAGGTAGGCTAAGGCGATTTGGGTGTACATTTGGGGGTGGATTGTAAACAATGCTCATTATTGATATTCCAGAAAACTAAAACATCATGAGAACCGCAAAAAGGATAGGCTCTAAGGGGTTAACTAGGGGTATCGTGTACTAAAGATGAGTACATCGCAAGGGTGTGGGGTAATTACTCAACCGATGTGGAAGAAGTAATTATAATACGAGTATCAAACAAGGGTTATCCTAATGCCTCTTATCATTTAGTTATTCCTAACTACACAAGTGTAGTCTCACTAGCGATCTCGGAATGCATCAAAAAACAAGTTCTAGAATTTATTATACTACCGGTACACTTTCTAAGCATTAAAGGTGAATGCTTTAATTCCTATAGATCTAGGGGCGAACCTCACATTTTTGGGATGGAATTTGAGTGGTAAATGGTTTTTGTGCTAGTCATATAACTCCTATCCATGAGACTCTTTATTAAGACTAAAGTCCCACTTGTACATGTCATGAAAAATTTTAAATTTGCTGCTAAAATTTCCCTAACAAATATTTCTCATAGCTCATTACACAAATGAAATAGGACAAGACAAATGATCAAGGGTAAGCATAGTTTCAATGTTCCCATTTTATTCTCCCTCCCTACACTTAAACTGAACATTGTCCCCAATGTTCCTCAAAAGTATCAAAGTTATGATAAAGGAAGGTAAGTAAAAGAGAAAGAAACTAGTACTCCCCTGATTAGCTCGGTAGGATCCGTGTGAAGTAGTGGTTAAATTCTTTCCCAAGAAGAATGCATACGTGTTAAGCTCCATCCAATGTTGAGTTTCTTCTTCTTGCCAAATATAACATGCACACTTTAAGAAAATAGACAACACAAAGCATCAAACCGAACAAGAAAAAATCACAAAAAGATGTAATTCCAGACTTAAATAAGATATAATGTTTGTGGAATGGATGTTTGCAAATTTTCTGGAAAATTAAGACCTGAGAATTTCCAAAAATTTATAAGTAGCACAGAAAATGAAAATTTTTGATAAGTTGTTTCTGCTTAACCTGACGTCGTCAGGTTTTAATCCTGACGCCGTCAGGTTGTCATGACAGAAACTGGTCTGCTGCGTTTTCCTAGAAAAATTCTGGAAAAATTACGTCTTTAGAATCTTGAAAAATTACTGCAAAACATCCATTACGACTCGATTCAAGAATTTGACTCTAACAAACACACACACACACACACATACACACATACACACATACACACATATATATATATATGTCAATTTCACTAATTGTAATTCTCATGTGCATGTTCTTAAAAACATATTTGATCTTCCCTACACTTATCTTTTTGTAAAATACCTTTATATGTAATTAAGACGAGGTTAAAAATAAAATAAAGCATTTTCACAAAGTCTAACATGAGAATAAACAATAATGAAAAAGATATATAAACTCACAAATAAAAATGAAAAACAAATATACATGGGTTGTCTCCCAAGAAGCGCTTGTTTTTGTTCGAGTCACGAGCTTGACTCTACCCTTATTTAACGGATAAAGGGGAAGTTTTTCCTACACTTAAGCTTAAGTGCGGGTGATAGTAGTGATACACACCCTTAGGGTGGAAATTTTCCACGTGAGGTGAAGGGGGTGTGTGAATGGCTTCCTTCATCCTAAAACTACCCGGACTAAATGGGTTGATGGGTGGGTCGGTTCTTCTTTTATCTCCTAGATGTATATCTAAGGATGGAAAATTGTGTGAAGATTGAGGTTCCAGCTCATCAACACTAGGAAATTCCCTAGAACTAAGAGTAAGGTTCTACCTCCATCGGGATTCCTAAAGTCTCTTCTACTACTTCCGGGTAAGTCACGGGCGGTGTGTATGCTTTAAATGATGATGTGACTTGTGGGATACCTTGTGGGTCTAGAATTTTCACCTTATCCTCAATCACATCTATATCACCTATATGCTCTTCATGTGTTTTGGTAGAATTTAACACAAACATGTTCCTAAGTATCTCAAATCCTTCTCTAGCCATTTCAAATTCTAAGTCCGATTCATAGGAATCTTCCTTAAATTGATCACTATGTTCCATTTTCCTAGAGGGTTCATTTTCTTGAGATTCAAAGTCATTGGTCTTAAAAACTGATAACATCAAATTGTCCTGAATATTAAGTGTCAATTTCCCCCGATAATGCTTGTAATTTATATCATTTATATGGATTTACGCTTGTTTTCCATCTTATTCCACTTTTCGGTAATTTACGAGCATTGGAGCTAAGAGACGCAGAATTGGAGAAGTTTAGTGAAGATTTATCAGAGTATGCTCAGTTTGAAGAAGTTACGGCGTAACTCATCTCTCACATTACGCCGTAACTAAAGCATGACTCAGAAAGCCAACTCACCAGAAGATTACGACGTGACTCTCCCAAAAGATTATGACGTAACTATAATAGGTCAAATGAGGTTCCGCGCTGCTGATAACTACGCCGTAGCTCGTGCATAAACTACGGCGTAACCAAGAATTATTGAAGATACGGCGTAACCACTTCTAAGGTTACGCCGTAACCAGCAGATCTAGTGCAATTTACGAAGAAACAGATGATTACGGTGTAACTATTTTATAAGTTACGCCATAACCCGGATCTAGCCTATAAATACCCCACGATTTCAAGCATTTCAAAGCAAACCATTTTACACACCACAACCAAACAACGTGGGAAGAAGCCAATGGCAGATCCAGAGGAGCATACAGAGCTATCTCCAAGGGAGAAATCACTCCCCTATGATAAAAATTAGCTTTTTATCTTTTCTTTACTTTCGATTAATGTATTTCGTAACATGAAACATTGAATTCATTTGTATGGTTAATATGAGCGGCTAAGCACCTCCAGGCGCTGGCCTAGTTATGATTCCTTGATTGTTTTTTATACGTTTATATTACTTCCATATAATTATTTCAAAGTGTATGCATGCATAGCTTATTGGTAGCTACCCTTGTTTCGGTAGTTTTGAATGGCGGTAGAGGCTAGTTGGCTAGGAGATATGACCAACTGACCCTAGGTGAATAGACTGAGACGGGAAGGGTAAGATATGAGCAACTGAAGACCCTTTCTACTTGTGCGATTTGACCAACTGATCACCTACCGTTTGGATGAACTTAAGAATTAGGGGGTGAGTGTTTAAGTTGCTAATGCCCGGGAACTCACTATTATAAGTCTAGCATGTAGCGGAACTTAGTGACTCGGCTTTGGGGACCAGGAACAACTGGACTTATGAGGGGACACCTGACTACTCTAGTGGTGGCATCTTTGCTGATAGGTTAGGGCAAATTGACCAAATGATGTCCTCTCGACTTTGACCCCACCTGAAGTAATTGGAAGTAATTAGACGTAGACATTACTAGCTAGGAAGAATAACTAGGTTAGCACCACTCTTCTCTATTGATTACAACCCTCGCCTTTCTTTGCCTTTATTTTCTTTTATTTGCTTTAGTAGTTTATTAGTTAAATAGATATCAAAACCATCTTAAAATCTGTGACACCTAGACTTAGTATTAATCCAACACACATAACTCTTCGGCGACCTCGGTTCTACCGAATACTACACTACACACGACCGGGTACACTGCCCGTTAGTGCATTAGGGTAGACCATAGGTATAACGAGACAATATAAATATTAAAACCTGTTCAGTAAAACCTGCATCAAGTTTTTGGCGCCGCTGTCAGGGAGTTATTGTTGGATATTAGTTTTCACATACACATCAAACCATAACACAAAGTGGCGTTTGAATAGAATTCTTGAGAGAGAAAGTTAGAGGTTTAGGGAACTTAGTGAGAGAAAGTGAAAGATATTATTATGAGCTCCAACTCTCTACCTTGGGAGGTAGAGAGTATTTATAGTCTTACATAAATCGCCACACATCGGGCTGTGGATCAGGCATACAGTGGGTAAAGACCCGTCCGTCCTCCACGGTGTTACTTAACTAAATACTACTTAACATAAAAGAACTACGACTACGAGCTATCTAACGATTACATTTACTTGAGGTGACCGACTCTTTAATACCTGGAATTTCTAATTCCTAACAATCTCCCCCTAAGGGAGGTCACCTCAATCATGTACCAAAATTACATTGAATACAACTAGATAATACATTAACAATTGATCTTGCATCCTTGATGTAGTCCTTTGCTCCTAAGCTCGTAGTCATTGATTCTTCACATTGCATGTTTGGTTATTCCAAGTGGAGGTCTTTTACTGATCCACGTGATAACAAATTTGAACCATCATTTGAGATCATCAGCTATCAAAAAATCTCTGACACATCCTTTGTGGTGTTGGTATTATGTGATGTTGTGACTTTAGGACCGACATGCTCACATTCTGGATCATGATATCTTCTCATCAGAGTAGCGGAAGCATTTGTTGAATCATGATATTGGCAGCAGCGTAGCAGAAGCTTGGAGTGAAAATATTAGAGTCATTGATGCACTAATCATGATTTCTTTTGAGTTGAATGTGTTAAGTGAGCATGCGGCTATGGATTGACCGCTTCATTCTGATCAGCTGCAAATGTCGGCGTACCTGCATACAACAGTTAACAATAAATCGCACGAAAGTGTCTTTGATCACTTTCGTTGAATTGAGGTACACGGCCCACGGTTCCCCGTTGATCAGTACAAGTACTGCCTGTGATCAGGTATAATTCCAAAGAATTTCCTTGACAGGGTTTCGCAGCTGCTCTAGCTGTTCTCAAACCGGAACATCTCAAAGAAGATAACACGGAGTGAGTGAATCAGCGAATTTTAAGTCCACTGATTGATGAAAAGAGATTTGAAAAACAATCGTGTATTGCTCAATAGAAATTGTTTTTGCAATACAATGAAGGTTTTATTGAAAATCAATTATCAATCATAAAAACACCTTTTGGTTTGAAAAATGAGTACACGGTCGATGTGCTAAAGAAAAGAGTTGTTAAGCACAAAGACCGGTTTTTCAAAGGTATCCGTCAATCCATAACCTGAACCAGGATTGATTCAAGAGATTGACTCGCCCCATTGTTTCTGTTCAGTTGTCACATGGTTGATCTATATAATAGATCTCACATGCCACCTACCAGGAGCTTGTTTGATGTTGGCTCCAGTAGGCTTTCCATCTTCATTGTGAATATGTAAACACATCACTCAGATGTTCTGGCAATACCACAAGGATAATGCGTAGGACTCAAGATATAATCTCTCTTTCCACATTGTGTGAAACAGAGAGTCTTCATTGAAAGTGTCCTAATGAGATTTATTGATGATCTCGTGGCTCTAGACTCAATTTGTGCATATTTGGATCCTGTGCCGGAGACTAGGGAGAGGGTCTCCTTCTTCAATATCAACAATCTCTAAGAGAAAGTCGATAGATAATGTCGGTTCCCCGTGAGAATGAAACAAGTCCTTTTAAGAGGAACTTGAGTGGTTTGGAAAGATGAAGTGCAGTGCGTCACTGGGTCCATGACGTCTTGTATTCAATACCGATGTTACCATCAGTAGCATATGAAGTGAACCCGGTTTCTGCCCTAAGGTTGAATAAATGGAGGGCTATTTGTTTTCACCCTTTTCTCATTCAATTCTTTTTAATTCTTCAACCCCTTCAGTGCTTACCGAGACTTCATAGCAAGAACCTTGTTGGGTTTGTTCCAGTACTTGCTCTATTTCAGTCCGCACTCTTCCCATATCTCACTTTTCTCCTTTTTATCATCATACCTAAGGACTTCTACACTAACTAGTGGATTGTCCCAGGGTAGATCCCTCCGGTTCTGGCGGATCAAGGGAACACATACCTAACCTTATCATCCTTATATCACCGTACATAAAGTAAAGTTGGTCGGTCGATTTGGTATTGTTCATCTGCCATAGGAACCAATTGAAAACCATTTGAAAATCAATCCAGATACTTGTGATATATTATCAAAACATTTTGTGCCTGAATTGTTTTTGATAGTTTTAGAACAGGTGCTCCCCCTCAACATGTGCATCAAATGTTTGAAATCGTTTTGCACACGGAGGCAAGAGGAAGAATTTACTTCTTTGATTACCATTTTCTAAAAGATATCAACATCACTTCCCTGATCAAATCAAGAAGATAAAGCATTTTCGGGAAGGATGAGGTTTTCATAGGTTTGCTCCCCCTCAATATGTGCCTCGAGATTAGAAGAGAGTTTTGCACATACTAGAGGGAACCTGCACATTGAGATAAATGATCACGTTTCAAATCATAGGTTTAAGATAGATGCTCCCCCTCAACATGTGCATTGAAAATTTGAAATCGTTTGTCACATGTGGGAAGGATAGCATGTACATCCTTATAAAACCATTTACCGAATTATCAGTTTAAATCCAATTTAAATCACACATTCTCCCCCGATCACAATTATCAAATCATTTGAGATTTGTGATCTCTTATAGATTTAAATTGATTTTGAAGGCTTTTAAGGGGAATTGTGACTTGATTATGAAAGCGTTTTAACTAATAAGGATCGGATTTTAAGACTTTAAACTCCATTGATAAAAACATGCATGTACATCTTTTGAAAACAATTTAATGCCAAATAACTTTTTAATTTAATTGAAATCATTCTCCCCCTCAATCAATGACATAGGTTGTTGATTGAGAGATAGAGATTTTGACAAATAAGTCCTGATGATTATCAAAAATAGAGATCGAGTTATTTTTCAAAGCATTTAGTTTTCAGCAGATAAATGTTTATAGAATCAGAGCATGGAATTTTGAAAGCATGATAAAACATGGCTCTGTTTTTTCTTTTAAAACCGGGTTATTGCCTGAAAATGACAATAAACCATTGTTTCACTTTCTCCCAAAAATATTTTTGATTTTTTTTTTTTTTTTTTTTTTTTTTTTTTTTTTTTTTTTTTTTAATAAAAATTCGAACAATATCTAAAGTCCCGTGTCATTCTTTGAATGACAACAACAAGACCGTAGATATAATCGAATCGAGAGAAACATGACAAAATGACAATATTTTTTGAAGGTATTTCGAATTTTTCAAATTTTTATGGATTTTGAAAGTTTTATATTTTTCTATTTGATTTTTGAAGGTTTTATAATTTTGTATTTTGTTTTTCGAATAGATATATACAAGAGACAGATGAAGATAGACCTTTACTCCTCGTCTTCCTCCTGAAGACGTTTGAGTGTTTCTGGTTGAAGGCTTTTTAAGCCAAGACGTGGAAGAATAAACTCAAAACGTTCTCTTGGAAGAGCTTTGGTGAAGATGTCTGCTAACTGATATTCAGACCTCACAAAATAGAGTTCCACCACACCTTTTTCCACTTGTTCCCTGATGAAATGATGTCGAATGTCGATATGCTTTGCTCTTGAGTGTTGAACGTTGTTGCATGAGAGAGCAATAGCACTTTTATTATCACAGTACAGAGGGATTTTGTTGAATTCAAAGCCATAGTCAGATAATTGAGATCTCATCCATAAGATTTGAGCACAACAGGATGACATGGCTATGTATTCAGCCTCTGTAGAGGAAATAGAAGTACTCATTTGCTTCTTTGAAGACCAGCTCACAAGCTTATCACCCAAAAACTGAGCACCTCCAGACGTACTTCGACGTGTATCTTGACAACCTGCATGATCAGCATCTGCATAGGCCGTTAGTGACATACCGGTGTCCTTCGGGTACCAAAGACCCATATTGATGGTTCCTTGGAGATACCGAAAGACCCGTTTAACTGCTTCAAGGTGCTTTTTAGTAGGCTTAGCCTAGTATCTAGCACACATGCAAACAGCGAACAAGATGTCTGGTCTACTAGCAGTGAGGTACATCAGGGATCCAATCATACTACGATATTTTGTTTGGTCAATCATGATCCCTGAGTGGTCCTCATCTAGTTTGGTTCGATCAATCATGGGGGTGTCAACAGGGTCACTTGAATCAAATCCAAATTTCTTTAAGATCTCTGTTGCATATTTAGATTGATTTATGAAAATGCCTCCGGGACTTTGTGAAATTTGTAATCCCAAGAAAAATGACATTTGTCCCATCATTGACATTTGAAATTTTGAACTCATTTCATTAGAAAAACGATCACATTCCATTGGGTCTGTCGAGGCAAAAATAATATCATCAACATAAATTTGAACATGAATTAAATGTTTGCCTGACTTCCTGGTGAACAGTGTAGGATCAACTGCTCCTTTGCTAAATCCGGTAGATAGAAGAAACTTTGACAGTGTATCATACCATGCCCTTGGAGCTTGCTTTAAACCGTAAAGAGCCTTCTTCAAACGATAAACGTGAGTAGGATGCTCTTGATTCACAAATCCTTCAGGTTGGCTGACGTAGACGACTTCTTTAAGATCTCCGTTCAGAAATGTCGTCTTCACATCCATCTGATAGACTACCATGTTCTTACTAGCAGCATTAGCCAGAAAGATTCTGATTGCCTCGATTCGAGCAACTGGAGCAAAAGATTCTTCAAAGTCAATACCCTCCTCTTGACGGTATCCTTTAGCAACTAATCGAGCCTTGTTCTTCAACACATCACCATGCTCATCAAGTTTCACTTTGAAGATCCATTTAAGAGCAATAATCATAGCACAGTCTGGAGCAGGTACTAACTCCCATACATCAAGTCGATCAAACTTATGAATTTCATCTTGCATGGCATTGAACCAGCTATCTTCATTCATGGCGGTTTTAACATCTTTTGGTTCGATCTTAGATAGTACGGAGTTGAAGAAGCACCATAAGGCATCGGTTGCAAGTTGTTTCCGGGTTGATACAGGACGAGAGGGATTTCCAATGATGTTGTCTAATGGATGATCGTGAGTCCATTTTCTGAGGTGTTCATGTGGCAGTTGTTGAGGGACTGAGGTAGCTGAGTCGATGTCTCCTGAAGAAGATGGTTCTGATGATGATTCAGGAGCAAATATGTTTTCAAATGAAGCATCTTCAGGAGTAGCAAAGGGATTAACTTCATCATTGATGCCAGAAACATTTCCATGATGTACATTTGAAGAATGATGATTTGTTGATGAGACTGAAGGATCAGCAGCAGGTGCTTCTTGACTTAAAGATATTGAGACTGAAGGATTGACTTCATTCACAGGAATATGAGCATTCTCTGTTGTAGGGATCAACACCTCATTAGTAATTGAATCATACAGTTCATCAAACATAGGATCAAACAATTTCTTTAAATCATCTTCAGATGGAGGTACATATGGAGTTTCTTGAGAAGAGTTTGGAACAAAGGATGAACCAATGGGACTGTTTTAAAGTGTGGGTCCTGAGCTGGAGTGTCCAGGAGCCATTTGACCGGTCAGCTCATCAAACGTAACGTGAATTGTTTCCATAATATTTCGGGTTCTTTTGTTGTAGATTCGGTATCCCTTTTTGTTTGGTGCATATCCTACAAATACTCCAATGTCAGCTTTAGCCCTAAGTTTGCCTAACTCTTGACCCTCATTAGTTGGATAACACAATGCACCAAACACACGAAGGAAAGAGAGATTAGGTTTTCTGTTGTGGACAAGTTCATATGGAGTTTTTCCATGAATAGTGTGAATCAGGGAACGATTTTGTGTGTAGCATGCAGTGGCAATTGCTTCAGCCCAGAGAAACATTGGAACCTTTGAGTAAATCAGCATTGTTCTAGCGGCTTCAACAAGAGTTCAATTTCGTCTTTCGACTACACCGTTCTGTTGAGAGGTTCGTGGAACACTTCTTTGATGGCTGATTCCAACGCTTTCATAGAATTCACTAAGTTGTTTGTTGACAAACTCAGTTCCATTGTCTGTTCTGATAATTCTGACGGTTTTGTTAAGTCGAACCTGCAGCTATTTGATGAGTTTGATGATGATATCAGGAGTTTCATCCTTTGTCCTTAAGAACTTGACCCAGGTGAATCTAGAGTAATCATCTACCACAACTAACACATATTTCTTCCCAAAGATATTCTGCACCCTCATTGGTCCACATAAATCCATATGAATCATATGAAGAACTTCTGTGACAGAGTTAGTAGGTTTGGGTTTATGGGCATACTTATTGCTTTTTCCCAATTGACATGCTGAACAAAGATGATCCTTTTCGTACTTGAGTCTAGGTAAACCTACAACTAAGTCCTTTCTGGTGAGATCATTGATGGTACCGAAGTTCAGGTGATTGAGACGACGATGCCATAACCATGACTTTGTTTTAGAAGCCTTTGATAACAAGCAGATTGGAGATGACCTCATCATGTCATCGATGGAGATGGTGTAAAGATTTGAGCCACGAGTTCCTTTTAACAGTTCCTTACCATTAAGATCTCTAACAAAGCAGGTATGTTTTCTGAAGGCTACTTCTAGATCAGAATCACAGAATTGACCAACAGAGAACAAATTATGACCCAAACCTTCCACATAGTAAACTATAGAGATGACACTATCACCAACAACGTAATCTCCATAACCCATAATAGCACCGAAATGATCATTACCGAATCTAATAGTCCCGATGAATTTGCTCACGAAGTTCATGAGCCGCGACCGGTCTCCAGTCATATGCTTGGAACAGCCTGAGTCCAGGTACCACAGAACGATTTGAACGATCTGCAGTTGAACACAGACAAGAATGGATAACTGGATAATTGGGATCCCCATGCAAGAATGGGTTCCATTTGGTTAGTTACAATGGTTGGAACACCCACATCAGAAATAGAAGCATTCATATCAGAAAGTGAGGCAATGGAATCATTGTGAATAGATGCAGTACTAGTGTCTGTATTAGCCCTGTTCACAGTGTGATCACTTCTTAAGGGAATAGTTCTACCAGTAGGCATCCATTTTCTAGTGGGCATTATCTGATTAGTCTTATGACCAACAGGTATCCAATAAAAGCCTATTTTACTGAATGTTCTTCCTGTGGGTTTCCACTGTTTTCTAACTTTCATTCGTTTTTGCCTTTTAGCCTTCTTAGCATGAATTTTAGCATTAACAATATTAACTGGACAATTAACATCATTAGGCAGAACATTAACACCACATTCATGATTAGAAACAGAATTCAAGCAGAAATCAGTACAAGGTTTGCAAATAGTATCGAAATTCGAATTAATTACAGTACGCCTATGGCTAATACTAGAATCAACACGATTCGTTTTATTCAATTCAAGCTTAAAGTTCCTAGATTGTTCTTCTACTCTCTTCCAGTGCACATTCTTAGCTTGAGAGGTCCTATCATTCCTTGTATTGTCTTGAGACTTTGACCTGCTCCGTTTAATGTCACTGATTACTCCTGTAGAGGGAATGGGAACATTAGTTGGTTTAACTACTCTTTGCATCACCTGTTTAGATGTGCTGGGATCTGAACTACATGCAGGTGCACTAAGGTTCACTTTCTTAAAACTAGAGGTACTGAGATTTGTACTCCTAGAAGGCACACTTGAGTTCTCTTTCTTAGCATTGACAGATCTGGAATCTGAACTACTTAAAGGCACACTACGGTTCACATTCAAAACATTGGGAATCGAATGCATATCATACTTGGCATTAGGCATCGAGCATGGAATCAAAGGATTAACTCTCTCACCTAATGACTTTGGGCATATTTTGATCAAGCATTCTAAGATTTCTTGAGATCGTTTGGCATATAAGCATGCATGTCCAATTGCATTATCATGAGGTTTCTCTAGCTTATCCTCTTCAACAATCTTACGCAGACATTCTAGGCAATCCTTAAGAGATGAGAAGTATGTTTGAATAGCAAGTTTGTTGTTCCTTAGATGAGGAGGGACATATGTCACAGACAAAGCATATTTATTACAAGAGTGAACCTTTGATACACCATTCTCCCCATTGGTCATTGGCATTTTCCCTTTTACCTGACTCTTCAGATTCTCAATTTCCTTTTGCAATGAAGCTTTTTGTTCGTTATTTTTGTTACGAGTGACCTTAATTGATTCAAATAACTCATTGAAATGACGTTTAACCTTTTCATTTTCTTCTAGAAAACTTTCGTTTTCCTTTTGTAAAGCATTAACTAGATTTTGAAGATGAAACGTTTGAGAATTCTGAGAATCTAAAGGAGGAGGCATTTGGGAGCCTGTCATATTGTTCGTTTGACCCTTTAATTGAGAGATTTGGGCTTTCAACTTTCTGATCGTGTTACACTGAGCTTGAATCTGTTCATCACGTTTGTTAATTTGAAAAACTGCATCAAACTCTGGAGCATCTGATGATGTCTTGATATTTGAAGTTTTGACATTTTCTTTAAGATGTTGATATTTTAGTTGTAAATTAAAATGCTCAACTTCTAGTTTAGAAAAATGTTTAACCAAATTGTCGTGATCATCCAGTTCAATTTTCTCGTTTAGTTTAGAATTAGTTTTTTCAAGCTCAATGACACGATCATGGGAGACTTTCAGGGCAACAGATAGTTCATGAAATTTGGAAGCATTAATAGAGCAATTTGAAGCAGTAAAAAACATATCTTGAGCAACACATTCAGTAATAAGAGTCTCATTCAATATATGCAAGTTCTTCCTCTCAATCTCATTATATTTTAGTGCACGCTCATAGTCACTAACTTCAACTATCATTGCATCAAATTCCTTTTCCATTCCCTTGATATCAGTTTCTATCCCCTTTTTAAGACTCTCAAAGTGATCTTTTAGAAGTTTAAAGAAAGGCATGACCTCAGTTAAATAACATTCTTTCATTTGCTCAAAACCCCTTTCTCCTTCAGTTATACCAGTGGGTGTGATCCTTTTCTTGCAAGTTTTCTCAAAATTAACAAATAGTTGAAATATAACATATTGGCTAATTAAGGTCTTGCTTTTAGTGGCAATTGTTCTAGGAACAAGATGCATTGGTGTATTAGGAGGATACACAGTCGCTCTAGGCATTTTCCATAGGGGAGGGTTTGTTTCAACAATATTTACTGCTTTCTGCTTATCTAAATCCATTTTCCAGAAGACTTGTTCGGGAGTCAACAATGTCTGAGGCTTAAACTTGTTCAAGGAAATCCAGTTTTCCTTCTTGTAGTCATGAGGAGTGATAATCACATTTTTCTCTTTGCATTTAGGATCATTTAGTTTCTTATTCATCTTTTCCCTAGTGATTTCATCTAGTTTCTTATCATCCTCTGTGCACTCAACGCAACTAGGTTTTTGTCTAGGTTTAAGAATCTCATTGCCATCATAGATCACACTTTGAGCTGCTTTTGCTATCTTTCCGTACTCAGGGTTGGGTTTATCTATAATGGGAACACTATGCTTATCGCTTAGAACTCTATGTTTAGTGACCATGTGAGCAGTCCGAATGGTGTTTCCTTGTATGTATAACTTGTTTTCAAGTTTGTTTTTCAAAGTTTTCAGATTAGAAAAGTCTCTCAAGAGTTTTGATTCCTTTGCATTAAATTCTTGCTTAAGCATTTTCACATTTTCTTGAAGTTCTTGTTTTTGCTTAGCTGTTTTAGAAAGTTTTTCTTGCAAGGAATTTAATTCTTGTTTCAATACTTCTTCTCTAAAATTACTTTTTCTAATGACTGTACGCACTTGGTCATCCATTTCCTGCTCACGAGTGGTCAACTCAAATTTTGCACGTTGTTCATAAATAGCAACACGTTCTTTATAGGCATTTAGTTCAGAAATTACAGAATCATCAGGGGCACATGCAGTGTATTCATCAAAAACATAGTCATTGTTGACTGCAGAAGATGCATCACTAGGTACACCTTCACTTTCACTTTGTTTCACGTATTGATCATATGGGACAATATCGATATTACCCATATTTTCAACATTTGATTCAATAGTTTCAGTTGATTGTACTTTGTCATGCATCTGTTGCACATCAGCATTATCGTATAGTTTTAATACCTTTGAGATGAGTTTGTCTTTGGATGGGCCAGCTAGTGGTGAAGAAGAGACCTTGGGAGAAACCATTGGAGAAATGCTAGCCATAAAAATTGTGTGTGCCGTAGGTCCATCATCCACATCAGAGTCGTATGCATCACAATCAGCGACTTGAAAGGCATTCTGATGATTGTGACCTAACTCCTGAATAGGCTGCTCATCCACATCTGCATCATAGGTCTTGGCATTGCCCTCAGCTAGAAACAACAATTCCTCTTCATCCAAAGCAGCACCATTGTCCTGAGCTTGTACAAGCAGCATCTTATCTCTGAAGTAATCAGCATTCTGTGGACGCTTTGGAGATGTGCAGTTTCTTGCAATGTGTCCCTCACCACCACAGTTATAACATTTGATCGGCTTAGCTTGACCTTGGTTACCATTCCTTCCTCGATTTTGGTTGCCAACATAACCTCTACCAGCTCCACCTCTTCCCTGATCATACTATCTTTCCTGAACTGGTTGCACCACGATCCTTCCATCTTTAACAGTAGCTTGATTGTGTGGGTTAGATGCTGTTATGAGGTTGTTGTTGGTTTGTGGGAGAGAATTCATGTTTTGACTAATCAGAAGAGCTAGTTGATTAATGAAGTTACCCACGTATGCATCAGCATCAGCTTGTTTGAACATAGGATCAGGAATGAGTTTGTGATTACCATTACCCAAGGGTATGACTTGTGATGCTTTGGTTGTGATTCCGATGTTTGAGTAGAAGGAAGTTGAGTCATTAGACGAGCTTGTCTCTCCCTGGTTGGTTATGAACTGATTGAGAATCAATTTTTCAAACATAGCATGTCTCTCATTCTGAAGGAGGAAGGCATAGAGTTGCTCATAGTTTTTATTCTTCAATCCTTTAGTGAGCTTCACAGCGGTGACAAACTTGTGCCATTCGGGATTCATGTTGTTCACAAATTTTGAGTTCAGCTGAATGTTAGGCATAGTCATTCTGATGTTCCTCATGTCATTCACCAACTTATGAAATCTCACATAGTACTCATAGACACTCTCATCTGGTTTCATCTTGAAGTGTTCAAATTCGTCATAGAGTTGTGATTCTCTGTCTTCCATAGTTAATTCTGAACCTAAGAGAAGCATCTTGACATTATCCCATACTGCCTTTGCATCGGTGTTGTGATTGATCAGCTTGTAGATGTCTTTAGGAAGACCTTGAAGAACAATGTTAGAAGCCCTGATATCTGCATCGAATCTCTTTTTCTCCTTATCATCAAGCTCATCATACATTTTAGGTCTGTCCATTCCGTAAATAGGAGTTCCATCTTCATTAGTGTCAAGTATATCTCAGGTCGTCTCAACTCGATACGGTCCTTCATCAATGGATTTGAGAATGTTGACACCATTTTCCTTTCCAAGGCAGTACAATCTGATTCGTTGAGCCCAAGAATCGTAGTCAGTTCTGTCAAGCATGGGTGGACGAGTATCTGAGCCAGCTGCTTGAACATCCTCGGCAACAGTGGAGATGATAGTAGGAACGTTGGTAGACATGTTAACAGATTATACGGGATTTTATAACTCTATGATTAAACCGGGAAATAGATTCTTTCACGGGATTTTACTAAATCAAGAGAAAACCGTAAACAATCACCCAAGTCGCTAGAAGAAAATGCACCAAGTCGCTAGACGAGTGCAAGTCTCTAAGTAGTAACTCGCTAAGCCTCAAGTCGCTAGCAAAATTTTGGCAGCAATTCGCTACTCAAATCGCTAAAGATACAAGTCGCTAAATAGCAACTCGCTACAGACCAAGTCGCTACCTCCAAGTCGCTACCTGTGGTGGAAATTCCACTACTTGTACTGTAAGTCGCTAGTTCTAAGTCGCTAGGTCCAAAACTGTAACTCGCTACAAATTTGTAAAGCAAGTCGCTACGAAGAAAGAATTCCGTGTGTTAAGTCGCTAGCAAGAAAAAACTCATAAACATCAATTTTCAATCCAAAAACAACCCTACCAAGATGATTCAAGCTTACCAAATGAAAACCTAAACACTTGTGAAGATTCTAAACATAAAAGTACTAACAAAATCCAAACTTTAACACAAGAAATCAACCAAATGATGCACAAACCACTAAACTTTTTCAAACTCAAAAACCACCTAAAAACCACTAGAAATCCAAAGATGTGCAAGATATGATCTAACCATGGCTCTTGATACCAATTGTAAGATATTAGTTTTCACATACACATCAAACCATAACACAAAGTGGCGTATGAATGAGGTTCTAGAGAGAGAAAGTTAGAGGTTTAGGGAACTTAGTAAGAGAAAGTGAAAGATATTATTATGAGCTCCAACTCTCTACCTTGGGAGGTAGAGAGTATTTATAGTCTTACATAAATCGCCACACATCGAGCTGTGGATCAGGCATACAGTGGGTAAAGACTCGTCCGTCCTCCACGGTGTTACTTAACTAAATACTACTTAACATAAAGGAACTACGACTACTAGCTTTCTAACGATTACATATACTTGAGGTGACCGACTCTTTAATACCTGGAATTTCTAATTCCTAACAGATTGATTTTCAAGCAACTCATTTTACCACCATTGTTGAAAAACAACAAATATTTTTCTAAAGAATTTTAGAAGGAAAAACATTTGTGTAGGAACAACAGTCCTTCGACATACTTTTCTTGTTTTGTTTTTGGATAAGTGCACGAATTTTTGAAAAATTGTTTAGCGCAACACTTTTCTTCCTTGAAGAACGGGTTACTATTTGAAATAATAGCAAACCATAGTTTTAAGCACGGGTTACAGTCTGAAGTAACTGCAAGCCATATTTTGAGACATGTTTAGAAAATAATATTTACACCTCCTGCTCGAACTTCATCTATGGTCCCGTGCCATTATTGAATGACATTTCTAAGACCGTAGATGTTATCGATACCAGAAGACATGTCTAGAGACAACATATTTTTGGTATTTTTGAAATTTTCTGATTTTTATGGGTTTTTGTTGGTTTTATATTTTTCTATTTTGTTTTGCTGGTTTTATATTTTTGTATTTGGTTTTTAATAAATATTTACACAGATAGAGAAGATGATATAGTTTAAGAAGATGATGATACGAGTACCGAGATAAGGATATCGAGCAGCCCCGTTGTAGAAGATATAAGTCATCATCCCTAAAACTTTCACCACCAAAGCTTCCGAGGCTCTTGCATTGAAGAAATAAATCGAACCATCTGAAAGTGAGACTTTGGTAGCTTCCCCCCAAACCGAAAATCCTTTAGCTGAGCAGATTCAAAGCTTTCTTTCAAGCTTCCATTAGCCAGGTGCACCAAGAAGCACACCATTTTCATAAATCCCGCTGCTCCATTTAAGAACGATACTCGAGATTCTTCGTTCGAGGTTATATCATCAACAAGAACAGCAACATTTCATCCCACGCTTAAATAACTCTTCTCAAATTCCTTTTCCACTGAAGTCTGAAGCAACATATACCCGAAGACAGAGAAACTTATACCATCAAAGTAGCAGATTAAGTCCAATAGCTAAAGAATAACCCCAATGTATACTTTTCTCTCCCCCTGAAGAAATTGTATGAAGCTCAAGAACCCGAAGTACCCGAATGCCCAAAGAGAGAATAACCGATAACATTGAAGAAGCAGGCCGAATCACTGATTATCTCTGCGGGTGACAATCTCTGCGAATGTCAACACCGGAATAGGTGATTATATCTCTGAATCACTGATTAAGCCCTCAAGTAAAACAGCTGAGCATCCCCAATGTACACAATCTCTCTCCCCTGATGATTGTGATAACATCAAAATCATCACACACTTGTGTACCTCTTTCATCTTCAGAAACTAACTCTTCAATCTCTTCCCCCACATAGTTGGAATAAGAACACTAAACGCCTTAATGAGTAAAACCTTGAGTTTCTCTACGGTCATGACATTTGTTTTCCCGGGATATCTTCAATCACTTAGAAGAATTAAGTTCATCAAGTTTACTCGCCATGAGTCAAGCCTTGAGTTTCTCTGCGGTAATCACATTTGTCTTCCCGGGATATCTTCAATTACTTAGAAGTCTTAAGTTCATCAAGTTTACTCGCGTTTAGATGTGTGTCTCCTTCCCCCTTGCTGGTTTTGACACTTCAGAATCAGCAACTCATTGTAAGCCCGTATACGAGAAATTTGTTGAGAAGAACACTTGAACTCTTGTGAGAATCAACTTGCTGAAGAATGTGAGCAAGTCTAATTGGGGATTAAATCAGACATTTCACCCTCCCCCAATTAGTGCTCTCCCCTAAACCGACAATCTTTTTGATAAATGCCCAGAATAAGAAGAAGTCTTTAGATCATTAAATGCAACTCGTCTTTGGTCTTCTAACATATAGCAAGAAATGTAGAACAGACTGTAGACTCGACCTTCTTCAAGATTGTCCGAATGGAGAATATAGTGTTAACATCTTCAACTCACACCAAAAAGCATCCCACCAAAAAGCATCCCAATTAACTTACATCTTGCAAATCCCCTTAGCTAAAATCCCTCCCAATCAAACAAGAACAGAAAGATGTTCATCAAGGAAATCAGCAATCAGGCCGCAACGAACACACAAGATGGTAACATCAAACTACCAATCACATCAAACAAGAACAGAGAGATTGTTCGGAATCATCATGTTGATGTATACGTGAAGCATTAACCAGAAGCACTTTGTCGATAAACTCATCAATCCGAGTGAAGATGTCAACCAACGGCTCTTAGAAGAAACTCCATGTAAAGATGATCCGATAAGAAGAAGCTCGGTTCTTACATGATTTAGGAGCCGTATGACCATATATTCTCATAAGTCAATCAACCATGCAGAATTATCACACTTCTTCTCCCCCTCAAGAATTGCATACGGAGATGCCATTCTTGATTAAACAAGTGAACATCATTCAAATGTAGTCTATTCACACTTCTCCCCCGCAAAATTAGCACATGATGTCGCCATCTTCATTATATTGAGCAAGTGGAATAAGAGTAATTATCCGTAGTCCGGTTCACTTAATGACTGAAGCGCATGGAAAAAGCATGAAGCATGTTGATGAGACTGGTCATAATTGAGAAGATTTCTCTTCTTTAGAAGATAAAGCGCACTGAGGCGTACACTTTTCTTTTCTTTAGAGTACGAGGCATGAACTGTTGTGTTCATACGTCATTATGATGAACTACGAGGCCTGAACTGATGTGAACAGAAGTCATAATCTCTCTCTTTTCAATCTCTTTTGGCAAAACATGTAATCAACCCCATTATCATTCAGTAGGCTCTTTGTAGTGACAGCTGATGGAGAAAACCCGATATAATAAATTTGACCCTGAAGTAAACTACCCCGAACTCGTGACTTAAACTTGCACATATGTAACAAAGAGCGGTGCCGATTTCCATTAGCATCTCTAAGTACTCTCTATGTACTCTATACTCTTCAACCATCCAGCCATCAAGTATAAGACGTACATTACCTCTTGAAAATCCACAATTGAATGTGACACTGAGCACTACAACGTAACTCCTTAAAGTGATAGTTATTTTGAGGTGATAAGAGCCCAATTCCCCCAAGTGGTAAAAGAAAAGGTAAAAGTCACCCAACAATAACTAGATTTCCAAGTCTTCGTTTTTAATAATAAGCTTGAGCAAGGATCTTGAAGAATCTTCATCCATCCATCCCCGATACCTTCAGATACTAAGTACACTCGCCCGTGATATTTCACTTCAACCTCAAATAAATAATACTGAATTAACGCCGTTGTCACATCTTTTGAACTGCTCAAATCTAGCCTTCTTTGACATTTAAATGAACTTTGATAATGGTTTCATCCCGACCATGGTTAAAAGCACGTAACCCCATAAAACCATGTAATAATGTTAGGAATTAGAAATTCCCAGTATTAAAGAGTCGGTCACCTCAAGTATATGTAATCGTTAGAAAGCTCGTAGTCGTAGTTCTTTTAAGTTAAGTAGTTATTTAGTTAAGTAACACCGTGGAGGACGGACGGGTCTTTACCCACTGTATGCCTGATCCACAGCCCAAAGTGTGGCGATTTGTGTAAGACTATAAATACTCTCTACCTTCCAAGGTAGAGAGTTGGAGCTCATAATAATATCTTTCACTTTCTCTCACTAAGTTCCCTAAACCTCTAACTTTCTCTCTCTAGAATTCCATCTTATTCGCCACCTTGTGTTATGGTTTGATGTGTATGTGAAAAGTTATATCTTACAATTGGTATCAAGAGCCATGGTTAGATCATATCTTGCACATCTTTGGATTTATAGTGGTTTTTAGGTGGGTTTTGAGTTTGAAAAAGTTTAGTGGTTTTTGCATCATTTGGTTGATTTCTTGTGTTAAAGTTTGAATTTTGTTGGTACTTTTGTGTTTAGAATCATCATAAGTGTTTAGGTTTTCATTTGGTAAGCTTGAATCATCTTGGTTGGGTTGTTTTTGGATTGAAAAGTGATGTTTATATGGTTTTTCATGGTAGCGAGTTAGTTCACGGATAAGTTTTCTTCTTAGCGACTTGCTTCACAAAATTGTAGCGAGTTACAGTGTTAAATCTAGCGAGTTAGATCTAGCGACTTAAAGTACAAGTAGTGGACTCTCCACTACAGGTAGCGACTTGTGGTAGCGATTTGGTCTGTAGCGAGTTGCTCTTTAGCGACTTGCAGTGTTGGCGACTTGAGTAGTGAATTACCGCTGAATTTTTGCTAGCGACTTGAGTGTTAGCGAGTTACTACTTAGCGACTTGCTTTTCTGTTAGCGACTTGGGATTCTAGCGACTTGGCTGTCTAGCGAATTAATTGGTAGCGACTTAGTGCAATTGTTTCTAGCGACTTAGAGCTTTATCATCTAGCGACTTGAGTGGTTGTTTACGGTTTTCTCTTGATTTAGTAAAATCC
>BPTQ01000009.1:99663030-99701255 GCA_019973895.1 Chrysanthemum seticuspe | reverse complement strand
CGATTTTATCTTAGAAGTACGAGTACAAGTGTTCTCTCTCTCCACGTGGTCAGTGTTGGGCACGTTCGATTACGTTACCTTGCGAGGTACCTTCGAAGCCTACATGGGTTCTATCTCTACGTGGCCGGTGTTGGACACGTGCAATTACGTCTCCTTTCAACGTACTTACAAAGACGTCATGGATCCATACGTAGAAGAAGAGTTTTACTACTAATACTTAACGTACTCATGTGACGTAAACACGGACTACTAAGGAACTGGTGACTTGAGTTATGGATATTCCTAGTTCAACGGTATATGCTTGTCGCACGATTCAAACTTGAATGGTGAGAACTCGTCCTCTACCTATAGGTTTACGCATGTTAATAATCATTTTCATTAAAATCTCTTCTTCATAATTTTGTTCTCAATTTGAGGAATGTTCTTTTCGAAAGGTTTTGACGATTCGTTTTTGTGCTTGAAGTTCTTTTACAATTTTACGAATTCGTTCTTAAGTTCTAGGAACAAGATGCATTGGTGTATTCGGAGGATACACAGTCGCTCTAGGCATTTTCCTAAGGGGAGGGTTCGTTACAACAAGATTCTCTGCTTTTTGCTTATCTAAATCCTTTTTCCAGAACACTTGTTCAGGGGTTAATAGAGTCTGAGGCTTAAACTTGTTCAAAGAGATCCAATTTTCTTTAGTGTAATTATGGGGTTTAATCGTTATGTTATTCTTTTTACACTCAGGATCTTCTAACTTCTTATTCATTTTCAACCTAGTGACTTCATCAGATTTCTTATCTTCCTCAGTGCACTCAACGCAACTAGGTTTCTGCCTAGGCTTAAGGATTTCATTACCATCATACAACACCTTATGAGCATTTCTAGCCTTTTTAATTACCTCTGGATTTGGTTCCTCAACAAGGGGAATGCTATGCTTATCGCTTAAGACTCGATGCTTAGTGATCATGTGAGCAGTTTGAATGGTATTCCCTTGTACGTACAACTTATTTTCAAGCTTGTTTTTCAAAGTTTTTAGATTGGAAAAATCATTCAAAAGTTTTGATTCCTTAGCCTTGAATTCTTGCTTAAGCATTTTAACATTTTCTTGAAGTTCGTGTTTTTGCTTAGCAGTTTTGGAAAGCTTTTCTTGTAAGGAGTTTAACTCTTGTTTTAATACTTCTTCTCTAAAATTACTTTTACTAATAATTGTACGCATTTGGATATCCATCTCCTGCTCAAGAGTGGTAAGTTCAAACTTAGCACGCTGTTCGTATATGGCAACTTGATCCTTATAGGTATTGAGTTCAGTGGTCAAGGAATCATCAGGCACAAATGCAGTGTACTCATGCAATTCATAATCATCATTTTGAGAAGAAGATGCATACCTAGGTACTGCAGAAACATTCATGCAACTTTCCTCTGCATTAACGTGCACAGGTTGTGGCCGGTGCATCTCTATCTTGGGTACATCCGAAGCTTCCATGGAGCGTTCCATTGCATTAGCTTGCACGGGTTGTGACTGGTGCACCTCTCTCTCTTGTGAACATGAGCATGAAGATTCTATTTTAGCATTGTCCGACTCATCATTATTTGTTTTCTCTAACATTCTGCATTCAGCAACACCCGATTCTTCCATAGATACATTACCCAACTTATCACAACAATCTCTCAACTGCTCCTGACACTCATTCACTTTTTCATCCTTTTGTGCAGTTTCCTCAATGTACTTTTTCACATTATCCATGAGTTGGATAAATGTCTCAATGAATTCCTGAATTTCCATTCCAGTATGTTTTTTGAAGGAAATTCCAGTCAAGTGTTGATCGTAATCTGCTGAATATTCCCCACTGATGAATGGCTGAAATTGTTTGTATATTACTTGAAGAGCTGCACTAGAACCATCCTTTTGAACCTCTTCATTGGAAAGTTGCAGCTTTAAATGTTCTAAGTTCAACAGCAAACTTCTTGTCAATGTAGGTAAGTCCTGGCGGAAAAGAGCACTACATGTTCGATCCCCAGCTATGGATAACAGCTGAATGAGGTGCAGATGAAGTAGCTGATAGGGCTCAATGCTGCATTTCATTTGCATGGCATTCTGTAGCTTGGACTGGTCCAATTCTCTCTCATTAGATTCTGAACACGGAGATCTCACATCCTCATTGCTTAATTCAATCATCTTTAATCGTTCAGTGTAGCATACATTATCATTGTTGTCCACAACATCATACAGTTTAAGCACTTCTGAAATCACTGGGTCAGTAGAGTAAGACATGATGTGGAAGGATGCACGGGATTTTACACGTCTATGATTTAAACCGAGAAATAGAATCTTTCGCGGGATTTTACTAAAATCAAGACGAAACCGTTAAGCATTGACCAGTAGAGGGTGTTAAGATGACCGATGGAATGATACAATGAAAGACGATTGTGTGATAGGACTTTAGATTGTTCGTAGGAAAGGCTGAAATGTTGATTGGTTAAGATTTGGATTGGTTGATGCACGTTTTTACGGAGAATATTTAGGTCTAAAAACTTAAAAGCTCAATAACTTCCTTTCAGAGGGGATTTGGGCCTCGAAAAAACTTAAAAGCTCAATAGGTCGTTTTGACAGGTATTTCGCTGAAAACGGAGTTACGGATCAAAAGTTATGGTCGTTTGAAGTTTTGACGTAAAAAGTCAACTTTGGTCAAACCTCTTCTTTGTAAAAATCAACCAAGTCGCTATAAACCTTGAACCAAGTCGCTAAGTCACTTGAACCAAGTCTCTAAGCACCAAGTCGCTAAGTGCTAAGTCGCTATAGTTACAAGTCGCTATATAACAACTCGCTACCAACCAAGTCGCTAGCAAAATTTTGACAGCAATTCGCTAAGCACCAAGTCGCTAAATTGACAAGTCGCTAAATAGCAACTCGCTAGGTACCAACTCGCTAACACCAAGTCGCTAACATAAACCAAGTCGCTACTCGTAGTGGGGAATCCACTAACAGTACGACAAGTCGCTACGCCTAAATCGCTACCAACTGAAACTGCAACTCGCTACCAAGAAACTTACTCCGAGACCCAAGTCGCTACCAAGAAATACTTCAAAAACACACTTTTCAATCCAAAACAAATCCAACCACGATGATTCAAGCCTTCAAAATCAAAACCTAAACACTTATGATGATTCTAAACACAAAAGTACTATCAAAATCCAAACTTTAACACTAGAAATCAGCCAAATGATGCATAAACCACTAAACTTTTTCAAACTCAAAAACCACCTAAAAACTACTAGAAATCCAAAAATGTGTAAGATATGATCTAACCATGGCTCTTGATACCAATT
The DNA here is from genome assembly GCA_019973895.1 of Chrysanthemum seticuspe. Lineage (NCBI taxonomy): Eukaryota > Viridiplantae > Streptophyta > Magnoliopsida > Asterales > Asteraceae > Chrysanthemum > Chrysanthemum seticuspe. Next base: position 99,697,943 of record BPTQ01000009.1, on the reverse strand, counting down.
GTTGGATATTAGTTTTCACATACACATCAAACCATAACACAAAGTGGCGTTTTGTTAGGAACATGTTTTAATTATCAAGTGTAGGTCATTTCATTTGTAATAGGTTGTTAATTAATATGGTTTATAAATGTTTGTAATTGATTTCACAGCTCATGTAGTAAGCCCATGAGCTGTGATAGAAGGTTCTTCTAGAACCAAGGGGAAACACCCCTACTTATGTAAACACTGTAAATACCCCCTCCCTAGAAGGGAGAGGGTTGTTGGTTCTAATTAATAATTATCATTTTCATTAATCCTTCATTAGTTCCTTCTACTTTCTCTCACTAAAACTTTATCTCTCTAGAAATACATATTGTTGTGATAAGATGGTGACCTAACAAGTGGTATCAAGAGCCAAGGGATAATTTAGGTTAATATTGATTAGATTTAATAGAAATCCGTACTTAAAAACGTGTTTTAGATTGAAATTTATGGATTTTTTGGACTGAATACGAGTTTCTGCGCGTTTCTCATGAGTTTTGGCGAGTTTGGCGAGTTAGCCATGAATTTTGGCGAGTTTCTTTGAATTTCTGCGAGTTTGCAGTTTGGCGAGTTTCAAATTTGGCGAATTTCAAATTTGGCGAGTTTCAAATTTGGCGAGTTTGAAATTTGGCGAGTTTGACATTTGGCGAGTTTGAAATTTGGCGAGTTTGAAATTTGGCGAGTTTGAAATTTGGCGAGTTTGAGACTTGGCGAGTTTATGATTTGGCGAGTTTGTGACTTGGCGAGTTTCTGATTTGGCGAGTTTCTGATTTGGCGAGTTTCTGCTTTGGCGAGTTTCTGATTTGGCGAGATTCTGACTTGGCGAGTTTGCAAGTTTGGCGAGTTTCTGCAAGTTTGGCGAGTTTCTGCAAGTTTGGCGAGTTTCTGCAAGTTTGGCGAGTTTCTGCAAGTTTTGCTAGTTTCTGCCAGTTTGGCGAGTTTGTAGTTTGGCGAATTTCTGCTTGGATTTCTGTGATCTAATCTACATAAACCTAAAATTTATCCTTTAAAGATCTATAACACATCATCAACACAAATTAAAAAAAAAAAAAAAAAAATTATCCTTTAAAGACCTAAAATTTTTGGCGGGAAAATTTGAGTAAAATTTAATTTCTAGGGGAGACTAAACGTTCAATTTTTACGCGAAATTCAAATTTTGGTTTAACTGTGAAAATTTTGGTCAAAAATTCAAATTTTTGGGCCTAAATTCGAATTTTTCGGGTCAAATTTGGCGTCAAAATTGTCACAATTCAAATTTTTCTTACAACCTTAAAACTGCATTTTATAGTGAATTTCAAATTTTGGGGGAGAAAATTTTTCAGAATTATTTTTGGAGGGAAAATTAAAATTCACTAAATAAATCAACAACAATAATGTCTCAATCACCATATCCGAATTACCCTTACCCCTATTATCCTCAACAAGCTCCTCCACAACAACCTCCTCAACAAGGTCAACAACGAATGTCAATGGTTCCACAAATCCCTCAACAACAAACTTGGTTTTCTCAAATGTGTGAAGCTGTTACAAGTCAGCAATCAATTCATGAAGCTGGTTCGGATACTCGTCCTCCAATGCTTACACCAGGCAATTATGTGCAATGGTCAAGTCGATTTCTAAGGTATATGGAACTCAAGAAACCTCATGGTAAGTATCTGAAGAAGGTGATATTAGAAGGACCATTTCAAATGCCAACTGAAACTGTTCCCGGAGATCCTACAGCTGTTCCACCAAGACCCGATACTATCTCAATTGTTCCACTTAGCCGTTTAACACCAGAACAACTACTTCATCTTGAAGCCGATGAGCTTGCTATGCAACAAATACTTCTTGGAATTCCTAATCCGATTTACAAAAGTATTGATGCACAGACAACTGCAAAAGCTATGTGGGAACAAATTCATCTTTTGATGGAAGGCACTGAACTAAGCAAGATAGACATGGAGTCTAAGCTATATCACAACTTTGATGTGTTTACCATTGAGCCTGGGGAATCACTTGAATCATATTATCATCTTTTCACAAATGTGGTCAATGATTTGCAACGACATAAGATTGATCTTCCAACAATTGCTATTAACACCAAGTTTCTGAATTCATTAGGACCGGATTGGCATAAGTATGTTACTTTTGTTCGACAAGTCAAGGATCTTCATGATGTTAAGTATGGGTTATTGTATGATTATCTGAAACATCATCAATATGAAGTTCTCAAAGATAAAGAAGCCCGTGGCACACATGGTTTCCCTCAACCACCAATTGCTGATCAGATTGCTTTCATGGCACATGGCTATCCAACTCCTTACCCAAAGTCAAATCATGCTTTTGATCAACAACAACGTCACTTTAGTTATGCTCCACCCACACCTTCTCATCAACTCACATCCGAAGGTGATTCTAACAATGCATACTATGCTCAAACCAATGATGATCAAGCCGATGCTTTTGAAGCATTAAATCATGGAATGGCCTTTATTGCTAAAGCCTTCTCCAAGTTCTCTACTCAGTCAAACAATCGTCTTCGTTCATCATCAAATCCCAAAAGTCACGCAATTACCCAAGGTGGCAAAGTTGAGGTTCAGAACAGAACTAGTGGTCGTCGTATGATTACAAGTGGGTATTCTGGTAATTCTGGGAATGGTCAAACATCAGCAGGGGGATCAGGTAATAATAACTTCAAGAGAAATATTCAAGTTGTGGAAACAGGGAATTCACCGGCTTCAGGATCTACTATTCGTTGCTATAATTGCAAAAAGCAAGGACATCTTGCTAATGCTTGTCCTGAACCACGAACAAGAGGAGGAGATTACTATAAGCAAGTCATGCTGATGGCATACAAGGATGAAGCAGGAGGAGAACTCAGTGAAACTCAGCAAGGTTTTATGGCAGATACTCTCTCAGATGATGAATATGAAGATTTGGAAGCAAATGCTGCAGTTGTTTTGATGGCAAATATGCAAGAACATCACATCAGTCAAACAGAGAATGGACCGGTCTATGACACAGACGGTCTATCTCAGGTACCTGACACTGATATATGCCTCATAAATGCAATTGAGTCTGCATCTGCATCTGATGAGCAGCAATCTGTTCAACATGAATCATTATTTAATCATAATAAAGTTGATCAAATTAACCCCGTGGTTACATTTGATGACCTAAGTGATGATGAAAATAATGAGCATATTGAACAGAGTGAAGCAATTCATGGTACAGATTCAGAATATCTTACTTCATTACTTCTGCCATTGCAAGCCCAAACTGAAAAATGTAATGAGATAAACCAAAACCTTAGGGCTGAGATTACTTCCTTGACTGCTGAACTGGAGAGTTGTCGAAAACGGATAAATGATTTTGAAACTAAAACCACCTGAGAAACAAGTTTTGAAGTGGCCTTTCAAAAATCTTACGTTAACGAACAAAATCTTCAACATCAGATGCATGAAATTGTCGCGTCAAATAATGAAAAGATTTCTAAAATTGAACAAGAAAAGTCTGAACTTCAGGAAAATATTGAAAATCTTCAAACGGAACTTTCCAATACTAAACAAGATTTTTCAACAAGTCGGTCAAATTTTTCTGAATTCAAAAAGAAATCCAAGAAACGCATTGATGATCAAATCGAGGAAATTCTTCGATTGGAAAGACGGTTAAAAGATTTTGGCACTGTTGTACATAAGATTGGTCACTCAGTAAAACAGATTGAAATGTCAACTTTACTTCCGAGTCCCGATGACTCAAAACATTTTGCTCTTGGGTATAATCACCCACGTTTTCTTCACACAGCTCTCAAGGAAATGCCCAAATTGTATAGTGCTCAATGTCTTTTAGATCCAAGCATGCAACTTGTTGTATTTGATTGTGAGGAACAATGGGCACAAGATGATCGAAGTCGCTTAAACTTGCGACAAAATGGAATTTTACCATATGATTACACAAGAGAAAATGCTTCTTACAAACTGAATGTCATTTCAACACCATCGTATAATCTTTCTGACTTACCTGAGGCATCTTATGTAGAAGGCCCCGTTGCACAAATAAATAGTCCTTTACCGTCCTCTTGCAAAAGCAACTCGTTGCCAAAAACTCCTAAACCTTGTTTAGTATTACGGTACTTTCAAACGTTTATGGAAGATATTTCATTTTTAGAAACGGCAATTGAGAAAAATTCTGAGTTAAAAGCATCTAATTTTCAATCTGCTTATGCAAGAGAGCAAAGACAAATGTTTCAAACCCAAATTTCACCTCATGTCGCACATTTGCGTCTGTGTGCAACACACTGGGAAAGGGAACTTCAACAAGAGGTGACTTCAATGATTGAAGCTTTTAACACACTTGAAAACTCAGTTTCACAAGAACAATGCAAAAACCAAGATCTTCAAAATGCCTTTGATCAATTGTTAGAAGATCCTCTTTCTGCTAATATTGCTTCTGTGGTTATATATTGTGAATTTGCTTCAGTGAATGATACTGTGTTAACTGCTGAGAATCTTAATATGGTTCAAACATTGGAAATGGACAATCAGATGTTAAGGCATGAAATTGAGAAATTAAAAGAGGAAAATGAGAAAATATTTTCACAAAATGATGATGTCCAATCTAAGCTTTCAATGGAGATTTCTGAACTTAAACGAAGACTTCAATGGTGTCAGTCTAAGACAATTGAATCTGAACTTGTTTTACAAAAACACATGGAAAAGGTGTCTTTGGATCAGTCGCGAATTTCAAAAGTCGAATTTCTTGATGATGAAAATGCATCGTTAAAATGTCAAATTTTCAAATATGAACAAGAGATTGCACAAGTCAAACAGGAATATAAAACGATTTTTGATTCTCTTAAAACTGTTCGTTCTGAAGCGTCAAAAGAACTTGATCACCATGTTGAATATACTCGACAAATGTTGGGTGACCAAGGAAGATTAAATTCCATAATTCAGGATCAAAAACACATCATCATTGAGCTTAAAGAAAAGTTAGCTAAACAAGAAACTAGCAAGTCTAGTAAAACAAAAGTGATTTCTCCTGGCATGTATATAATTGATAAAACTCAGGAAACTAATTTACTTTCTTCCACTTCCACAGGAATAGTTGCGTCTACTAATGCTAGAAGATCCGAGAATAAGAGACAACAAGAAAATACTAGGATCTCGCAACATAGAAAGAGCACTCGTCCGACATCAGAAGTAGAAGTTCATCTTAGGAAATCGAATAAAAATCATGTTGCATCTGCTTTAGATTCAAATTTGGCAAATTGTAATTCTAATGTCAGTGTAACGAATGATAAGTCTGTAAACGTTTCAAACGTTAATGCTTCTTGTGTTTTTTGTCGTAAAAGTATGATGTCTGGTAATCATGGAAAATGTGTTGCAAATTCTCTGTTAGCTCGTTCTAAGAAATCTATTACTGGCCCTCCCTCTAGGTCCACTATAGTTGCAAAATCAAATTTAGGGAAGGTGCACAGTGTAGCTTCTGAGAAATCTGTAGACACACCCATTACTGCAAAAACATCTCCTAAGAAAGTGTACTCACCTAGTGACTTCACTAAGATCAAAGCGAGAAATAATTGGTTATGGCAACAATGGTTGCAGCGTACCTCAAGTTTTAAATGGATTCCTAAATGTGCAAATGTGTGTAACACTAACATAATGGAACCCACTAACTCTTTGGGTTCCACTGCTTCTATCATACCACCCTCTTTGTCTTCATGTGTTGCAGGTGATTCAACTCGTTCTGTGGATTGTTGATAGCGGATGTACCCGGCATATGACAGGAAATCTAAAGTTGTTAGTAAATTTTGTTTCAAAGTTCATCGGTACTGTCAGATTCGGGAATGATCATTTTGCTGCAATAATGGGATATGGAGATTATGTTAATGGAAACATAGAGATCAGTCGGGTTTATTATGTTGAAGGTCTTGGACACAATCTTTTCTCAGTTGGACAATTCTGTGATGCTGATTTGGAAGTTGCGTTTCGCTCCAACACATGTTACGTACGTGATTTGGAAGGACATGATTTACTCACCGGCAATCGGAGCACAAATCTTTATACGATTCCTATGTCCGATATGATTGCATCTTCACCGATTTGTCTTCTCTCCAAAGCAACTTCAACAAAATCATGGTTATGGCATAAAAGGCTCTCTCATTTAAACTTCAAAACCATGACTGAACTCGCTCGTCATAAGTTAGTTGATGGTCTTCCAAGGTTCCGATACACCAAAGATCATTTATGTTCGGCTTGTGAACAAGGCAAGAGCAAGAGATCTAACTTTCCTTCCAAACCAGAACCAACTTCTCACCATGTTCTTAATTTGCTTCATATGGATTTATGTGGCCCCATACGTGTACAAAGTGTGAACGGAAAACGATACATCCTGGTTATTGTTGATGATTATTCACGATGGACTTGGGTCTATTTTCTCCGAACTAAAGATCAAGCTCCGACAATGATAATCACCTTTCTCACAAAGATTCAGGTTCAACTCAAAAACACTGTCCGTGTTATAAGAACAGACAATGGAACTGAATTCAAAAATCAAACACTTCGTGCTTATTTTGAGAAAGTTGGAATCACACATCAGACCTCGATTGCTCGTACTCCTGAACAAAATGGTGTTGTTGAAAGCCGAAACCGGACGTTAGTGGAGGCTGCTCGAACAATGTTGATTTTTTCACACTTACCGGATTTCTTGTGGGCTGAAGCTGTTTCAACTGCATGTTTTACTCAAAACCGTTCCATCATTCATACGCGCCATAATAAAACTCCCTATGAGATTGTTCACAACCGCAAACCCGATATCAGATATTTTCATGTTTTTGGTGCACTTTGTTATCCGCAAAATAATCGTGATGATATTGGTAAACTTCAGCCGAAAGCTGACATTGGAGTGTTCATTGGTTACTGTGAAAATTCGAAAGGATTTAAAATTTGGAATCGTCAAACTCGACAAATGATGGAAACCGTTCATGTTAACTTTGATGAGCTTACCGAAATGGCTTCTGAGCAAAATCGCTTAGGACCCGCATCCAACCGTCTAAACTTTCCTTTTTTCATCAGCTGTTCCACCCATGGAATTCACTCGTCAACAATTGGAAACTTTGTTTGCTCCTCTGTTTGATGAGATTCCCGAAAGTAGTGCTCCAGATGTATCGACTGTTTCCGCTGCACACCCTGATCATAATCCAATACCCGATACACCTGCTCCAACAACAACAACTGTTGCACCAGATGCACCGCTGAATGATTCTCAATCAACAGAAGAACACATTGCATCTAACACTGACACAGCTGATGAATCACAAAATCATGAATTACCTGCACCCGCAGATTATGACGGAAATGCTTTCTTCAATCCATTTGCTCCGGCTCCAACCATTCCTGACATTGGCGAGTCATCTTCACGCAATTTGGATCCGTCTAATATGCAGGCAACATTCAATCATCATCCTTCGACACATAAATGGACAAAAGATCATCCCTTAGTAAATGTGATTGGTGATCCTTCCAACCCAGTCATGACGAGACAACGACTTCATACTGATGCTGAAACTTGTGTTTATGCACTCACCGTTTGTCAAGATGAACCACGAAACATTAAAGACGCTATGACATATGACAATTGGATTGAATCAATGCAAGAAGAGTTGAATCAGTTCAAACGTCTCGAAGTCTGGGAACTTGTTCCAAGACCAGATGGGATTTATGTCATTGGACTCAAATGGATCTGGAAAAACAAACTGGATGCTGAAGGCAATGTTATTCGCAACAAATCTCGTCTTGTGGCTAAAGGGTATTCTCAAGAAGAAGGAATCGATTATGAAGAATCGTTTGCACCAGTAGCTAGGCTTGAAGCTGTACGGATATTTCTGGCATATGCTGCACACAAGAATATCACGGTTTATCAGATGGATGTGAAAACGGCGTTTCTAAATGGTCAACTCCGTGAAGAAGTTTATGTGGGTCAACCAGAAGGATTCGTTGATTCAGATCATCCTAACTACGTGTACAAGCTCAAAAAGGCTCTTTATGGTCTTAAACAAGCCCCACGGGCATGGTACGACAAACTGTCAAAATTTCTTCTCGCTAATCAGTTTATCAAAGGAACTGTTGATCCAACATTTTTCATTCAACGTCACGGGGAGGATATTTTAATTGTTCAAATTTACGTTGATGATATCATTTTTGGTTCAACACATAAAAAGTACTCAAACGCTTTTGCAAAATTAATGAAACAAAATTTTGAAATGTCCATGATGGGTGAACTAAAGTTCTTCTTAGGACTTCAGGTTCATCAATCTCCTCGTGGCATATTTTTAAATCAGTCCAAATATGCTCTTGAAATCTTAAAGAAACATGGAATGACCAGTTGTGATACTTATAACACACCTATGTCTGCAACCTCACCAAAGCTGGACGCTGATTTACATGGGAAAGTGATTGACCCTACAAAATACTGAAGTATTATTGGGTCTCTCATGTATCTAACAGCCAGCAGACCCGACATTGTATTTGCTGTATATCTTTGCTCCCGTTATCAGTCAAGACCAACTGAAAGACACCTCAATGAGGCTAAAAGAATCCTTCGCTACGTAAAGGGAACCATTCACTTGGGAATCTGGTATCCGAAGTATTCTGGTTTTGCACTAATCGCTTTTTCAGATGCTGATCACGCAGGGTGTTTAGATACACGCAAAAGTACATCTGGTGGTGTTCAGTTTCTCGGAGATAAACTTGTCTCTTGGCAGTCAAAGAAACAAGACTGTACATCCATGTCATCAACAGAAGCAGAATACGTTGCCATGTCAGCATGCTGTGCTCAGATAATTTGGATGAGATCACAACTGATGGACTACGGCTTTGTATTCAACAAGATACCAATGTACTGTGACTCCAAGAGTGCTATTGCCATCTCCTGCAACACGGTTCAGCATTACAAGTCAAAGCATATCGCTCTCCGATATCATTTCATCAAAGAGCATGTCGAAAAGGGTACAATTGAATTATACTTTGTGGGTACTCAATACCAATTGGCAGATTTGTTCACTAAAGCTTTGCCACCCGCAAGGTTTACTGAGCTTGTCCATCAAATTGGTATGCGGTGTTTGACTCCAGAAGATCTGGAATCTTTACTCAATCGTTCTTAAAACGTCAAACACCAAAACATCTTTCTTTGTAAATACATATTTCAAAAACAAAATACAAAAATATAAAATCTTTCAAAATCCAAAAATATTTTCCTTTTAAAAAAAAAAAAAAAAAAAAAAAAAAAAAAAAAAAAAACTGAAATTGTGACTTTGAAATTTTTACATAAACATTCATTGATTTTGTTTTTCAGTTAAACCTTGAGTTCGAATTTTCATAAGCACAACAAATCTGATAATATGTTTTTTACAACGTGTATTAATTTGATTCAAATTCGGCTCAAGAAGGCTATCTCTCAAATATATTTCCGTATTTGAGGGGGAGTACTTTTGTTCAACGAAAACAAAATCTTATTCCACGAAAGGACCCAGTGGTACGCTTCAGTGCTTCAATCCAAATTAAAGGAGCGAAAGCTTCTTAACTGTCTTGCAACAACAAATCTTTGTTCGAAACCAAATGTTCTTGAAATCCATTTCTTCCCAAATGAATTTTCAATGCCTCAAAAAGCATATTTTAATCAACATGTTTTTCAAAAACAACATTCATATGCTATTTTTGAGGGGGAGAAATGTGATTAAAATTGTTGATCAGGTAGTTATGGAATCTCATATCGTTCTCGACTCAAATATCACCAATGAATTGACGAACTTTGAAATGTCAGTAATCGAAAAGACTTGTTTCCAACAAAACTTGTCTTAGTAGAATGTACCAATTCGAGACACTCCTGATTGACATGAACTTTGACGGGTCTAACCTCCTTTTCAAGGAGTGTTTACATCTTCAAGATAATTATTAGAGCTAGTTGTCACCTAAAAGCTGATAATGGAACTCTTTAACTATACAACGTAACCGTGTCTCGCGGGGAATTGTCTATCAAGAGTCGATCAATTCAAAAGTGCGAGCTCTACCCTCACTGTGCAGATTTCAGTCAAAACTCATAAGCACATGTGGAGGGGGAGTATTTCTGAAAAACCAAAAACTCTCAAGGTGTTAACAAAACATGTTTTTTCATCATAAACATCTTGAGAGATTTTTCAAGAAAAGGTTTTGTGGCAACATAGGATAGTCATGGAGTCAAAAGGTGACTAAGTTTAGTAATAAACGTCCTATGATCCGCCAGAGCCGGAGGGATCTACCCAAGGACACCACAAATAGTTAGTATTTAGAAGTCCTTAGGTATGACTGAAAAAAGGAGAAAATGAGAATCGGAGAAAGAAGGAGTTGAAGAATTAAAAAGAAAAGTTAAAGAAAAGGGTGAAAAGAAATAGCCCTCCAAATTATTCAACTTAGGGAAGACACCGGGTTCAATTCATATGCTACTGGTTGTCACAAGATGACACCGGTATTGAAGACAAGTCGTCATGGACCCAGTGATGCAATGCACTAAACCTTCTAAGCCACTCAAGTTCTCTCAAAAGAGCTTGTTTCATTCTCACAGGGAACCCTACGTAATCTATCGACTCTCTCTTAGAGATTGTTGGTATTGAAGAAGGAGACCCTCTCCCTAGTCTCCGCTCAGGAAAATCAAAACGCACTAATCGAGTCTAGAGCCATGAGATTCATCAAAAGATCTCTTAGGAACACTTATATATTTCATCACTTGTTGTCCAAACAATAAGGACACAAGTGACATTTTTCCAGAGTCCTACGCAGATCTTAGCAATCTGCCAGAACATTTATGAGGGGATTCACAATTGTGATCCTCAGTGATTGAATGGAAATTCCTGCCAGGGTCAACATCAAAAAGCCTTGACAGCAGGTCGCTTCGGTAACTCCTTGTGGGTTACGCTTAGTGTGTCTCAAACGGTCTACAGTCGTGAGGTGATGCTTCGGTGTACCTCAGCGACTCATCTGAACTGTAGGTGTATTTCGGTACATCGTGTTATCTCACTTGTGGGACTCCAGTTCAGGAACAGCCTTTGTAAGAATTAGAGATGTGTTTTCACACTATGCTGTTAACACTCTCGAAGTTCAAACTTATAAGCGCTGGATTATTTCTAACCCATATTTTATGTTTTTCTTCTTATGGATGCTCACGGGTAGAAAAGATCGTGCAGACTTCTCACATGCTTCTACCAACATCAACACTAATTGAAAGTTCTCTCAAAAAGCAAAGAAAATTTCAGAAAGATTCTACATCAAAGTCAAAGAATCTGCAAAGTTATGAGATAAAGATCAAAGTTAAAGATGTTGATAAAGGCAGATTTCATAACTGATCACAACAACAAGAACAAAGAACAAAGATGCAAAGAATCAAAGACGTCACAAGCCATGAACGCCAAAGAAGTTCAAGACGTCAAACGACCTAAGCAAGACAACAAATGATGACCAACCCTTAGGGGGAGATTGTTAGGAACATGTTTTAATTATCAAGTGTAGGTCATTTCATTTGTAATAGGTTGTTAATTAATATGGTTTATAAATGTTTGTAATTGATTTCACAGCTCATGTAGTAAGCCCATGAGCTGTGATAGAAGGTTCTTCTAGAACCAAGGGGAAACACCCCTACTTATGTAAAAACTATAAATACCCCCTCCCTAGAAGGGAGAGGGTTGTTGGTTCTAATTAATAATTATCATTTTCATTAATCCTTCATTAGTTCCTTCCACTTTCTCTCACTAAAACTTTCTCTCTCTAGAAATACATATTGTTGTGATAAGATGGTGACCTAACACGTTTGAATAGAATTCTTGAGAGAGAAAGTTAGAGGTTTAGGGAACTTAGTGAGAGAAAGTGAAAGATATTATTATGAACTCCAACTCTCTACCTTGGGAGGTAGAGAGTATATATAGTCTTACATAAATCGCCACACATCGGGCTGTGGATCAGGCATACAGTGGGTAAAGACTCGTCCGTCCTCCATGGTGTTACTTAACTAAATACTACTTAACATAAAAGAACTACGACTACGAGCTTTCTAACGATTACATTTACTTGAGGTGACCGACTCTTTAATACCTGGAATTTCTGATTCCTAACAGTTATATTAGGATTTTTTATTAATTCTATTTTTAATTTTCCTTCTTCTCTTAATGTCAGGATACAAGTCTAGAAGCTCAAGGGCATTTTTGGCCACCCCATTCGAAGATCCGAAAAAACAATTTTGGACAAAAAAAGTTTACTCTCCAGTTCCTATTCATAACATCTTTTCGTTTTACGAATCTGACCAATCTGATGCAGAACCGAAAGTCATTAATGAGAATAATATCGAAGAATTAACCATGGAGCAGTATTTGGAGCGACCACATGAAAACTGTCAACGAACCTTCACACAGGACTCTAGCACGGAAAAATACTCTAACCCGGACCAATTTATTCGAGAGTTACACGAGTTTAAGTTTTCAGAAGATGAAAATGAGGATGTTCAGAATCATGTGGAAGAAGTACTCTACGTTTCATCTCTTTTCAATGTCCGGGGTATCCCTAGCTATTCGGTTACGGCAAGGATTTTTCCTATGACTCTTACGGGAAATGCGAAAAGATGGTACAATAAACTCCCTAACGAATGCAAAGGAGCATGGGATAAATTAAGAAGAGAATTCGTTCAGCAGTTCTTTCCTCCTTCAAAGATGGCTAAACTTCTCAGTAAAATCCATCGATTTGTGCAAGTAGGAGAAGAGACACTCTACCAAGCATGGGAAATATTTAATGAGTTACTTTATCGATGTCCCACTCTTGATTTGAACAAACATCAAATCGTTTATGTCTTCTACAGGGGAATTAATGCGCTAACACGTGAACTACTCGATTCTCCTAGACCTATTCCTAGCATGGCCGCTGACCAAGCCTTGGAGTGTATTCAACGGATTTCTGAACATTACTATAAATGGCATATGGAGACAGGGTACGGACCAAGGGATAATTTTGATCATAAGGTAATGAAGACATTGACGAAGCCGGAATATAATTATGGTGAAATTTTTGAAAAGCGAAGGCTGTAAAGGGCAAAAGGAGATGAAGCTTGTTGGGTAGAAAAGGTTAAGAGTGCATTTGGGACCAAAATTGGGATCAACTTAGAGAAAAAGATTCTTGATCACATCAAGGAATCAAGGGAACGAGATGAAAGAATTGAGAAAATGATGAAAACATTCATGGAAAACACAGTTTCTTCCCTCAAGACTCATGAAGATCGGATCAAGGTATTGGAGAAGAGTGTGAGCTCATGTTCGCATGCCATTATAGATTATCTAGCCGCCCGGGAAGAGGAAGTTGTCAACACGGTTGAAACAATCTTTGAAGAACCCTCTACCTTTTCTGAGAAGGTTAAACGAAGATTAAGCAGAGAAAGACTCTTACCCCAGGACATTGAAGCTATCCCAGTAACCATCCCTCTCGTTAATCGTATTAATCCTAACAATGTTTTACAGGAACAATCTGATGATCGCGTTGAAACGGTTCAACTTAACGAGAGATGCTCAGCGGTTTTAAGAAATGAGTTGCCGCAAAAGGAAAAGGATCCCGGATGTTTCACCCTACCTTGCTTGATTGGGAACCTTGACATCTGTAACGCCCTTGCTGACCTTGGAGCAAGCATAAGCATAATGCCTCGCTCAATGTTCCTACGAATGGGGATCGGGGACCTTAAACCGGCCAAGATGAAAATTGCAATGGCCGATCGATCTATGTAAACACCGTTAGGAATCATTGAAAATGTGTTGGTTAAGATAAAGAAATTCCTTTTCCCGGTAGATTTTGTGATTCTTGACATTCCGGAAGACAACAAAATACCTATCATTTTAGGCAGACCTATGCTCGCTACTGCCTATACAAAGGTGGATGTCTTTGCTCGAAAATTAACTCTCGAAGCTAATGGAGAGATTGCAACGTTCAGACCTAATGAACTCTTGTCCACTCTTCAAAAAGTATGTGTGGTAGACCTAGTAGGCAATTTTGGCGACGCACTAGAAGAATTTCTTAGAGATCCCCCGGACCCTAGCGAGATAGATTTTGGGAAAGATTTTGATGTTTTTGTCAATTTCGAGGAAGAGGATAATTTGGGAATCAATACATATGACTTCTCAAGTGACGTCGAAATGGTCCATTGGCAAGACAGCTTTTTAACAATCCGATCAGCCTAGATTTTATGAGATGGGAACCCGCATACATCATAGGAACCCTTATTATCTGAAGATTTCATGAAAAATCGGGTACATCGATTTCCATCCATTTAATGACACAGATTCCCCAGTTAACATTATGTTAAAAGAGTGCTACAACCAAGTTATGAAGAAAGAATTAGAATATAAGGGGAATAACTTTCTTGGGTTTGCAGCTAACATACGTGTCTTCGTTGGGACTCATTCATTTTTGGTGGACTTTATAGTTTTGGACGACGTTAGCGAGTTTGTGGAAGATGGACTAACGGGGGTAATTTTAGGAAAAACTTTTCAGGAACTGTCTGGGCTAGATAAAAATGAAAAAGAGGGGTTAGTATGGTTAAAAATAAACGATGATAAAACAATCTTTAAAATGCCGAGAACCATTAAGAATTTTAAAAATTGGACCAAGAGGCAGTTGAGCCACGCCCAACCATTGCTCGATATCAGTGACGAAGACAAGGCAAAATGTATTGACCAGCCTTACAAGAAGATCAAGAGTTTCTACTTGGGTTGTTTAGAATTGGGCGATGATTACAAGCGGATGAGAATCTGATCAGCTGGATTAAGCGTGGAGATTGCCATATCAACGATTTAACAAATCAACACTTTTAGCCCCGCGGCTCTGAGTCTAACTTAAAGACTCGTAAATTGATAACATCAAATAGTCCTGAATATTAAGTGTCAATTTCCCCCGATAATGCTTGTAATTTATATCATTTATATGGATTTACGCTTGTTTTCCATTGTTTTCCACTTTCAGGTAAATTACGAGCGTTGGAGCTAAAGAGACGCGGACTTGGAGAAATACCAAAAGATTTATCATAGTATGCTGATTTTGAAGAAGTTACAGCGTAACTCATCTCTCACATTACGCCGTAACTAAAGCGTGACTCAGAAAACCAACTCATCAGAAGGTTACGGCGTAACTCTCTCCAAAGGCTACGACGTAACTATATTAGGTCAAATGAGGATCCGCGCCGCTGATAACTATGCCGTAACTATTGCATCAACTACGGTGTAACCAAGCATATTGAAGACTACGGCGTAACCACTAATAAGGTTACGCCGTAACCAGCAGATCTAGTGCAAAATACGAAGAAATTAAAAGTTACGGCGTTAGTTACGCCGTAACCCAGATCTGGCCTGTAAATACCTCACGAATTCTAGCATTTCTAATCATCCCATTCCACACACAACAATCAGAGAACGTGGGAAAAAGCTAAAGGAAGTTCCAGAGGAGCATACGGAATTGTCTCCAAGGGAGAAATCACTCCCCTACGATAAGCATTAGCATTTTATCTTTTCTTTACATTCGATTCATGAATTTCGTACCTTTGAACATTGAATTGATTTGTATGGTTAATATGAGCGGCTAAGCACCTCTTGGTGCTAGCCGAGTTATGATTCCTTAATTGTTTTGTCTATGTTTACATTACTTCCGCATAATTATTTCTAAGTGTATGCATGCATAGTTTATTGGTAGCTACTCTTGGTTCGGTAGTTTTGAATGGCGGTAGAGGCCAATTGTCTAGGAGATATGACCAAATGACCCTAGGTGAGCGGACTGAGACGGGAAGGGTAAGATATGACCAACTGACGACCCTTTCTACTTGTGTGATTTGACCAACTGATCACCTACCGTTTGGATGAACTTAAGAATTAGGGGGTGAGTGTTTAAGTTGCTAACGCCCGGGCACTCACTATTATAAATATAGCATGTAGCGGTACTTAATGACTTGGCTTAGGGGACCAGGAACAACAGGACTTATGAGGGGACATCTGACTTCTCCTGTGGTGGCATCTTTGCTGATAGGTTAGGGCGAATTGACCAAATGCTGTCCTTTCGAATTTGACCCCACCTAAAGTAATTGGAAGTAAGTAGATGTATACATAACTAGCTAGGAGGATTAACTAGGTTAGCACCACTCTCCTCTATTGATTTATCCATTACCTTTAATTTTTTTTATCTTCTTTAGTATTTAAATAATTAATTCCTTATCGAAACCATTATTAAATACTGTGACACCTAGACTTAGTAATAATCCAACACACATAGCTCTTGGGACGACCTCGGTTTTACCGAATACTACACTACACACGACCGGGTACACTGCCCGTTAGTGCATTAGGGTAGACCATAGGTATAACGAGACTTTATAAATATTAAAACGTGGTCAGTAAAACCTACATCAAGTTTTTGGCGCCGCTGTCGGGGAGTTATTTTAGGATTGCTATTAAGTCTTTTTTGTTTTAAACTTTTCTACTATTCTCATGATCATTATTCGAGTTTTCAGGTACCATGGAAGTTGTTAACACCGATGACCTCACTCTTGAGGAATATTTGGCGTTGACAAGGGAAGAACAAGGACCAGGAATTGTTAGGCCGGTTATCGCAGAAGACGCTCAATTCGAAATCAAACCTCAATTTATGAGGGAATTACGTGCAAATCCCTTCTCTGGAAGCATCACCGAGGATGCCCATGAACATGTAGACAACGTTGAATACATTGTCAGCCTATTCAAAATTCCCTGTAAGATATAGGATTTCACAAACACATCAAACCAAATCCATATGGGGCGTACACTATGTTTAGAGAGAGAAAGTTCTAGAGAGAGAAAGAGAAGAGAGTTGGGAACTATGTGAAACAAAGAAAAATGGTATTGAAGCTCCAACCCTCTACCTTGGGAGGTAGAGGGTATTTATAGTGTCTTACAATAAACGCCTCCTACGGGCTGTGGATCAGGCATACAGTGGGTAAAGACCCGTCCGTCCTCCACGGTTTTACTAAACTAACAACTTACAAACATTAAATAACTACGACTACGAGCTTTCAAATGATTACATATACATGAGGTGACCGACACTTTAATGACTGAATTTTCTAATTCCTAACAATCTCCCCCTAAGGGAGGTCACCTTAATTTACACAGAATACAAACAGATATTACATTAAGATTGTTCTAGAATTCTTGTTTTGGTTCTTTGCTCAGTGGCTCGTAGTCTTTGATTCTTCATGCTATCCATGTTTGAATAATTCAAGTGGAGGTCTTTAACTGATCCACGTGATGATGAGTTTTGAGCCAGCTTTGAGATCATCAGCTTGCATAAATCTCTGACTCTTCCATTGTGGTGTTGACATTACGTGACGTTGTGACAGTGGACCGACATGCTCACATTCTGGATCATGATTTCTTCTTATCAGAGTAGAGGAAGCTTTAATTGATTCATGATATTTGCAGCAGCGTAGCAGAAGCATGGAGTGAGAATATCAGAGTCATTGATGCAGTAATCATGATTTCTTTTGAAATAAATGTGTTGAGTGAGCATGCGGCCATGGATTGACCTCTCCATTCTGATCAGCTGCAAACGTCGGGTGTACCTGCATACAAAAGTTAGCAATAAAGTGCACGAAAGTGTCTTTGATCACTTTCGTTGAATTGAGATACACGGCCCACGGTTCCCCGTTGATCAGTACAAGTACTGCCTGTGATCAGGTATAATTCCGAAGAATCTCCTTGACAGGGTTTCGCAGCTGCTCTAGCTGTTCTTAAACCGGAACGTCTCAAAGAAGACAACACGGAGTGAGTGAACCAGTGAATTTGAGATTCACTGATTGATGAAAAAAGATTTGAAAAAACAATCGAGTACTGCTCAATAAAGTGTTTTTGCAATACAATGAGGATTTTATTTTATTTTATTTTATTTATTTTTTTTTTGTGATGGATTTGACAAATCATTAGCAATTGGCTCATAGTGTTTATCAAACATTGGATCGAACAATTTCTTCAAGTCATCTTCTGAAGGAGGTACATAAGGAGTTGCTGGCGAAGAATCGTATACAAGAGTAGAACTGATGGGACTACTTGATGATGCGGGTCAAGAACTGGGTTGTCCAGGAGCCATTTGACCGGTCAGCTCATCGAACGTAACGTGAATTGTTTCCATGATATTTCGGGTTCTTTTGTTGTAGATACGGTATCCTTTTCTGCTTGGTGCATATCCTACAAATACTCCAATTTCCGCTTTAGCTTTAAGTTTGCCTAAGTCTTGGCCCTCATTAGTTGGATAACACAATGCACCAAATACACGAAGGAATGAAAGATTAGGTTTTCGATTGTGGACAAGTTCATATGGAGTTTTTCCATGAGAAGTGTGAATAAGGGATCGATTTTGAGTGTAGCATGCAGTGTCAATGGCTTCAGCCCAGAGAAACATTGGAACCTTTGAGTAAATCAGCATTATTCTAGCGGCTTCCACAAGAGTTCGATTTCATCTTTCAACTACACCGTTCTGTTGAGGAGTTCGTGGAACACTTCTTTGATGACTGATTCCAACACTTTCATAAAACTCACTAAGTTCTTTGTTAACAAACTCAGTTCCATTGTCTGTTCGGATGATTCTGACAGTTTTGTTAAGTCGAACCTGCAGCTGTTTGATAAGTTTGATGATGATATCTGGAGTTTCATCCTTTGTCCTTAAGAACTTAACCCAAGTAAATCGAGAGTAATCATCAACCACAACTAACACATATTTCTTCCCGTAAATGTTCTGCACTCTCATGGGTCCACATAAATCCATGTGAATGGTATGAAGAACTTCCGTAACTGAGTTTGTAGGTTTGGGTTTGTGGGCATACTTCTTGCTTTTTCCCAATTGGCGTGCTGAACAAAGATGATCCTTTTCATACTTTAGTCTAGGTAAGCCTATTACTAAGTCCTTTCTGGAAAGATCATTTATGGTGCCAAAGTTCAGGTGATTTAGACGACGATGCCATAACCATGACTTTGTTTTCGAAGCCTTTGACGACAAGCAGATTGGAGAAGACTTCATCATATCTTCGATAGAGATGGTGTATAGATTTGAACCACGTGATCCTCTTAAAAGTTCTTTACCATCAAGTTCTCTAACGAAACAAGTATGTTTTCTGAAAGCCACTTCTAGATCAGAATCACAGAATTGACCGACAGAGAATAAGTTATGACCAAGACCTTCAACGTAATATACCCTGGAGATAACACTATCACCAACAAAATAGTCTCCATAACCCATAATTGCACCGAAATGATCATTCACGAATCTAACAGTTCTGATGAATTTACTCACAAAGTTCATGAACCGTGACCGGTCTCCAGTCATATGCTTAGAACAGCCTGAGTCCCGGTACCACAAAACGATTTGAACGATCTGCAATTGAACACAGACAGGAATGGATAACTGGATAATTGGGATACCCATGCAAGAATGGGTTCCATTTGGTTAGTAACAGTGATTGGAACACCCACATCAGAAGTAGAAACAATGGGATCATCAGGGATAGATGCAGTGCTAGTGTATGCATTAGACCTATTAAAAGCATGTTCACTTCTTAAAGGAATAGTTCTACCAGTAGGCATTGTTGGGAATTCTACTAAGTACAAATTATGCTGAAGTTACTGCTGATGGATTCTGCTAAAGTGCAAGGATTCTGCTGAAGAAGTAATTTTACTGAAGTAATAAAACCGTGTAGTTGGTTTCTGCGGAGATAGATATTCCGCGTATTCTATAGTTAGTTAGGATATGCATGAGCTTTATTAGGAAGTGATAATGTGTATCTTATTTAGTTTTATGTTTATACGTTTATTAGGAAACGGTTTAGGGTTCCTTGTCTATAAAAGGAACACAATAGTATGAATGATGTACGTGTTGAAAAACAAGTTTTAGTATTATTAAAAGATCCATAGAGGATCAACGAGTTCTTAGTTATTTGTGTTATTACTTGTGTTTGATTTCCGCTATAGAATACAAGTTATTGAGACTGTCTTTTAGTGTGTTTGTGATTACATAAGCATAACTAACGATCTACGAGTGCTCAAAGATCTATCAAGGTCTAAGGTTCAACAAGTGGTATCAGAGCCTCGGGAGAGTCTTTGTCATACTAAGAACAATCTTTTCTTTACACCCTCACAACCAAAACAATCTTCACTATGCCTGGATCAGATGATGAAATTGAAGCACCAACAACTAAAACAACACATCTCTGCAACAACTCAGTCTCTCAAACAGCAATGCAAAGTTCCCATACCTAAAGGTGGAGGAGTATGATTTATGGGCTATGAAGATGCAGAATTGGATCTCCAACATTGATTGGAATCTTTGGGAAATTGTGAAGAAGGGTAACAGTTTGAAGAGGCATGTCACAGATCCGGATGGTACTATTACCATAGTTGGTCCCAAAACTGCTGAAGAGATTATGGCTGTTCAGAGAGAGAACAAAGTTAGAACTATTCTCCTTCAAGCTATACCTGAGGATCACTTGGGTGACTTTCACTATATGCAGGATACTAAGGATATATGGATGGCAATCAAGGCTAGGTTTGGTGGGAATGAGGAGTCAAGGAGAATGAGGAAATCAATGCTGAAACAACAGTTTCAAGAATTCCAAATCTCTGAAGAGGAAGGTATCCACAAGGGGTATGACAGGTTCCATAAGATAATGAGTCAATTGAATCAGCTGAAGGCAAAGCCAGATAATGATGATTGCAATTCAAAGTTCTTGCGATCTTTACCTTCATCTTGGTTGCAAGTAAGCATTTCCCTCAAAGCTAAAGGTGGGCTAGATATGCTCACTTTTGATGAACTATACAACAGACTTAAATCTCTTGAGCCAGATATCATAAGTCCTTTTCGTCCATCCACTCCTACATCACCACTCCATCTCAACCTAAATCCAGTGGTATATTGGAAGATGTACTTCACTCTTTTGTTGCTGATTATGACACTCAGCAGCAACTAGCCTTTGAGGATTTTGAATAGTTGGATCCAATTGAAATGGAGGAGATGAACTTGAAATGGCAGGTGGCCCTGCTTTCAGTGGACATCAAGAGGTTTGAGCGTAAGTCTGGGAGAAAGTTTGGTTTTCAGGGAAGAGATCCAGCAAGATTTGACAGAAGGAAAGTCAAGTGCGATACTTGTAATCAGATGGGTCACTTCTCAAGAGAATGCAAGGATAGGAAGGTTGGTGATGAGGTTAGGTATTCTTCCTATCAGCAAGAAGCTGGAAATTCCAAAGCTGGTTCCTCAACTGCTATGGTCACTCTGGATGACCATGTCAACTGGAAGATGCATGAGCCTGAGAATGATGAAGCTCTAGGTTCTGAGACTATTGGATTGCTGGCAAGATGTACTTCAGAGGATAGGCATGATCAAATTTCATTAATGGGCATCTCTCAGGTACATAATTGTGTGTTTGGTTGTAGTGAAAGATATAATGAACTTAAGGAAGCCTATGATGAATTGAAACCTAAATATAATGAATGTTATGTTGAAGTTGAGGCTTATAAACAGGATTTAAAAACATTAAAAAAACAAAAATTTTGGTTTCAAAAGAATCAACTGGCTTATGATGAAAAGATAAGGATGTTAGAAAGTGATTTAGAATGTGCTAAAATTGATTTAAAACGTAATGAGAAAGAAAAAGCTGATGTTGTTTCTGAAAACAAAGTGCTAAAAGAGAAACTAGATGAGGAAGTAGCTAGACATAAAGAATGGTTAATGTCAGGTGACAATTTAGCTAGCTTTATCTATAGCAGTCAATCTCCTAACTCAACGGTAGCTTTAGGTTTTAAGAAGTATGTTGGCTTAGAATCTAGGGATGACACACGTAAATCTACACCAGCTGGATTAACTAATTTTATAAAAGAGGGTAAATTACATGCTGTCCCTGGACCTATTAGAGTTGAACATATGCCCATTGACCTGTCCATCACTGTTGACTTCGATGGATCACACCATCTTTATGGCAAAAAGTCAAAAGACTTGCCAGACCTTGATTCTTCATCTAATGACTTTGTCTCTTGTTCTGATAGTGACAAGTCCTCTGACCAAGGGTCTACTTCATATACCAGTTGTGATTCAAGTGAAAAGTCAGACCTTCCCAAGACCTCACCCAAGCCTACACCCAAGACTACCTACAAGCCTGTTAGAGTTGCTGCTGAGGAATCAACTTCCAAGACAGTTTCCTCTGGAGACTTGTCTTTTAATTCTTTGCATAATAATGTATTTAATTATGTTAAAAACAATTCTGTTAATGGTTATGGTTTGAATGCTTTTGCATGTAATAAAACATCTTTCACTTTGAATAAATCTTCTAAAAAGAAGGGATGTTTTATTTGTGGAAGTAAATTTCATTTGATTAAGGATTGTGATTTTCATGAGCAAAGAATAGGTGTATGTGCTAGTCAAAAGAAACCTAGACCAATGTGGAAAAATGTTAATGATATACCATCTTTTGTTCCACAAGCAACTCATAAAACTTCTCCATTTGTTTGGAGAAGATCTGTTGCTAGACCATATGTGAGACCAACTAGTTCATAATTTCAAAATGGTTATTGCCCTGGATGTGTTGACTCAATGTATGATGGGAAGGGATATAGGGAGACTGTTGTGAAGCCCTCAGCAGGTTGTTCTTGGATTAAAAACGGACCTAATTTTCAATGGAGGACCAAGAACAATAGTGGATCTTCTATATCTGCATGGCCTAAATCTTATGATCCACAAGGCAGGATTAAGTCAGTAATGACTTGAGTCTCCATAGTGTACTGATATTTTGTATATATTTTTGTTGTTGTTGTAGGATCATCCCCTGAGGAGAAAAGATATTGGCATAGTGGATAGTGGTTGTTCCAGAAGCATGTCAGGAAACAAAGAAAAGATGCATGATTTTGTACCCATAGAAGGAAGAGGTAGTGTGACTTTTGGTGGAGGAGATGGTAGAATCACAGGGAAAGGCACCATTAGAACACCTCATTTGGATTTTGAGAATGTGTACTATGTAAAGGAACTGCAACATTTCAACTTGTTCTCTGTATCACAAATTTGTGACACCAAGAACAAAGTCTTATTTTGTGAGGATGAATGTATTGTTCTCTCTAAAGATTTCACACTTCCAGAAGATACATCCATTCTGCTGAGAGTTCCTAGAAGCCACAATTTATACACATTCAATTTGAATGATGTTCAACCAGAAGGTGACCTAACATGTTTGGTGGCTAAAGCATCCCTGGATGAGTCTACAAAATGGCATAGAAGGATGGCTCATATGAACTTCAAGACCATTAACAAGCTTTCTAAACTGGGTCTAGTTGAAGGACTTCCTTCCAAAGTCTTCACCAATGAACACAATTGTGTTGTCTGCAATAAAGGAAAGAAACACAAAGCCTCATACAAAGCCATTACAGCTGTGAGCACTATCTCAGAACCTCTTAAGTTGCTGCATATGGATCTCTTTGCTCCAACCCAAGTCAGGAGTATTGATCACAAGTATTTCTGCCTGGTAATCACTGATGACTATAGCAGGTTTTGTTGGGTATTATTTTTGAGGACTAAAGATGAAACATCTCAACTCTTAAAAGAGTTCATTACCCTTGTTGAAAACCAGTTAAACAAAAAGGTTAAAGGAATTCGGTGTGATAATGGGACAGAGCTCAAAAATGCTGTATTAATAGAACTCTATAAGTCTAAAGGGATAAAAAGGGACTATAGCACTCCAAGAACCCCACAACAAAATGGGGTAGCTGAAAGAAAGAATAGGACCTTAATAGAGGCAGCAAGATCTATGCTTGCAGACTCTAAATTACCCACTATGTTCTGGACTGAAGCAGTTAGCACGGCTTGCTATGTACTAAACAGGGTATCCATTACTAGACCTAATTTCAAGACACCTTATGAACTTCTCACTGGGAAAGTTTCTGCTATTCATGTGGGCTATTCAGCTCATAGTAAGGCTTATAGGGTATATAATTTGAATGCTAGAAAGATTGAGGAGACACTTAACCTGAGATACCTAGAAGATAAGCCCAATGTTTAAGGTCAAGGTCATGTTTGGTCCTTTGACTTGGATTACTTAACTGATTACTTGGGTTATACCAGATATGTTGCAAACCAATCTACAGGTACACAAGAGTCTCCCACTAACATTGTAGGTACCCTAGATGATGACTCAGAGTGTGAGTCTGATCATGATGAACAACCAACACTTGTACCTTCTTTCTCTCCTAACCATTTTGTAGGTGATCATTCTAAAGTGACTTCTGAGGAGCATGAAGATGAGTCACACTATGCAGAGGACCTTGCTAGGCTCAAAAAGCAAGAGTATGCAGCCAATCTAGAACCTGAGAGTGTTAGGAATTAGAAATTCCAGGTATTAAAGAGTCGGTCACCTCAAGTATATGTAATCGTTAGAAAGCTCGCAGTCGTAGTTCATTTAAGTTAAGTAGTATTTAGTTTAGTAACACCGTGGAGGACGGACGGGTCTTTACCCACCGTATGCCTGATCCACAGCCCGTTGTGTGGCGTTTTATTGTAAGACTATAAATACTCTCTACCTTCCAAGGTAGAGAGTTGGAGCTCATAATAAGAATTTTCTTTCTCTCACTAAAGTTCCCTAAACCTCTAACTTTCTCTCTCTAAAACTCACCTTTATACACCCACTTTGTTTTATGGTTTGTTGTGTATGTGAAATCCAATATCCTACAATTGGCATCAAGAGCCATGGTTAGATCATCTCTTACATATCTTTGGATTTCTAGTGGTTTTTAGGTGGTTTTTGAGTTTGAAAAAGTTTAGTGGTTTTTGCATCATTTGGTTGATTTCTTGTGTTAAAGCTTGGATTTTGTTAGTAATTTTGTGTTTAGAATCATCACAAGTGTTTAGGTTTTGATTTGGTAAGCTTGAGTCATCATGGTTGGGTTGTTTTTTGGATTGAAAAGTGATGTTTGTGAATTTTTCTTGCAAGCGACTTGACCTACGGAGTGCTTTTCTTGCTAGCGACTTGTTTTACAATTTGGTAGCGAGTTACAGTTTGAGTAGGTAGCGATTTAGGCTTAGCGACTTGTCTAGTGAGACAAGCCGACAAACAGTACACTTAGTAGATTCTCCACTACGGGTAGCGACTTGGTGGAAGTTAGCGAGTTGTACTTGTGGTCATTAGCGACTTGGTGTTAGCGATTTGGTGCATAGCGAATTGCTATTTAGCGACTTGACTCATTAGCGACTTGGATCTTAGCGAATTGCTGTCAAAATTTTCCTAGCGACTTGAATCTTAGCGAGTCGTTTATATAGCGACTTGACTGTGTAATAACGACTTGGGATTATAGCGACTTGGGATCATAGCGACTTAGTAGTTAGCGACTTGGTTCAAGATTTCCTAGCGACTTGGGTGATTTTTTATATACGGTTTTCTCTTGATTTAGTAAAATCTCGTGAAAGAATCTATTTCCCGGTTTAATCATAGAGTTATAAATCCCGTGTAATCTGTTAACATGTCTACTAACGTTCCTACTATCATCTCCACTGTTGCCGAGGATGTTCAAGCTGCTGGCTCAGATACTCGTCCACCCATGCTTGACAGAACTGACTATGACTCTTAGGCTCAACGAATCAGATTGTACTGTCTTGGAAAAGAAAATGGGGTTAACATTCTTAAATCCATTGATGAAGGACCTTACCGAGTTGAGACTACTAGAGATGTACTTGATACTGCTAAAGATGGAACTCTGATTTACGGAATGGACGGACCAAAGATGTATGATAAGCTTGATGATAAGGAGAAAAAGAGATTCGATGCAGATATCCGAGCTTCTAACATTATATTGCAAGGTCTACCAAAAGACATCTACAAGCTTATCAATCACATTACCGAGGCAAAAGCTGTATGGGATAATGTCAAGATGCTTCTTTCTGGTTCTGAGCTAACTATTGAAGACCAAGAATCACAGCTGTATGATGAATTTGAGCACTTCAAGATGAAACCAGATGAGAGTGTCTATGAGTACTATGTGAGATTTAATAGGCTGGTGAATGACATGAGGAACGTCAGAATGACTATGCCTAACATTCAGCTGAACTCAAAGTTTGTAAACAACCTTAATCCCGAATGGCACAAATTTGTCACTTCTGTGAAGCTCACTAAAGGATTGAAGAATACGAATTATGAGCGACTCTATGCCTTCCTTCTTCAAAATGAGAGACATGCCATGTTTGAAAAGAGGATTCTTGATCAGTTCAAAGCTCAGGGAGAAACAAGCTCAACAAATGTTTCAACTGCCTTTTACTCAAATATTGGGATTACCACCAAAGCATCTCAAGTTGTACCTTTGGGTAATGGTAATCATAAACTCATTCCAGATCCAATGTTCAAACAAGCTGATGCTGATGCAGGCATAGGAAACTTCATCAATCAACTGGCACTTATGATAAGTCAAAACATGAATTCTCTCCCACAAACCAAAAACAACCTCATAACAACATCTAACCCACACAATCAAGCTACTGTCAGAGATGGGAAGATTGTTGTGCAACCAGTTCAGGAAAGACAGTATGATCAGGGAAGAGGTGGAGCTGGTAGAGGTTATGTTGCAAATCAGAATTGGGGAAGGAATGGAAATCAAGGTCAAGCTAAGCCGATCAAATGCTATAACTGTGGTGGTGAGGGACACATTACAAGGAACTGCACATCTCCAAAACGTCCACAGAATGATGAGTACTTCAGGGATAAGATGCTGCTAGTACAAGCTCAAGACAATGGAGCAGATTTGGATGAAGAGGAGTTACTATTTCTTGCTGAAGGAAATGCCAAAACCTATGATGCTGATGTTGATGATGGACCTTCTGAATGCCAAAACAAGAGACAGGTCATAACCATCAGAATGCCTTTCAAGTGGCTGATTGTGATGCATACGATTCTGATGTTGATGATGGACCTTCTGCACAAACAATTTTCATGGCTAGCATTTCTCCAATGGTCTCTCCTAAGGTCTCTTCTTCACCACCAACTGGACCATCCAAAGACAAAATCATCTCAGAGGTATTAAAACTATATGATGATATTGATGTGCGAAAGATGCATAATGAAGTACAATCTATTGAGACTTATGACTCAGATATTGATAATATGGGTAATTGTAATGTTGTCCCACACGATCAATATGTGAAACAAAGTGAAACTAAGATTGTACCAAGTAATGCATCTTCTGCAGTCAATGATGACTATGTCGTTGATGAATTCACTGCATGTACCCCTGATGATTCTATTGTCTCTGAACTGAATGCCTATAAAGAACGGGTTGCCATTTATGAACAACGAGCTAAGTTTGAGTTGACCACTCGTGAGCAGGAAATGGATGACCAAGTGCGTACAATCATTAGAAAAAGTAATTTTAGAGAAGAAGTATTAAAACAAGAGTTAAATTCCTTGCAAGAAAAGCTTTCTAAAACTGCTAAGCAAAAACAAGAACTTCAAGAAAATGTGAAAATGCTTAAGCAAGAATTTAATGCAAAGGAATCAAAACTCTTGAAAGATTTTTCTAATCTGAAAACTTTGAAAAACAAACTTGAAAACAAGTTGTACATACAAGGGAACACCATTTAGACTGCTGACATGATCACTAAGCATAGAGTCTTAAGCGACAAACATAGCATTGCTCTTGTTAAGGAACCTAATCCTGAGGTCATTAAAAAGGCGAGGATTGCACATAAGGTAATTTATGATGGTAATGAAATCCTTAAACCTAGACAGAAACCTAGTTGCGTTGAGTGCTCAGAGGAAGATACGAAATCTGATGAAGTCACTAGGGAAAAGATGAACAAGAAACTAGATGATTCAAGATGTAAAGAAAAGAAAGTAATTATCACACCCCATGATTACAAAAAGGAGAATTGGATTGCCTTAAACAAGTTTAAGCCTCAGACATTGTTAACTCCCGAACAAGTGTTCTGGAAAATGGACTTAGATAAGCAGAAAGCTGAAAATATTGTTGAAACCAACCCTCCCCTTAGGAAAATGCCTAGAGCGACTGTGTATCCTCCTAATACACCAATGCATCTTGTTCCTAGAACAATTGCCACTAAAAGCAAGACCTTAATTAGTCAATATGTTATCTTTCAACTATTTGTTGATTTTGAGAAAACTTGCAAGAAAAGGATCACACCCACTGGTATAACTGAAGGAGAAAGGGGTTTTGAGCAAACTAAAGAATGTTATTTAACTGAAGTCATGCCTTTCTTCAAACAACTAAAAGATCATTTTGAGAGTCTTAAAAAAGGAATGAATTCAGACATTAAAGAAATGGAAAAGGAATTTGATGCAATGATAGTTGAGGTCAGTAATTATGAGCGAGCATTAAAATACAATGAGATTGAAAGGAAGAACTTGCATACACTGAATGAGAATATGATTTCTGAATGTATTGCTCAAGATGTGTTTTTCACTGCTACAAATTGTTCCATTAATGCTTCTCAATTTCATGAATTATCTGTTGCTCTGAAAGTCTCCCATGATCGTGTCATTGAGCTTGAAAAAACTAATTCTAAATAATTGAGAAAATTGAACTGGATGATCACGACAAGTTGGTTAAACATTTTTCTAAGCTAGAGGTTGAGCATTTTAATTTACAACTAAAATATCAACATCTTAAAGAAAATGTAAAAACTTCAATT
The DNA here is from genome assembly GCA_019973895.1 of Chrysanthemum seticuspe. Classification (NCBI taxonomy): domain Eukaryota; kingdom Viridiplantae; phylum Streptophyta; class Magnoliopsida; order Asterales; family Asteraceae; genus Chrysanthemum; species Chrysanthemum seticuspe. Next base: position 99,669,207 of record BPTQ01000009.1, on the reverse strand, counting down.
ATCAAGACATCCTCAGATGCTCTAGAGTTTGATGCAGTTTTTCAAATAAACAAACGAGATGAACAAATTCAGGCTCATTGTAACACGATCAGAAAGTTGAAAGCCCAAATTTCTCAATTGAAGGGTGAAAAGAACAATGTGACTGGCTCCCAAATGCCTCCTCCTTTAGAATCTCAGAATTCCCAAACGTTTCATCTTCAAAACTTAGTAAACACATTACAACAAGAAAACGAAAGTTTTCTAGAAGAAAATGAAAAGGTTAAACGTCATTTCAATGAGTTATTTGAATCAATAAAGCTGATAAGGTTTTAAAAGGTACCATTTTGAGGGGTCGTTTAAGTCCTTATTTGATCACTTTTGTATCCGTTATTGTTTAATATCGTTCCTTTTCACTTTTTAGGTCTCTTGAAGGCAAAATGCTGGAATGGCACTTATTTGGACGAAAAGGCGCGAATATATGAAGAAAATGGCCAAAGTCAAAATCGAGACACTCACAGTTGCTGAAATTAGAAGGCGACGGCGTCAGGTGCTAATGGCGACGCCGTCCCAAGATTTTTGTGACGATACAGAACTCAAAACTCGTATTTTCAAGTGACGACGTCCAGTTGTAAAAGAGTAGGCCGTCGCTACTCAGACGACCTAGATGCAGTCTAGACGACGTCAGAAGCTGAAGAGGACGGCGTCACGGACATAAGGTGACGCCGTCGCAAGGTTAACGTGGCCAAGACGAAACCCTAATGACGGCGACACGACGGCGTCACGAAACATAAGGTGACGCCGTCGCATATGTAATCTTATATATAGAATCCGAATTTTTCAGTCTTTTGGAGAGAGTCTTTTGGAGTGAAAACCTAAAACCGAACCTAAGGTGTCTTGTACAGTATTTTAGGGTTTTAAACCCTATCTTACATCAAGATAAGTCTTTACTTCATTAATTCAATTATGTCTTTGATTATTTGTGTGTATGCTTGCATGTTCTCCATGTCCGGCTAATTTATTTGTGTGTTTGCTTAGGAAGTATAAAACTTAATTATTGAATATTGATTGGTTGTTTCTTATCTTAGTAGATTAATGATCTAGTAATGCGATAGGTCATTCGTTGTGTACTTAATGCTTGATTCATCTTTGTGAACCTTAGAATATAATTACCTGAGTAGTTGTAGGCTAAACCATCCAAAGAGCGCCTTAGAGTAGGAGTTTATCATCCCTAGTGGGTTTGTAGACGAGACCCTTTGGTAAGTTCATAGAGTTAGGGAGAAACGCATACCCTACAACTTTAGACACACAACGTAATTAAGAATAAGACGTGACAACTCAACCATCAATAGGAGATAATTAAGGAGTAATACAACCTAAGTAAACACATCTTTAAACTATCATACGAGCACACATTAATTAGACATAGACTTCCACAACCTTAGTTTAGATAATTAGATAATAGTAGAGTAATCGGTAGAAATACCAACCCCCCAAATACAATACCCGAGATTCGTACCTTTCCATTTCATAAAACATAAAAAGATAAAAAAATAATCTTCCTCAACCTTAACCTTAGCGTAGTAACTCCTTACTAGCATTCCTATTCCCCTAGAGAATGATATCAATACCTGTGGCTTACCCTAATTACTACACTACAACGATTAGGTTCACTGCCTAGGGTGTTATAAAACTTGCTCGAAGAAAAGGAAGTTTCCTTGACCCCGAACGACGCGTGTAGCGTTATCAAGTTTTTGGCGCCGCTGCCGGGGAATAGAATACCTAGTTAGTAGTCCACCTCGTTTAGGTTCTTTGCTTGATTCCTATCAAAGTAAACGTTTTTCTCATTTTTAAGCTTTCTCTTAGTCTATCCCCCTTCTTCGTGACCTTTGTTCGTAACCTCATCACTTTTCATCATGGAAGGTGATAACCACCCACCATTCATCAACCCACCACCAAATGACCCGCCAAGAGCCCGTACTCTTGGTGAATACTCGAGACCAAGCCACCTAGGCTATAGGAACACCATTGAGTTTCCCGACCAAGCCCAAACTACGGCCCTGCGATCCGACACCATCCGGTTGGTGCAAAACGGATGTGCATTCCATGGACTTCGTTCCGAAGATCCAAATCAGCATTTGAGGGATTTCCTCAAAATCGTCGATTCCATCGACCTTGATGCTACTACTCGGGAGACCACGCGCCTGCGTCTCTTCCAATTCTCTCTACAGGACCAAGCTAGTAATTGGCTTGAGCGACTTCCCGCCGGCTCCATCTCAAGTTAGGATGATCTTACCTCTCGCTTCCTTGCTCAATTTTTCCCACCAGGGAGAACCACTAAGCTTAGGAATGACATCTTGATGTTCCAACAACGTCAAGGTGAATCTCTCTACGAAGCATGGACCTGATTCAAGGACTTACTTCATAAAGTCCCTCATCACGGCATTGATCTTTGGCTCCAAGTCCAAATCTTTTATGATCATGTCAACTTCCCTACTAAGCGATCCATTGACCAAGCGGCCGGTGGAAAACTTAGTGATCTCACCGCGGAAGAATCATGGGAAATAATAGAGGACCTCGCCCTCTATGACAACGAAAGTTGGGATGACCCCCGTGAGCTGCCCAAAACCGTTAAGGCAATCTCCTTGCCTCCTCCCGACCGTAGGATGATCGAACTTGAAGATCAAGTTAGATTCCTCATGAGTTCCTACAAAATTCCTAAGTCCTTACGACAAGTGAATCAAATCACTCTACCTTGTGAGTTATGCAGTGGTCCCCATGACACTCGTGATTGCACAAAGCTCTCCGAACAAGCTTTTGCGGACTACGCCTCCGTACGTACCGACAGAGCGGGAGAGAAGTGGTACACTTTCAAACCCGAACAAAACAACTTAGGAAACTCATACAACCCCTCATGGAGAAATCACCCTAACCTTAAGTGGAACCAAAACTCAAGCACACCCCAAAGCTCATCTAGTTCACCTACTAGGGTCAACTCTTTTAATACCGGGAACCCCACTAATCTTGAGGCAATTGCATCTAGATTTTTGTCATCCCAAGAAACTCGATTGAATAAGCTTGAAGCCGATTTTAAGCAAAAACAAAGCGAGATGACAACCAGGCTTGATGCCCTCTTAAAAGCCTTCAATGAGCGGGAAGTTGGAGCACTCCCAAGTGATACCATAAAGAACCCAAAAGTGAATTCGATTGCATCAACTTCATGTTCTAGTTCACCATGGGAGAATGCACATCCATGCCCCTCCCACCCAACGGTTCACTCGGTAAATGCTATCAAAAAGGGTTCCAAGCCATCCAAGAGGTACCAAGGCCCGGCACCTTTGGTAAAGCCTACTCTTGAGAAACCCATCAGCCAAGAATCCAAACCTAGTTTAGAGGAGGAATACAAGGAACTCCATAAAAAAAACCGATTCTTGAAGTCTTAGCTCATGCACCTTATTATAATGCTTTAAAATAAAAATATGAGTTAGAACTTAGGCTTGGAAAACATGGGTCCGCTTTTGTGCGAAACAACTTACCTAAGAAGCTAGACGATCCCGGGCTATTCACTCTTCCGTGTAGACTTGGAACTTCCAAGCCACTCGATGCTCTAGCCGATTTAGGATCATGCATCAATCTTGTTCCGTTGTCCCTCCATAGAAGCCTTAACTTAGGTAAAATTGAACCAACGAAAACCATCTTAGGTCTAGCGGACGGTAGTATAGCACGTCCGGTAGGAATAATAAAGGACATGGTAGTACATGTAGGAGAGTTGACTCTTTTGGCCGACTTTCATGTGCTAGACATGAATAAGGACTCGACATGCCCATTACTAGTTGGAAGAGGATTTTTAGCTACCGCTAGTGCCATCATCGATTATAAGATGTCCAAGATAGTGGTAGGGGAGGGGAGTGCTAGATCCGTTTACGATGTTAAAAGGCATACATACTACAAGGATGAGGAAATCCCACAAGAGATAGGGTTAGATAGAGAGCCTTCTAGATATGGACCTTGGATTGATAAGAACATCATAGGCCCCCAAAGACCTTTTTACCTAGATAAAGCCTTCGCTAGTGCAGCAACTTTCCAAGAAAAAGAAATAGCTAGGGACATAGAAGTGAACCCGTTCGAGGACGCCTTAGTATTTAGGAAGATGACCGAGTTCCTAGGAAGCTTACCCGTTAACCTTGTCATGAATAAGTGGAAAGTTGAGAAATCTGAACACAAGTGGGATTGGAATAGACCGCCTAGTGATGGTAATGGAGAGTGGCACATTAGGATACAAATCTATGATCCCGATGGTGAGATGTTTGAAAAGGCATATTTAACCGAACGTACTACTAGGAACTTGAATGATAAGTTTGATCCTTACGACATTGTTGAGGATAGACTTACGTATATCGGTACGTAGGAGCACGACTATGAGTCTAGCTACAAGACTCTTAAATAAAGAAAAGCGCTTCGTGGGAGGAAACCCATGCTTAATTGTTTGCTTGTTAGTGTCATACATCTTTTATTAATTGTTTATCCTCATGTTTGAATTTGTAAAAATGCTTTATTTTGTTTTTAACCTCGTCTTATTTGCATATAAAGGTATTTTACATAAGGGATAAGTGTAGGGAGGATTACACACGTTTTCAAAAGAAACGTAAACATGAGAATAACAATTAACTAAAAGATATTTATGTTTGTTTGTTCGAGTCAAATGCTTGTATCGAGTCATAATGGATGTTTTGCAGAAATTTTTCCAGATTCTAAAGATGTAAATTTTCCAGAATTTTTTCCAGAAAATCGCAGACCAGTTTTTGTCAGGATAACCTGACGGCGTCAGGATTGCAACCTGACGGCGTCAGGAAGGAGTAAAAACATCAGATTATTTTTTTCTCGTTTTCTGAGCCACTTATAAATTTTTGGAATTTTCCAGGTCTTAATTTTCTTAGAAATTCTGTAAACATCCATTCCACAAGCATTATATCCTAGTTTAAATCGAGTCTTATATATATTATTACCGCCGATTTTACGCGAAGGTTTCGTTTGTTTTCTTCAAGTGTGCAGGTTTAGTTTGTCAAGAAGAAGTTACATAAGATTGGAAGGAGCTTTTCACGCAATAATTCTTCTTGAAAAGGATTTAACCACCACTTTACACGGATCCTACCGAGCTAATCAGGGGAGTACTAGTTTCTTTCGTTTTTGATTACCTTCTCTTATCATAACTTTGACACTTTCGGGGAACATTGGGGACAATGTTCAGTTTAAGTGTAGGGAGGAAAAATAAAACGGGAACTTTGAAACTATGCTTATCCTTGACTATTTGCTTTGTCCAATTGTGATTGTGTAATAAACCATGAGAAAATGTCGGTTAGGGTAATTTTGGCACCAAATTTAAAATTTTTTATGACATATAGGAGTGGGTCATTAGTCTTAACACCTAAATTCCACCAAAATGTGAGGATCGCCCTTAGATTAGTAGGAAATAAAGCATTCATCTTTAATGCTTAGAGTGTGAACCGGTAGTATATTAGATTCTAGAACTTGTTTTGTGATGCATTCCGAGATCGCAAGTGAGGCTACACTTGTGTAGTTAGGAATAACTAAATGATAAGAGGCATTAGGATAACCCTTGTTTGATACCCGTAATATAATTACTTCTTCCATATCGGTTGAGTAATTCCCCCACACCCTTTGCGTTGTACTCATCTTTAGTACACGATACCCCTAGTTAACCCTTCAGAGCCTATCCTTTTCGCGGTTCTCGTGATGTTTCGGTGTTTCCGGAATATCAATGAAGAGCATTGTTTACACCCCACCCCCAAATATACACCCAAATCGCCTTAGCCTACCCCTTATGCACTCACTTTTAGTGCAAATGTTTGTTATCACCCTAAACCCTTAGTTCAATTATCTAGTTTCTTGCATAAGTTGGTAAGTCGAGTCATATCCTTTGTATACAGTTTTGGGACGATTGGGATTCATGGGAAAAGTTAAAGTTTATGTAATGACGGGAAGGGAACGTTAAAAATTCAAATTCCCTTTGTTTGCGTAATAATGTACCCCAAGTGTTTTGATCTTTTCAATTCGGGTCAAATTAGTGTTAGAGTAATAAAAACTCAAGTGTAGGGATGTGCCTATAAATCCCTATTATTTTGATGTTACCTTAGAGGATGGTAGAGTAAAAGTGTATGAAAAAAAAAAAAAAAAAAAAAA
>BPTQ01000009.1:99639597-99661824 GCA_019973895.1 Chrysanthemum seticuspe | reverse complement strand
AGAATCGAACGCTCCAGGATAGTAAGGAACATAACAGAACTCTGAAACTGGACGAAGGAAATTACAGTGACTAATGAGGACATCTCCCTTACCCTTGTAATCAACCGAAATGATGAGAAACGAAGTGGACAAATCTACACGACCCTAGAATTGATGTACGTCCGTGTGATTCCAAGTGAAAGAATAGTGATCTTAATGATCCTAAACTTGAAGATCTCCCGTGTGATCTCAAACGAAAGAATCGTAAGTGTCTAGACCTTAGACTTGATGAACTTCCGTGTGATTCCAAGTGTAAGTGGTATAACCCGTAGCTTACTTATAGTATGAACCGTGATCCGTATCTTGTACCTTAGTTTCCTAATTGAGAGAGTGGATTACTGAATCCCGTATAACACTATTTCGTAAGATCCTAAAGAACTCTAGCAAACCGTATATTCGTACGTACGGGTTAACGTAATAGTACACCAAAGAGATTGAGTAGGAGATGTTGTTAGAGTGCGTCTGTAAGATCCGTTAGGAATTCCCTACTCTTCATACAAACTTATCGTTCAAACAATAAGGACTCTACTTCTCCCTGTATAAAGTGTCTGTTTCGTATAAACAATAGGTATCCATGGAAACCAGGTAGTAAGGGGGGTGACCAGTAACCGTAAAAGAGAAAATGGACCGAGAAAAAATAATCTTCCTCAACCTTAACCTTAGCGTAGTAACTCCTTACTAGCATTCCTATTCCCCTAGAGAACGATATCAATACCCGTGGCTTACCCTAATTACTACACTACAACGATTAGGTTCACTGCCTAGGGTGTTATAAAACTTGCTCGAAGAAAAGGAAGTTTCCTTGACCCCGAACGACGCGTGTAGCGTTATCAAAAGCTCACTCGTTACAAAAATAACGAACAAAATAGCTTCATTGCAAAAGGAAATTGAGAATCTGAAGAGCCAGGTAAAAGAGAAAATGCCAATGACCAGTGGGGGGAATGATGGACCAAAGGTACCTATGGATAACAAATATGCTTTGTCTGTGAAATATGTCCCTCTTCATCTCAGGAATAACAAACTTGCTATTCAAACATACTTCTCATCCCTTAAGGATTGCCTAGAATGTCTGCGTGAGATTGTTGTAGAGGATGAGTTAGAGAAACCACATGATAATGCAATTGGGCATGCATGCTTATATGCCAAACGATCTCAAGAAATCCTAGAATGCTTTATCACAATATGCCCTAAGTCATTAGGTGAGAGAGTTAATCCTTTGATTCCATGTTCTATGCCTAGTGCCAAGTATGATATTCATTCGATGCCCAATATGGTGAATGTGAACCTTAGTGTGCCTTCAAGTAGTTCAGATTCCAGATCTGTGAATGCTAAGAAAGCAAACTCTAGTGTGCCCTCTAGAAGTTCAAATCCTAGTAATTCTAGTGATAAGAAAGTGAACCTTAGTGTGCCTGCATGTAGTTAAGATCCCAGCACATCTAAACAGGTGAAGCAAAGAGTAGTAAAGCCAACTAATGTTCCCATTCCCTCTACAGGAGTAATCAGTGACATTAAAGGAAGCAGGTCAAAGTCTCAAGACAATACAAGGAATGATAGGACCTCGCAAGCTAAGAATGTGCACTGGAAAAGAGTAAAAGAACAACCTAGGAACTTTATGTTTAAGCCGAATAAAACGAATCGTGTTGATTCTAGTATTAGCCTTAGGCGTACTGTAATTAATTCGAATTCTGATACTATTTGCAAACCTTGTAATGATGTTTGCTTGAATTCTGTTACTAATCATGAATGTGGTATGAATGTTTTGCCTAATGCTGTCAATTGTCCTGTGAAAAGTATTAATGCTAAAAAACGTGCTAAGAAGGCTAAAAGGCAAAATGGAAAGAAAGCTAGAAAACAGTGGAAACCCACAGGAAGAACCTTCAGTAAGATAGGATATAGATGGATACCTTTTGGTCAAAAGGCTAATCAGTCCTGTCCTCAATATGCTAAGATAATGCCCACTAGAAAATGGATGCCTACTGGTAGAACTATCCCTTTAAGAAGTGAACATACTTTGAATAGGTCAAATACGAACACCAATATTGCATCTATTACTAATTATTCGATTGCCTCTATCTCTGATTTAAATGTTTCCATTTCTGATGTGGGTGTTCGAATCGCTGTTACTAACCAAATGGAACCCATTCTTGCATGAGGATCCCAATTATCCAATTATCCATTCTTGTCTGTGTTCAACTGCAGATCGTTCAAATCGTTCTGTGGTACCTGGACTCAGGCTGTTCCAAGCATATGACTGGAGACCGGTCGCGGCTCATGAACTTCGTGAGCAAATTCATCGGGACAGTTAGATTCGGAAATGATCATTTCGGTGTAATTATGGGTTATGGAGATTACGTTGTTGGTGATAGTGTTATCTCTAGAGTATACTATGTGGAAGGTCTTGGTCATAATCTGTTCTCTGTTGGTCAATTCTGTGATTCTGATCTAGAAGTAGCCTTCAGAAAACATACTTGTTTTGTTAGAGAACTTGATGGTAAGGAATTGTTAAGAGGAACTCGTGGTTCAAATCTTTACACCATCTCTATCGATGATATGATGAAGTCTTCTCCAATTTGCTTGTTGTCAAAGGCTTCGAAAACAAAGTCATGGTTATGGCATCGTCGTCTCAATCACTTGAACTTCGGTACCATCAATGATCTCTCCAGAAAGGACTTAGTTGTAGGTTTACCTAGACTAAAGTATGAAAAGGATCATCTTTGTTCAGCATGCCAATTGGGAAAAAGCAAAAAGTATGCCCATAAACCCAAACCTACAAACTCAATTACAGAAGTTCTTCATACAATTCACATGGATTTATGTGGACCAATGAGAGTGCAGAATATCTTTGGGAAGAAATATGTGTTAGTTGTGTTTGATGATTACTCTAGATTCACCTGGGTCAAGTTCTTAAGGACAAAGGATGAAGCTCCTGATATCATCATCAAACTCATCAAACAACTGCAGGTTTGACTTAACAAAACAGTCAGAATTATCCGAACAGACAATGGGACTGAGTTTGTTAACAAACAACTTAGTGAATTTTATGAAAGCGTTGGAATCAGCCATCAAAGAAGTGTTCCACGAACTCCTCAACAGAACGGTGTAGTTGAAAGACGAAATCGAACTCTTGTGGAAGCCGCTAGAACAATGCTAATTTACTCAAAGGTTCCAATGTTTCTCTGGGCTGAAGCTATCGCCACTGCATGCTACACACAAAATCGTTCCCTGATTCACACTGTTCATGGAAAAACTCCATATGAACTTGTCCACAACAGAAAACCTAATATCTCTTTCCTTCGTGTGTTTGGTGCATTATGTTATCCAACTAATGAGGGTCAAGACTTAGGCAAACTTAAAGCTAAAGTAGACATTGGAGTATTTGTAGGGTATGCACCAAACAAAAGGGATACCGAATTTATAACAAAAGAACCCGAAATATCATGGAAACAATTCACGTTACGTTTGAGGATCTGACCGGTCAAACGGCTCCTGGACAATCCAGTTCTGGACCCGCACTTCAAAACAGTCCTATTGGTTCATCCCTTGTACCATTTCCCTCCCCAGCAGCTCCATATGTACCTCCATCAGAAGATGATTTAAGAAAATTGTTTGATCCTATGTTTGATGAACATTATGAGCCAAGTGCTAATGATCTGTCAATTCCTACAACAGAGGCTGCTCCTATCCAAGTAAATGATGTTGATCCTTCAGTCTCAATATCATTAAGCCAAGAAGCTCCTGCTGCTGATCACTTTGTCTCATCAACAATCATCAATCATCAAGTGTACATCAGGGAATGGTATATGGTATCAACAATGAAGAAAATCCCTTTGCTACTCATGAAGATGCTCCGTTAGAAAATATATTTGCACCTGAATCATCCTCAGAACCGTCTTCATCAGGAGAAGTCGATTCAGCTACTTCAGTTCCTCAACTACAACCACATGAACACCTCAGAAAATGGACTCACGATCATCCATTAGACAACGTCATTGGAAATCCCTCTCGTCCAGTATCCACACGGAAACAACTTGCAACCGATGCCTTATGGTGCTTCTTCAACTCCGTACTCTCTAAGATCGAACCAAAAGATGTTAAAACCGCCATGAATGAAGATAGCTGGTTCAATGCCATGCAAGAAGAAATTCATGAGTTTGATCGACTTGATGTATGGGAGTTAGTACATGCTCCAGATTTTGCTATGATCATTGCTCTAAAATGGATCTTCAAAGTGAAACTTGATGAGCATGGTGATATGTTGAAGAACAAGGCTCGATTAGTTGCTAAAGGATACCGTCAAGAGGAAGGTATTGACTTTGAAGAATCTTTTGCTCCAGTTGCTCGAATCGAGGAAATCAGAATCTTTTTGGCTAATGCTACTAGTAAGAACATGGTAGTCTACCAGATGGATGTTAAGATGGCATTTCTGAACGGATATCTTAAAGAAGTCGTCTACGTCAGCCAACCGGAAGGATTTGTGAATCAAAAGCATCCTACTCACATTTATCGTTTGAAGAAGGCTCTTTACGGTTTAAAGCAAGCTCCAAGGGCATGGTATGATACGCTATCAAAGTTTCTTCTATCTACCGGATTTAGAAAAGGAGCAATTGATCCAACATTGATCACCAGAAAGTCAGGCAAACATTTAATTCATGTTCAAATTTATGTTGATGATATCATCTTTGCCTCGACTGACCCCAATGAGTGTGACCATTTTTCAAATGAAATGGGCTCTAAATTTCAAATGTCAATGATGGGACAAATGACATTTTTCTTAGGACTACAAATTTCACAAAGTCCCGGAGGCATTTTCATAAATCAATCTAAATATGCTAATGAGATTTTAAAGAAATTTGGATTTTATTCAAGTGACCCTGTTGACACTCCCATGATTGAACGTACCAAACTAGATGAGGACCACTCAGGGATCATGGTAGACGAAACAAAATATCGTAGTATGATTGGATCCCTGATGTACCTAACAGCTAGTAGACCAGACATCTTGTTCGCTGTTTGCATGTGTGCTAGATACCAGGCTAAGCCTACTAAAAAGCACCTTGAAGCCGTTAAACGGGTCTTTCGGTATCTCCAAGGAACCATCAATATGGGAGTTTGGTACCCAAAAGACACCGGTATGTCACTAACAGCATATGCAGATGCAGAACATGCAGGGTGTCAAGATACTCGTCGAAGTACGTCTGGAGGTGCTCAGTTTTTGGGTGATAAGCTTGTGAGCTGGTCATCAAAGAAGCAAATGAGTACTTCTATTTCCTCTACAGAGGTGGAATACATAGCCATGTCATCTTGTTGTGCTCAAATCGTTTGGATGAGATCTCAATTAACTGACTATGGCTTTGTATTCAACAAAATCCCTCTGTACTGTGATAATAAAAGTGCTATTGCTCTCTCATGCAATAACGTTCAACACACAAGAGCTAAGCATATCGACATTCGACATCATTTCATCAGGGAACAAGTGGAAAAAGGTGTGGTGGAACTCTATTTTGTGAGGTCTGAATACCAGTTAGCAGACATCTTTACCAAAGCTCTTCCATGAGAACGTTTTGAGTTTATTCTTCCACGACTTGGCTTGAAAAGCCTTCAACCAGAAACACTCAAATGTCTTCATGAGGAAGAAGAGGAGTAAAAGGTTTCCTTCATCTATCTCTTGTAAATATCTTTTCGAAAAGCAAAATACAAAATTACAAAACCTTCAAAAAGCAAATAGAAAAATATAAAACTTTCAAAAATCCATATAAACTGAAAAATCTTGAAAAATTCAAAAAATATTGTTTTTTTGTCATGTTTTCCTCGATTCGATAATATCTACGGTCTTTGTGATGTCATTCAAAGAATGACACAGGACTTTAGATGTTGTTCGAATGTTTAAAAAAAATATATATATATATTTCAAAAAAAAAAATATTTTTGGGAGAAAGTAAAATGATGGTTTATTGTCAGTTCAGGCAGTAACCCACTTTTCAAAGAAAGAACAGAGCCATTCTTTTTCATGTTTTCAAAATTCCATGCTCTGATTCTATTAACATTCATCTGCTGAAAACTAACTGCTCTGAAAAATAACTCGGACTCTAATTTTGATAATCATCTGGACTCATTTTGTCAAAATATCTATCTCTCAATCAACAACCTATGTCATTGATTGAGGGGGAGAATGATTTAAATTAAATTAAAAAGTTATTTGTCATTCAATTGTTTTCAAAAGATATTCATGCATGTTTAATCAATGGAGTTTAAAGTCTTAAAATCCGATCCTTATCAGTTAAAACGCTTTCATAATCAAGTCACAATTCTCCTTAAAAGCTTTCAAAATCAATTTAAATCTACAAGAGATCACAAATCTCAAAGGATTTGATAATTGTGATCGGGGGAGAATTTGTGATTTAAAATTGGATTTAAACTGATAATTCGGTAAATGGTTTTATAAGGATGTACAAGCTCTCCTTCCCACATGTGCCAAACGATTTCGAATTTTCCATGCACGTGTTGAGGGGGATCATCTATCTTAAACCACAATGATTTGAAACATGATCATTTATCTCAATATGCAGGTTCCCTCTAGTATGTGCAAAACTTTTTTCAAACCTTGAGGCACATATTGAGGGAGAGCAAAATTATGAAAACCTCATCCTTCCCCAAAATGCTTTATCTACTTGATTTGGACAGGGAAGTGATGGTGATACCTTTTAGAAAATGGTAATCAAAGAAGTTAATTCTTCCTCTTGCCTCTGTGTGCAAAACGATCTCAAACATTTGATGCACATGTTGTGGGGGAGCACTTGTTCTAAAAAAGATCAAAAACAATTCAGGTACAAAATGCTTTGATAATATATCAGAAGTATCTGGATTGATTTTCAAATGGTTTTCAATTGGTTCAGATGGCAGATGAACAATACCAAATAGACCGACCAAATTTACTCTATGTACGGTGATATAAGGATGATAAGGTTAGGTATTTGTTCCCATGATCCGCCAGAACCGGAGGAATCTACCCAGGGACAATCCACTAGTTAGTGTAGAAGTCCTTAGGTACGATGATAAAAGGAGAAAAATGAGATATGGGAAGAGTGCGGACTGAGACAGAGCGAGTACTGGAACAAACCCAACAAGGTTCTTGCTATGAAGTCTCGGTAAGCACTGAAGGGGTTGAAGAATGAAAAAGAATTGAATGAAAAAAGGGTGAAAAGAAATAGCCCCCCATTTATTCAACCATAGGGCAGAAACCGGGTACAATTCATATGCTACTGATGGTAACATTGGTATTGAATACAAGACGTCATGGACCCAGTGACGCTCTGCACTACAACTCCCCAAACCACTCAAGTTCCTCTTATAAGGGCTTGTTTCATTCTCATGGGGAACCTACATAATCTATCAACGTTCTCTTAGAGATTGTTGATATTGAAGAAGGAGACCCTCTCCCTAGTCTCCGGCACAGGATCCAAATATGCACATATTGAGTCTAGAGCCACAAGATCATCAATAAATCTCTTTAGGACACTTTCATTGAAGACTCTCTGTTTCACACAATGTGGAAAGAGAGATTTTATCTTGAGTCCTACGCATTATCCTTTTGTGTTGGAATCACTCCTAAACAGTATTTCAAGTATTTATATTTCATATGTAATAGGTAGCTTTATTATGGCCTTTATGTTTGTTTAAGGTCCAGCTTATGTAGAAGGCCCATAAGCTGAGGCCCAAGCCCAATAAGGAATAGGGAAGGAGAGGGAGTGTTGCCCTAGCTCCTTGCCTATATAAACTATTGTAAACCCTCATTTGAGGGTTGGTTGTTCAAGTTACTCTTTCATTCACTCTCACTACGCCTAACCATACTACTCATATTGTGTGTTTGTGTTTGATACTTGTTCATCCGCCTTCATCTCTTTCTCTATAAGCTTGTGTTGTAAAACTAGTGACCTAACAGTGGTATCAATCGCCAAATAGTTGGGTGTACTCGTTTGTTTTTTGAAGTTTTGGTTTTGAATCTTACGCGTAGAGATAACGCTATCTTTGGTCATCTTAAAAACTCGTTTTTTACACTTTTTAATCCAAGATTCTTGTACTTTCAATGTTTTGAGGTGTTAAAATACTTGTTTTTGGCAAAAAGTTTCAAACTTTACGCGTGGATTTACGTTTTTAAGCTTGTTTTTTTTCGTGGGTGTCGTTCTACGCGTAACCCGTTTAGCAGTTTTGGTACATCAAAATTCACACTCTTGTGTTCTTTTGGTACTATTGAAGCTATTCCATAACAAAAAACTGGTTTAGAAACACATTTGGGCAGAATCAAAGTTACGAGTAATCCTACGCGTAACAAAACCCTAATATTACGCGTAAGACTCTCCTTGGTTTGATCTTCAATTTTCTGGTTTATTCCGTGTTTTCTTACTTGGATAAGTCTGAAAATACGTCAACTTTGGATATCTTTTTCACTGTGAAGTGTAAAAGATCATTTGGGCAAAAACCCTAATCTTACGCTTAAGCATAAAGCTTACGCGTAGAAAATCTTACGCTTAAGATTCATCGTACGCGTAGACCTAGTCCTACGCATAAGGTAATCCTACGCCTAACTTTCTACGCCTAACTTACTGTTTACGCATAATTTTAGTAGTTTTTCCTGCTTACGCGTAAGCTAAAACCTACGTGTAACTCATCTTTGTTACGCGTAACTTTTGGTGTTTTTACGCATAAGTGTTACTTGGTTCTTGTCTTTCCTACGCCTAAGGATACTTCATCAACAAAGGTTCATTCGACTACAAAGATCCATCTTTACCACACAAGTTTATCATCATGTCTCAACCACCATACTCTAACTATTTCCCTCACACTTATAATCATCAACAACAACAACAATTAACTCCACAACATCAACAATGGAATCAACAACAAGCTATTTATCAACAACAATTTAATCAGCAACATACTCCACAACTTGGTGCAATTCCACAACCACAAATGGTTCAACCACAACCAAGCATTCAAGTTCAACCCTACACAACCGATTTCAATCAACATCCATCACGGACCACTATGAAGGAATCCACTTGGTTTACTAAGATGTGTGAAGCTTTAAGCAGCCAACAATCAATTCATGAAGCTGGATCACTTGATAGACCTCCAATGCTCACTCCAGGAAACTACGATCAATGGGTGATAAGGTTCTTTAGGTTCTGTGATCTGAAGAAGCCACATGGAAAGTTCTTAAAGAAGGTTATCTTGGAAGGTCCATTTGAGATGCCTACTGTCACTGTACCTGGAGATCCAACTGCTGTTCCACCAAGAGATGAACAAACCAACATTGCTACTGTTGCAGATTTACATCCTACAGAACTTCTACACTATGAAGCTGATGAACTTGCAATGGAATACATCCTCTTAGGATTACCAAACCCAATTCTTCGTAGTGTTGATGCTCAAAAGACTGCACAAAAGATGTGGGATCATATTAGTCTTCTTATGGAAGGATCGGTACTCAATCAGGAGGATTTGGAATCCAAAATTTACTTGGCTTATGAACACTTCATGATTGAACCTGGAGAGACACTCGAGTCATATCATCATCGATTTTCAGACATCATCAATGATTTGGATAAACACAACATCATCATGCCAAGAATTGCAGTGAATACTAAGTTCCTGAGTAGTCTTGGTCCAGAATGGGAGAAGTATGTCATTTTTCTCCGTCAAGCGAAGAATATGCATCATTCTACTTATGGATTATTGTACGATTACTTGAAGCCTCATGAGAAGGAAGTTGATCGGGAAAGGATTCTCCGTGCTCAAATTGCTAAACAATCACAACCGGACAATCAACAACTTGCCTTGTATGCTCAACAGAATTATCCCTCTCAACCAGCAACTCAACCAACTGCTTCCAACACACCTTCACAGCAACAACCTCAACCTCAACAAAATCAATTGGTTCCATACAGCAACAATGCTCAAGCATATGTCAGTGAAGCTACTGAGGAAACAGATCCGTTCGAAGCATTGCAACAAGGATTTGTGATGATTGCTAATGCTTTTGGCCGTTACACCAACAAATCCAACAATCGTATTCGTTCCTCATCTAACACACTGACTCAAGCTGTTGTGAACAATGGACGTGTTGAAGTTCAGAATCGTGATTATGGTCGTCAGATGGGCGGTGGTCAAGGGTTTAATGCTGTGGGTAGGAATAATAACAGAGCTCAAGTGGTGGAACCGGGAAATGCTCAAAACCGGTTAAATGGTCTTCGATGCTACAACTGCAATGAGAAGGGACACCTGGCTAATGCATGCCCAAAGCCAAGGACTAGGGGCAGTGCTTATTTCAAAGAGGCCTTACTTTTGGCTCTTAAGGATGAAGCTGGTGGATCTCTCACAACCAAAGAACAGAGCTTTATGGCAGATGCAGACTCAGATGATGATATGGAGGATTTGCAGGCGAATGCAGCTGTTATGTTGATGGCTAATATGCATGAGCTGCACATGAGTGATACAGGCCCAGTGTATGACACTGATGGCTTGTCTCAGGTACCCGAACAAACCATCATCATATCTGAACTAATATCTCCGCCAATATCTGAATCCGGCACGGATCAGACTGTTCAAAATGAGTCTTCTACATCTCCTTCTGACGATTTTCAAGTTAACCCTGTAGTTACATTTGACGATCAAGATGACCTTATGGTCTCCTTTGATAATCAAATTGACTCCGTGGTCGTACTTGAGGATCTAAAGAATGTTCATGTTGAGACTCACGTTGAACAAGATGATCTGTTGCCTCATCCGGATTTTGCTCGGTTAATTCAAGACCATAAAATCAAAATGGAGGAATGTTATGCATTAAATCAATCCTTAAAAAGTAAAAATGCACTGTTAACCAAGGATTTTGAATGTTTACAAATGCAACTCAACTTTTTCAAAACTCAAGAAAACCGTGAAAAAGGTTTTGAAGCCTCTTTTGCAAAATCTCATCAAAACGAAAAATATTTAGAGAGACAGATGCGTGATCTAGCCGCCTCGAAGAATGCTTTGTTGTCCGAATTAGAACAACTAAAACATGAACATAAAAAGCAAATTAACGCTCTCACCTTGGAAAATCAAAATGCTAAGGCTGAGTTGTTAAATTGTCAAAAACAGTTCTCCGCATACAAAAAGCATTCAACGAATCGGGTAGATGACCTTCTTGCAGAAATTCTAGGTTTGCAAAACAAACTTAAAGAGTTTAAAACTGTTGTTTACAAACATGGTGAATCAGTAACAGCTATTGAAAAGTTTACCTTAAAACCTAATCCAAATGGATATGGAAAAAATCTAGCTGATTACAAACCAAAGCTTTCACTAAAAACATTCAAACCAACTCCTGAAGTTTCCAGTGCAAAATACAAAATTGATAATACTGTCATGAGTGTTGTTGAATATCATCGTCAAGAGGAATTAGATGCAGAAGACGAGAGTCGATCAAAATTAAAAAATGTTGTTTACAACAAACCTTTTAATTATAAAAACGCGGTCACTTTCGTCACACCAACGGATTCTTCTAACACACCAAGGGTTATCATCAAAACACTCGAGTCTTCTATTGTTAATCCCAAAACAGTCTTTGCACAAACTTATGGTCCTTTACCTTCCATTAGCGAAGTAAACTCACAACCTGAAAATCGAAAAATTCTTCGATATTTTGACATTTTCATGGCTGACCTCAAAATTTTACAACATGAGATAGAATATCGATCTGAAATCAAAGTTGAACATTTTCAATCGCCTCTGGCGCGAGAACAAAGAGACATTTTTCAGAAAAATCTTTTACCTAATGTTAAAAACTTGAAAAGTTGTGCAATTGCCTGGGAAAAGGATTTTCATAAGGAACTTGGGGTAATGAAAAACGTTTTCGAGAAAACAGAAACATCTATTACTAACACAAAACGGAAAAAGAAACTGTTGAGAAAAGATGTTGATCGACTCTTGGAAGATGTGATCTGTGCTGATATCCATAATGTTGTGCTATTCTATTCGTTGCCATATGCATCTGATCATATCTTTGCTGATATTGTTGACACTGTTGTTACTGTTGAAAACACCGATAATGTGCTTCAGATCGAGTCTTTAAAAGCAGAAAATAAACGATTACACATGGAAATTTACAATGCAAAACGTCGTCTTCAATGGTGTGAAAAAGATATTCACAACCATCAACTTAGTTTTCAAAAGAAAATCGCTCAATTGAGTGCACAATCTTCTGATCCTAAAATTGAGCAAATGGATGATCAAAACGTGTCTTTGAAAAGTCAAATCTCAAAATATGAACAAGAACTTTTAAAAGTTAAACAGGAATATGGTGTCATATTTGATTTACTCAAAAAGACTCGAGATGAAGCATCTAATGAACTTGATCACTATCTTGCTCACACTAGAGATGTCATGAATTTTGCTGGTAATATTCGTTCTGAAAATCAAGATCTGATTCACACCATCTCTAAGTTACGGGAAATGTTAGGAAAGTATGAACAACTCCCGCCTACTGTGATTAAGAGATTAGCACCAGTCACACTTAGTAATCGTGAACCTAGAATTCCCACTGCCAAATCACAAGTTGCTAATGTGTTTCCCTCTACTGAAACAGGAATAGTTGCATCTTTTCCAAACGTCCGCACTTCACATCCTAGGAGCACTCAAACGAAGAATAGGAAGTTGCGACCTAAGAAAAGATCAATAAGGAATGCTAAAGTAGAAGAACACCCTAGGACTCTGAATAAAACTCATGTTACTTCCACTATAGATGTTGCGTCTGGCAAATGTAATAGCAATAGTGATGTAACGAATGCTAAACCGTTAAGTACCTTTGATATTCAGTCTGATGCACCTTGTGATATTTGTCAAAAGAGTATGAATTCTGATTGTCATGACAAATGTGTTGCTAAAGCTATAATCTCTAGATTACGGAATCCTAAGAATCGGAATATCTCTAGGCCCACTAATCATTCTAAGTCTGTGCTTGGTAAACCACCATCTTTAGATTCTAAGGCAACCATTGCTATCACAGTAGCTCCCGCTTCACCTCCTAAGAATGTAGTACCACCTAGTGCTTTCACTAAGACTAAAGCAAAGAGTAGTTATAGATGGCAGAAATGGATATATAACACACTAGGATTTAAATGGATGCCTAAAATTATAACTGTGTGTATGTCTAACATATCTGCTTCGGAACCCTCTCACATTTTGGGTTCCACATCTACTTCTATTCCATCTGTGTCGTCTGTGTGTAATGCAGGTGATACAGATCATTCTATGGATTGTTGATAGCGGATGTTCCCGACACATGACAGGCAACCTTAAACTGTTATCAAACTTTATTGCAAAGTTCATTGGCACTGTCAGATTCGGGAACGATCACTTTGCAGCCATCATGGGCTACAGAGATTATGTTAATGGGAACATCGAAATCAACAGGGTTTACTATGTGGAAGGCCTCGGTCACAATCTGTTTTCAGTAGGTCAATTTTGTGATGGAGATTTGGAGGTTGCTTTCAGGGAGAAAACTTGTTTCATTCGTGATCTACAAGGAAACGACCTTATGTCTGGCTCGCGTAATTCTAGTCTCTACACTATCTCTATGCAAGACATGGTTGCTTCCTCTCCCATTTGCTTACTTTCAAAGGCAACATCTACAAAATCATGGCTATGGCACCGTCGTCTCTCACATTTAAACTTTCAAACCATCACCAACCTTGCTCGACACAAACTAGTTGAAGGACTCCCACGATTCCGGTATTCAAAAGATCACCTTTGCTCAGCCTGTGAACAAGGGAAAAGCACTCGTGCTCATTTTCCTTCAAAGGTGGAACACAGCTCTCAGCATGTGCTTCATCTTCTTCACATGGATTTGTGTGGCTCGATGCGCGTGCAAACGATCAATGGCAAACGCTACATCTTAGTAATTGTTGATGACTACTCACGATGGACTTGGGTCTACTTTCTTCGTAGCAAAGACCAAGCTCCACAAATGATCATCACCTTTCTCACAAAGATACAGGTTCAGCTCCGCAACACCGTCAGAATCATCAGAACAGACAAAGGAACTGAATTTGTTAACAAAACCCTTCGTGAATTTTATGAGAAAGTGGGAATTCAGCATCAAACATCTATTGCACGGACACCTGAACAAAACGGAGTTGTTGAAAGACGAAACCGAACATTAGTGGAAGCTGCAAGAACAATGTTAATCAATGCTAAACTTCCAGATTACTTATGGGCAGAAGCTGTATCTACTGCATGCTATACTCAAAACCGTTCTATGATCACAAAACGCCACAACAAAACACCTTTTGAGCTTGTCCACAACTATAAACCGAACCTCAAACACTTTCATGTATTTGGATCCCTTTGCTATCCGAATAATGATCGTGATGACTTTGGAAAGCTCAAAGCAAAAGCTGATATTGGAGTCTTTATTGGATACTGTGACAATTCTAAAGGTTTCCGAATCTGGAATCGTCGAACTAAGGAGGTAATGGAAACGATTCATGCTCATTTCGATGAACTCACGGAAATGGCTTCTGAGTATAACAGCTTAGAACCCGGACACAACCGTTTAAACTTCCCTCAACCCCCATCATCAGCTGAAGAAATCCCTCAGCTAACTCGTCAACAAATGGAAAGGTTATTTGCTCCTCTGTTCTGTGATGATATTGATAAACGTGCTCCTGGTGTATCCGCTGTCTCCGCTGCACAACCTGATAATATTCCTATACCTGATACACCTGCTACAACAACTACTGTTGAAGATGCACCTACACCAATTGACTCCAACACAACAGTTGAACACACCGCTTCCAACAATGATGAACCAGCTGATGATATTCTGAATGAAGTACCCCCACCTGCAGATTTTGATCCAAATGCGTTCTTCAACCCGTTTGCCAATGAGACTGCTGCACCAGATGTCGCGGAATCTTCAACAAACCATTTGAATCCTCAGAATCTGCACAATGTATACCAACATCAACCCTCTACACATAGATGGACTAAAGACCATCCTCTGGCTAACATTATTGGCAACCCGAATCAACCAGTCGTTACGAGACAACGTCTTCACTCAGATGGTGAACACTGCATTTATGCACTCACTGTCTGCCAATCTGAACCTAAAAACATTAAGGATGCAATGACAAAAGACAACTGGATTGAATCCATGTAGGAAGAACTCAACCAATTCAAACGTCTTGAAGTATGGGAACTGGTTGAAAGACCAACAGGTGTCT
Source organism: Chrysanthemum seticuspe (assembly GCA_019973895.1). Taxonomy (NCBI): domain Eukaryota; kingdom Viridiplantae; phylum Streptophyta; class Magnoliopsida; order Asterales; family Asteraceae; genus Chrysanthemum; species Chrysanthemum seticuspe. The sequence continues at coordinate 99,646,528 of BPTQ01000009.1, read as the reverse complement.
ACGTCATTGGTTTAAAATGGATTTGGAAAAACAAATTGGATGCTGAAGGGAATGTTATCCGAAACAAGTCACGTCTAGTTGCTAAGGGTTATCGTCAGGAAGAAGGAATAGACTTTGAAGAATCGTTTGCTCCGGTTGCTCGTCTTGAGGCTGTTCGGATATTTCTCGCGTTCGCTGCTCATATGAACATGACGGTCTATCAGATGGATGTCAAAACGGCGTTTCTCAATGGGCAACTTAAAGAAACGGTCTATGTCAGCCAACCAGATGGATTCGTTGATCCTGAGTTCCCGAACCATGTCTAGAAACTGAACAAAGCCCTTTATGGTCTCAAACAAGCCCCTCGAGCATGGTACGATAAGCTATCATCCTTCCTCATTGCCAATAATTTCACCAAAGGCTCGGTTGACCCAACTCTTTTTATACAATATCACGGGGCACACATCTTAATTGTTCAAATTTACGTGGATGACATCATTTTTGGGTCAACACATAAAAAGTTTTCAATCGCTTTTGCAAAACTCATGAAGAAAAATTTTGAATGTCCATGATGGGTGAACTTACGTTCTTTCTAGGACTGCAAGTTCATCAATCACCCCGTGGTATTTTCTAGAGTCAGTCCAAATATGCCCTTGAACTGTTAAACAAATTTGGAATGAATACCTGTGATACTTATGCCACACCAATGGCTCATACCAAGAAATTAGATGCTGATTTACATGGGAAATTGGTTGACCCTACCAAATACCGAAGTATTATTGGGTCTCTCATGTATCTAACAGCTAGCAGACCTGACATTGTCTTTGCCGTTTATCTATGCTCCCGTTATCAGTCGCGTCCAACTGAAACCCACCTCTCTGAGGCTAAAAGAATCCTCCGATACATCAAGGGAACCATTAATTTGGGGATCTGGTATCCGAAGGATTCTGGTTTTGAGACGCTGATCACGCAGGATGCTTAGACTCAAGGAAAAGTACTTCAGGATCTCTACAATTTCTCGGTGATAAACTGGTGTCTTGGCAATCTAAGAAACAGGACTGTACATCGCTGTCATCAACCGAAGCAGAATATGTAGCCATGTCCGCGTGTTGTGCTCAAGTCATTTGGATGAGAACACAACTCAAAGACTATGGTTATGTATTTGACAGAATCCCGATGTACTGCGACAATCGGAGTGCCATTGCAATCTCGTGCAACTCAGTTCAGCACTCGAAATCAAAGCACATCGATCTACGCTATCATTTCATCAAGGACCACGTGGAACAGGGTACCGTTGAATTATACTTTGTGGGTACTGAATACCAATTGGCAGATCTGCTCACCAAAGCCTTGCCTCCCGCAAGGTTTAATGAGTTGGTCCACCGAATTGGTATGCGGTGTTTGACTCAAGAGGAATTGGATGACCTCTTAAAACAGTCTTAAAAACCTGTCAAACACCAAAACATCTTTTGTACATAAAATTTTCAAAAACAAAATACAAAAATATAAAATCCGATAAAACAACAAAAATATTCTTCTAATCTATATTTCTTTCAACATGGCAAGTACATTTCTTCCGTCAACACTTTTATCTTTCAAAATTCAGTATTTTTCCGATCAAGTGTTGAGGGGGAGAAAATAATCCATTAACTGTCTCAAAACATCTGTGTACTTGCATGTTATCACATCTCGGTTGATTCTTTTACAAATGGTGGTAAATTTCTGGTTCATTGACACTCCTCGGACTTTAATTAATAACCTTTCATTATTTTCTCAAGTCGAGGGGGAGTGTCGTCAAGTTTCTTTCCAAAAAATCTTCGTTTGGTAACCAAAATGGAAGTTAAAAGGCTTTGTGTGAAAAAGGAAAAGGTGGAGGGACTATAACTGTCAAAACCTTAAAGATACTTTATACAAAATACTCCATCCACCTCATTTATTTCCATTACATTAATTATTTCACCTAATATCATCTACGGTCCACATTTGTTTTACAAATCCGTGCTTTCGATTATCAATCTGTAAGTGTTTCTGTGTTTGGATCATGTTTCTAAACAATGGTTTTGAATCTCAAGTAAATCCTACGGCTAAAACATGTTCTACGAGTGATTTTGTGTTCTACGCTTATGCGTAAGAACACACAATCAATACTTGTGTGTTTGGGGTAAAATGATTTGTGTCAAAACGTTCTTATTACATCACTGATACCAGTTTAACCTTCAAATTCCACCCAGAACCACTAATTGAAGATTTTTGAAAACTAGGGTTTATAAGTCGATTTGGGTACTTTCGAATGATAAGTGATTTGATCAAAAAGATTGTTGTATTATACTCTTACGTTGTTGAATTAATGATTTCCTTAGTCTATAACCACCCAGAAACACGAATTGGACATCAATTCGAAACTAGGGTTTAAAGTTCATAAACTTTGGGTGTTTTTTATTCACTGCATAATAAGTGTTAAAACTTGGTCTACATGTTCTCACAACGTCTATGATATACCAGAAAAAGTTTGGTGCTTAATCTATGGCTAGAATCCATACGCGTAGATCTAAGGTTTAGTCTACGCGTATGCAATTCTACGCATAACTGTGTAACATATGTTAATGCCATGATCTATTGATAAAATGAATGTATGTGTTAATGTTGATGATTTGATGGATTTATTTCAGGCCTTTGCTACACGTAACATTCAGAATCAAGGTGGTTACTAATCTACGCATAAGGATCACCTTACGCGTAGCTTGTTATGCGTAAGACTTGTCTTACGCGTAGCTTCTACGCATAAGGTTCTACAATGGACTACGCGTATCCTGTGAAGGATATGCGTAAACAGTAAACCCTACGCTTAAGGTCAACTCTTACGAGTAGCCTTACGCGTAAGGTTAATATATGCCTACGCATAAGCTCTACGCATAAGGTCTCCTTTTCCTACGCGTAACATTTCTTACGCGTAAGTTAGGATTCTACGCGTAAGCCTACGCCTAAGCATATATCATACCTGTCTACGCGTATCTTTGCCAAAACTACGCTTAACCCTGGATTGTCCTTCATGATGAATTGTTACTTGTACAAACTTGCAAATAAACTAATCATATCATCACGAATCCAAAAATGTCACTAATAAACTTAAATCGTTTGATATGTTGTGAACAATAAGTGATAAAATAAACTTTAAAACTTAAAGTTAACTAACTCACGAAACATTTCACGATATCATTGATTGAACATACAAGTGACTTAGGACTCGTAACAATCATTATCACTGTACATTCAACAACTAGACAATAAGACCTTCTGTTGACTAACATTATGTCTTTCGATATGTTGGTTCTTTTGGCTAATGTTATTTCAGATCACGACATGGCTGAACAAATGAATGTGGATGCACCTGAAGTTCTCTCCATTGCTGATATCTATCCTCATGGCTATCCAATGAAGATTGGAAAGAATAACCTCCGTGTTGACTTTGACACCCTTACTTGCTCTGAATCTTCATGTCTTATTGCTATCGATATTCTGAGGACTCATCCGTATCAGAACATGCTTACTCACTCTGCAACCATTCCTGAGATCTACATCCAACAGTTCTGGAACACTATGGAAAGGGTCAAAGGAAGGACTGCTGTGACAGTGACTCTGAACCACAAACAAGTCACTATTACACCTGCAGACTTAAGGGCTGCTCTCCTTATTCCTGAAGTCAATCCAACCAAACTTTATGCCACACCTGCTGAAGAGTTAACTCTCCAATTCTTAATCAATATCGGTTATGACGAGGCTACAGGAGTAATCTCTAAGCACTCTCATGTAGAGCTTAAGAGTATTCATCAACCATGGAGAACACTCTACATGATCATCACCAAGTCTGTTTCTGGTCGTGATAGCGGCTATGAGCATCCTAAGCTCATAGAACTGCAAATATTTTGGGCATTCGTCAACATGAAACACATCGCTATTGAAGCTCTGATTTGGGATGACATGATGTCATTTCTCAGCAAACTTGGCTCAAAGATTCCCTACATCAGATATACTAAACTGTTGATACAAAGAGCTCTTGGACTTCATCCTGATATTCCCAAAAGGCTCAATGACCCAGACAATCACGACATGTTGACGGAGCCTATTCTATCTGTAAGAATCAAGGAAACGTCTACAAAGAAACAAGGTGCCGTGCTCCCAGATTTCCTTCTAACTGAAGATGTCAGAAAGCTCGAAACGTACAAGAGATATCTGGAAGCAGTCAGACAAGGAAAAGTTGGTCATCTTGATGAAAAATCTTCTGGAACACCTGTAAGGAGAACCAGAAGAGGAAGTGCAGGAAGCACAACAAGTTCTGTGAGTCAAAGGAAGGTTCCTAAAAGGAAAGCTCCTTCTATAAGGATTGTTCCCGTAAAGGAAGCCGAACCTATTCCCACACTTGAACCTCAAAGACAACTTAGGGATGAGAGCTCTGAAGATACTGAGACAGATGAAGAGGTTCATTACTCTGCTACTGCAACCGAAACACCTGCCTCAGTGACAAAACCTCCAAGTCCTCCAGCTGTCCAAGAAAAAGGGAAGACTCAAGCTATTGTACCTTATGATGAGAGCTCTGAAGAAGAAGAAGAGCAATTGGATAAATCATACAGGAAAAAGTTTCACAACGTCCGACATATTCAAAAGGCCGCTGAATTTGCTAAAGATCAAATGGGTGGCCCCGGAGGATCAAGTGGTGCTGCCCACTCCTCTCCAGATCCTGATGCGGTTAATCAACCCGATAAGGGATCTGGTGCCACCACTCTTCTGCAACAACAACCGCCTGTTGAAGACACCATTGTGTATGATTTTGAGAAGCAGGAAACTGAGAAAGAAAAGTCTAAAGATGACGAGGATGATTATACAAAGTTTCTTCTCGACAGTCCAACTCACTCAAAGGAGAAAACCTCAGAAACTCCTAAGGACATGAAGTCTCCTCATGTCTCCTCATCATCGGACTCTTCATCTCATTCATCACCACCACCATCAACTAAGTCAACCAGATCATCATCCAAATCAGTGAAGAAACCACCTAAATCTTGGATTTCTCAAACACATGCAAGAATTGTGAAAGCTGTCAAACAAGTTAGAAAGAAGGACATGCTTCAAAGAAAACTTAATTGGTATGCTGAACAAATGCAGTACTTACATGATGAGAATGACGAGATGCGGAAAGATAGGAAAGCTATTCAGGAATTCATGAGAAGTCATCGTCAGGGGGAATTGAATGAAATGATTGAAGGTTACACTCAAAAGTACCTTCAGGATGTCGTTCCTAAAGTCCAAAAGGAACTGGAGAAGACAGCAAGAGACCAAACCCACAAGTTTCTTCTCGACACTGTCCCCGGTGTGACTAGAGAAATATTTTCCAGACAACTCACCCCTAACATCGTCGAATTGGTTAAACATACAATGGCCAAAGAAGCTGATCTCTCTGAATCTGAGTTAATCGCTAAACTAGTGATGCAAATGTCAAAGCGATCTGGAACGTTTACTTCAGATGAAGCTAAATTTTTCGAAGGTCTACTTGCTTTTCAACTCAGTTCATCATGCAAGGAGTCAGCCGATCAACCCAAACGGCCAAGAGATGACAATGATAAGGATAAGGACTCTGCACCTAAACGTCAGAAGCAGTCTGGTCAATCTACATCTATGCCACCTCCTCCACTTCGGACTTCTTCTCAACATAAGTCTCCATCACCTCGGTCTTCTACTGATAAACCTCAGGACGATTCCGAGTTACCACCCCGGACTCATAAAACTGGTGATCACTTTGAGTATACGGGTGGTGACGATGAAGAGGTCCCTGAGCCCCGACAACAACCCACCTCACCAAAACAAGTACATAAACCAACATCATCATCAAGGCCTTCAAAACAGAAGAAGAAAATGACTCTGAATGACGTCGTATCATGGCTTGATGACGATAATACTGCTGAATTTGATTGGTTTGCTACTCTTGTTAATGACACTCCCTACCCTGAAGAAGGTCAAGAATTGGTAGACGGTAGTACCTTGGAGCATGCAAAAATCTTGCAAGAAAGATTCCGTGTGAAGAAGATGACGAAATCCGAGTTGAAGCGCATCAAGAATGACTGCATTCCTTCTGTTGAAAAACAGCTCGGAAAGTGCAATCGAGGTTGAATATCACCTTGAAAACATTGCTCGAGCAATGTCTAACAACATGGATTGGCTCAACCCAGAAGCAAACATCGACTTCACTAAACGGAACAACCCTCCATTTTACACTGACTGGACCAAACCTCTACCAACAATCGGCCAACCAGATGAACCAAGGATCCCCTTCAGATATTTCTTCAACACAGACCTGGATTTTCTTCTCCATGGTGGCGACGGTTCAAGAAAATACGCTACATCATTAACTCTTCCATTCCCAGCAGCTACCTACTCAAACTGCATAGCTATCGAGGAACGTGCAAATCACTTGTTTTCTGACAAAGTGCAAGCATACGACCAAGATGCATTGTATGGGATTCATCATTGGCCTGAACGCCGAAGAATCTACTACAGAAGCTGCCTGGTTCAGAAGTCTCAACATGAAGTGTATTGCTCCAAGAACATCGTGGCCATCAAACACATTGATCTCAAGTCTAAATGGGACTACACATTCTTGAAGAATATCATAGTCAAACGACAAGATGAACAAGACTATGAATTCTCAGAGGCTGACTTTGAGAACTTGTCACTCAACGACATCGAAGACATGTACCTTGCCAAAGTACAGGGTCGTATGAGACAATTCTCGACTGAAATTCAACGTGAATTTATCAAGTCAGTTCTCATCTTCATTAGACGCATTGTGATCAAAGAACGTGTCGAAGATATCCAGATGGCTGTTGAATCATATAAGAAACGTGTAAACTTCACTCCACCACAGCTTGATCTTCCTGACATCAACCAGCTCAAACAACTTACG
>BPTQ01000009.1:99622061-99639526 GCA_019973895.1 Chrysanthemum seticuspe | reverse complement strand
GAAGTTATGGTCGCTAGAGATTCTCTTTCGGTTATCAAATACATCCCAAGGGACACTCTTACTTTGTTCGAAGAACAACTCTCTTTGAACTCACCGATTCTTCCAAATCACGTACGCAGTGACCCAGGTACTGCTTAAAATTAGAAGTTATGGTCACAGTGATTCATTGTTGGTCATCGTATACTTAACTTGGGCCACAGACGGGATTCAACTTATTAGACCTCCCGATAAAGAAAAGTGGGAAATGAAATGTAAAAAAAAACTAAGAAGTTGAGGAAGAAAGAGGCTAAGAGTAAAAGAGGAAAAATATTAGTAAGGATTCCTGAAGATTGTGATTGATTACCATCATAGGAACCCATCTAGGGAGGCCGAGACCGCCTAGTATCCTGCCAATAAGGATTGGAATCATTGGAATATTGAGGTACTGATTGGATACAAACGGTAATATTGGTGACATTCAATTTTATAGAGAGTTTCCCAAACACTTACTTTTTGTACAAACTTGGTGACACTCTCTATTCAAAAACGTATTTATGAGGGGGAGGTGTACACGATTCCTCAAAATTACCAAATTTACGTGTCACTCCTTTCTCGCGCGTGAAAAACTTAACTAGGTGATTTCTATCTGTTAGAGGACGCTCTGTGCCAATGCAACTTATCAATTTCTCTATGTAACAGTCGAAAATCCACTGTTGATCGAGATTATTGAAGGAACTACCACATCTGTTTGGAACCTTCCAACAGTTTGGGCAGTCTCAAGCTAGTTCGCTAGTGATGTAAACGTGTCTCGCAAAGGACTTGTCTGAGTAGAAAGTACCATTCGAGAAACTTTTGATAGACATGAACTCTGACGGGTTTGACAACCTTCCAAGGTTTGTCTACACCATCAAGGAAGTTATTAGAGCTAGTTGTCACCTAAAAGCTGACAATGTATCTCTTTAACTATTCAACGTAACCGTGTCTCGCAGGAGATTGTCTATCTTTAGTGGATCAATTCAAAAAGTGCGCGCTCTTTCCTCACTGTGCATTTAAACCATTAAAACTCCTTAGCACATGTGGAGGGGGAGTATTTATGCAAAAACTTATCTCTCACAGTGGTTCAAACATGTTTTTCATTCACAAACCCTTTGAGAGATATTTTAACTTACAGTGGTTATAATGGCAAACATAGGTTAGTCATGGAGTTATAAGGTTACTAAGGTTAGGAATAACCGTCCTATGATCCGCCAGAGCCGGAGGGATCTACCCAAGGATACTACCATTAGTTAGTGTTAGAAGTCCTTAGGAATGATTATAAAAAGGAGAAAATGAGAATCGGAGAAAGAAGGAGTTGAAGAATCAAAAAAAAATGTAAAGTAAAGGGTGAAAAGAAATAGCCCTCCAGATTATTCAACTTAGGGCAGACACCGGGTTCAATTCATATGCTACTGGTTGTTACTTAGTGACACTGGTATTGAAGATTAAAATTCGTCATGGACCCAGTGACGCATGCACTAAACCTTCTTAGCCACTCAAGTTTCTCTCAACAAGAAGCTTGTTTCATTCTCACAGGGAACCCTACATAAACTATTGGCTTTCTCTTAGAGATCGCTGGTATTGAAGAAGGAGACCCTCTCCCTAGTCTCCGCTCAGGAAAACCAAAACGCACTATTGAGTCTAGAGCCACGAGATTCATCAAAAGATCTCTTAGGAACACTTGACATTTAATCACTTGTTGATCAACAATAAGATCTTCAGTGATTCAGTGGTTCATATCGAGTCCTTCACAGATCTTAGCAATCTGTCGAGAACATTTATGAGAGGTTCACATCTGTGATCCTCAGTGATTGAATGGAAACTCCTGCCAGGGTCAACATCAAACAGCCCTGACAGCAGGTCACTTCGGTAACTCCCTGTGGATTACGCGGAGTGTGTCTCAAACAGTCTACAGTCGTGAGGTGATGCTTCGGTGTACCTCAGCGACTCATCTGAACTGTAGATGTACTTCGGTACATCGCGTTATCTCACTTGTGGGACTCCAGTTCAGGAACGGCCTTTGTAAGAATTAGAGTTGTGTTTTCACACTATGCTGTTAACACTCTCGAAGTTCAAACTTGTAAGTGCCGGAAACCGCTTATTACTAACCGTTTGCAATGTTTTCTTCTTATGGAAGCTCTGGAGCGGGATGATCGTGCTGATTCTTCTCATGTTCACACCAACATCCTCACTAATGGAAGTTCTATTCAAAAGCAACACAACCGTCAGAATGATTCTTCGTCAAACCAAAGAATCTACAAAGTTAAAGACTTAGAGAACTTCATCAGTATTGAATTCCAACGTCATAGAGCGTGTGAGCATGTTGAAGAATGACGTGGAGACACTGGAGCAGCGAAGCAGACCTGAGGCAGACTGATGCAGACAACAACATACTATCACTTTCACCACAAAGAACAATGATCAAAGAACAAAGTTAAAGATGACGTCGAAGCATAACTGCTCAAAGATAACGATCTCTCTACACTGGGGAGATTGTTCGAATCAAGACAATTCCTCTCACAAGAAAGAAGAATGTCAGAAGACGTCAATGCTACTATTACATCAACGCCTTCACCGTTTACATTCATATATACTTGAGGGGGAGATTGTTGGAATCACTCGTAAACAGTATTTCAAGTATTTATATTTCATATGTAATAGGTAGCTTTATTATGGCCTTTATGTTTGTTTAAGGTCCAGCTTATGTAGAAGGCCCATAAGCTGAGGCCCAAGCCCAATAAGGAATAGGGAAGGAGAGGGAGTGTTGCCCTAGCTCCTTGCCTATATAAACTATTGTAAACCCTCATTTGAGGGTTGGTTGTTCAAGTTACTCTTTCATTCACTCTCACTACGCCTAACCATACTACTCATATTGTGTGTTTGTGTTTGATACTTGTTCATCCGCCTTCATCTCTTTCTCTATAAGCTTGTGTTGTAAAACTAGTGACCTAACATTGTGGTATTGCCAGAACATCTGAGTGATATGCAAACATACTCACAATGAAGATGGAAAGCATTCTAGAGCCAACATCAAACAAGCTCCTGGTGGGTGGCATGTGAGATCTATCAAATAGATCAACCATGTGACAACTGAACAGAAACAATGGGGCGATTCAATCTTTTGAATGAATCCTGGTTCAGGTTATGGATTGACGGATACCTTTGAAAAACCGGTCTTTGTGCTTAAAAACTCTTTTCTTTAGCAAATCGACCGTGTACGGATATTTCAAATCAAAAGGTGTTTTATGATTGATAATTGATGTTCATTAAAACCTTCGTTGTATTGCAAAAACAATTTCTATTGAACAATACACGATTGTTTTTCAAATATCTTTTCATCAATCAGTGAATTTCTATTCGCTGGTTCACTCACTCCGTGTTGTCTTCTTTGAGATGTTCCGGTTTGAGAACAGCTAGAGCAGCTGTGAAACCCTGTCAAGGAAATTCTTCGGAATTATACTTGATCACAGGCAGTACTTGTACTGTTCAACGGGGAACCGTGGGCCGTGTACCTCAATTCAACGAAAGTGATCAAAGACACTTTCGTGTAATTTATTGCTAAATGTTGTATGCAGGTACGTCCTACGTTTGCAGCTGATCAGAATGAAGCGGTCAATCCATAGCCGCATGCTCACTTAACACATTCATCTCAAAAGAAATCATGATTAGTGCATCAATGACTCTGATATTTTCACTCCATGCTTCTGCTACGCTGCTGCCAATATCATGAATCAACGAAAGCTTCCGCTACTCTGATGAGAAGATATCATGATCCAGAATGTGAGCATGTCGGTCCGAAAGTCACAACATCACATAATACCAACACCACAATGGATGTCTCAGAGATTTTTGTTAGCTGATGATCTCAAAAGCTGGCTTAAAATTATTATCATGTGGATCAGTAAAAGACCTCCACTTGGATTAACCAAACATGCAATGAGTGGAATCAATGACTACGAGCTTCAGAGCAAAGTACTACATCAAGAATGCAAGAACAATTGTTAATGTAATATCTGTTTGTATTCAATGTAATTTTACTATATGTTTGAGGTGACCTCCCTTAGGGGGAGATTGTTAGGAATTAGAAATTCTAGGTATTCAAGAGTCTGTCACCTCAAGTATATGTAATCGTTAGAAAGCTCGCAGTCGTAGTTCATTTAAGTTAAGTAGTATTTAGTTTAGTAACACCGTGGAGGACGGACGGGTCTTTACCCACTGTATGCCTGATCCACAGCCCGTTGTGTGGCGTTTTATTGTAAGACTATAAATACTCTCTACCTTCCAAGGTAGAGAGTTGGAGCTCATAATAAGAATTTTCTTTCTCTCACTAAAGTTCCCTAAACCTCTAACTTTCTCTCTCTAGAACTCACCTTTATACGCCCACTTTGTGTTATGGTTTGATGTGTATGTGAAATCCAATTTCCTACAGAGAGACTTGGTGGGGAGTTTGCAAGAGAAGCAGTCAGTGGAAACCATGATTCTCCTGAAAGTCATCATGTTTCTCCTGACAACACCAAATCTGCTGACAGCCCTGATGCATCTACTCAAATTCCTACTAGTGTGTCCACAGACTTTGAAGAACCATATACACGATTCCCCAGTCCTTCAGATCTTGGAAATCATCAACCCAAAGATGGAATCTTCACCTCACCTTCCTATGACAGTGATTTTGAACCAACTGTGACCAATCTTGACACCACAATTGATGTCAACCCCTCTGCTACTAAAAGGATTAACAGTGCTCATCCTAAATCATATATTATAGGTGATCCTCAAGCACCTGTTCAAACTAGAATTGGTGTGGCAAGTTCCAAGTATGGTCAAGTTGCTTTTCTTTCCTATGTCTCAAATCAGCAAAGGGACAATCACACAGACTTTAAGCATTGTTTGTTTGCTTGCTTCCTTTCTCAAGTGGAACCAACCAGTGTTACTCAAGCTCTTGAAGATTCAAGTTGGCTTGAAGCAATGCAAGATGAGATGATACAATTCAAGAATCAGGAGGTTTGGATATTGGTACCATTACCTAATGGGAAGTTTGCAATTGGAACAAAATGGATCTTGAAAAATAAAAGAGATGCCAGGGGTATTATGGTAAAAAAACAATGCACGATTAGTGGCTTAGGGTTACAGGCAAGAGGAAGGAATTGATTATGATGAAGTTTTTGCACCTGTAGCTAGAGTGGAGGCCATTCAAATATTCTTGGCCTATGCATCTTATATGGGGTTCATGGTTTATCAAATGGATGTGAAAGGTGCTTTTATGTATGGTAAGATTGAAGAAGAAGTATATGTCACTCAACCCAAAGGCTTTGAAGACCCAGATCATCCTCAGCATGTTTACAAGGTTGTGAAAGCTCTCTATGGACTCCATCAGGCACCCAGAGCATGGTATGCTAGGCTATCTACTTTTCTGCTGAAGCATGGTTACAGACGCGGTGCCATTGACAAAACACTCTTCCTGAAGAAGAACAACAGAGACATCATCCTTGTGCAAGTTTATGTGGATGACATTATCTTTGGCTCCACTAATGAAGCTTGGTGCAGGGAGTTTGAGGATTTAATGAAGGGAGAGTTTCAGATGAGTGCTATGGGGGAGCTTACTTTCTTTTTGGGCTTACAAGTTCAGCAGAAACCTGATGGTATTTTTATCAGTCAGGATAAATATGTGAGAGACATTTTGAAGAAGTTTGATATGGAAAATGTCAAAACTGCCACTACACCTTATGAAGCTCCAAAACCAAAGAACAATATTGAACCAGATCCCGCTGTGAATGTTCACTTATACAGATCTATGATTGGTTCATTAATGTATTTAACAGCTTCTAGGCCTGATATTACCTTTGCTGTGAGTGTTTGTTCTAGACATCAAGTCATTCCACTTGCTTCCCATCTGAATGCAGTCAAAAAGATCTTCAAGTACCTAAAAGGCCAACCCAAGTTAGGTGTTTGGTACCCAAAAGAGTCTCCTTTTGTTTTGGAAGCATATAGTGATAGTGATTATGCTGGTGCGAATCTGGATAGGAGATCCACAACTGGAGGTTGTCAATTTCTTGGTAGAAGATTGATTTCTTGGCAATGCAAGAAACAAACTATTGTTGCTACCTCAACTACTGAAGCAAAGTATGTTGCTGCTGCGAATTGTTGTGGTCAGGTAATACGGATCCAAAATCAATTGCTGGATTATGGGTTTAATTTCATGAACACCACAATCTTTATTGATAATCAGAGTACCATATGCATAGTTAAAAATCCAGATTTTCATAATAGAACTAAACATATTGAGATCAGGCACCACTTTATAAGTGATGCATATGAAAAACATTTGATAAAGGTGGTTAAGATTCACACAGATGAAAATGTGGCAGATTTATTGACTAAAGCTTTTGATGGACCCAGGTTTCAACACCTTGTTGTCCATATTGGGATACTTAACCCTTAGCTGCAAAGTTTGAGGGGAGGCACATGCCTTAGGGGAGGATTTTAGTTGTATATTTTGTAAACTTTGTAGATATTTGGTTATCTTTTTGTTTGCTAACACTAACCTGCTAATGTTCTTTTAGTTTTGTTTGTTTTGGTTTGGTGTGTTTCTCTGTGTCTGTTTTGCAGAATGGTTCTATAAGTTGAAGTTCACAAAGTTGGTTAATGGGAATATGGTCAAGTAAGCTTAAAGCTTGTTTCTTCTGAAGAGAAGCTCAAGTATTGGTACAAGTTATCTAATTGATTCTACTGAAAGAAAGTATTGAAGTGCAAATCAAGTGCTAATCATGAAGAGATAACATGTTGATCATTCATTCAAGAAATAGTTTACAGCTTACAGCTTACAATCAACTTCAAATGAAAATATAAGACCATTCCTATACAAGATCTACCAAATGTATACTATTTCCTATCATCTATTACAAAAGCAGGTGGATATGCATGACCAGTACGACGAAGAAGCTGAAAATGAAAATGGAAATGATGGATTGATGAAAACGACGATGAAGATGCTCAAGAACCTAGTTTTATATCTTTGGTTCTTGGCATGGTAGATGGATTTGTGATATGAGAAATCTTTAGTTTTTCCATCTACTCGTTCCACCATAAAGCATCACTCCATCCTCCTTTTGCCCTTTCCCTTACTTACATGAGATGAAGCACGAAAACTTGAAGCAGGAAGAGCTAACACCACCTCTCTTGTTGTTGGGAGTGGTGGATTTCTGGCACGTGGCCTTGGTTGAGGTTGCGGTTGTGAAGGTTGGGGGTGTGATGTCCTCTCCTCTTCCTTTTCCACCAATCTGTTGAAGATTGGCTCTAGACGCTCTGTGGAGTCATCAGAACCCCTAGATGAATCACTTGGATTCACTACACTGTCATCTTCAGAAGAAGGGAGAAATGGGGATTTTGAAGGTCGAGGTTCATCTTGCTGGGGGTAGCGAAACAATGGGTGTGAATCTTCACTGGATGAGGATGATGATGAGGAGGAAGTTAAATTGATTACTTCTGGTTTGGTAGGCATGGCTATTGTTGATGATTGTGGAGTTTTTGGAGAAATTAGGGTTTCTGAAGTTAATTGGGGGTAATTGATGTTTGTTAAGTGTGCATTGGGATTGTCTTATAGACGGATTCAAGGCTTGATGACCATTAATGCGAGTTAGGTGGCACAGTAAAACTCTAGATATTTACTGAAGATACTTAGTCATTTGAGTTGTTTCTGGTGATTGACCTCCTTCAGCAGATTGACCATCCTTTCTGCTGAAGTGTAAATTTTGAATTTGGTTGAAGTTACTTTACGTCAGATATGGTCAACAACTTGTTCCGATATTTTTGACCATAAATTGGGTAACTTCTAATAATACCTTATTCACATATCTTCGCTCAAAATTAACTGATTCCCTCTTCATTCGATTTACACACACTTCCAGTTGCATGAATCATAACCCATTCTCACAATTTCTCACATGGCGCTTCAATTTAAGAAAGATCATAACAAAGTTGCTTTTCTGGGAAAAGCAAAGGGTCATGAATTATATGAACCAATGGTGGAGTTCTTGAAGCGATCCAAGATTCATTATGCTTTAACGCATTCTCCAAATGTGATATATGAATCATTGGTTGAACAATTTCGGGCATCTGCTAGGAAACGGAGTGACACAGAGATAGAAGCTACGATTGATGGAACAGAGTATGTTGTGACTGAGGAGTTGATTAGGAGACAACTTCGTTTGGATGATGAAAATAGGGTTTATCACTCTAATTTTGTGGAGATACTTGCTGGGCTAAGAGCTATTGGATACCAGAGTACGAACACAGATATGTGGCACAAGGATACCACTGAATCACCAATGGAGAAGACAATATTTGAGCAAGGATACCACTGAATCACCAATGGAGCCAAGTGTTGTCAATGTTGCAACTGCTGATGATCATATGGTGGATGTTGCTTCTGAACATGGTTAAGTTTCATCTATGGAAGAGCAGCCATGTCCTCCACCTTCAGCAGATCATCATGAAGTATTTGTTGCTGGAAGAAGTTTTAATTTGGATCCTAATGCTGATGTCTCTTCTACTCCTGTTGAAGATACTTCTCATCATGTTACTTCTGGTGCATCCATTGGTGCTTCTTCTGAGCCTGTTCATACAGTTCCCATTGTTGAGATTCCTCAAGATGATTTTACTTATGAGCCTGCTGACAAAGGGTAAGGAGTAATGGTTGATGAAGAGGAAAGGCAAGAACAAGCAAGGATGCTAGCTGAGTATGCAGATATGAAGAAGAGTCATGCATTTGCTCAAAAGCTTGAAGCTCAGTTTACTACCAATTTGCCTCCTGAGAGACAAAGAGAAATCGATGAACTATCCACTCAGTTTACTGATGAGCAATGGGATACTTACTGTGAAACCCTAGGCAAATCCCACATCGGCTGTGGCCTGGAGAGATGCTGGGCTCATAAGATAACATTCGTCTTACAATGACACAACGCGTTTTGTGGTCTACTGCGGGTGGAGTTCTTAGGAACTGGCAGTTAAGCGTGCTCATGTGAGAGTAGTACTGGCTTGGGTGACCTGCCGGGAAGTCTTCAAATGAGGCCACAAAAACAAAGCCGTGAGCCTACGGGCAAAGCGGACAATATTGTGGTCAGATAAGGCGGGGTGTTACAAGTGGTATCAGAGCCACTCCTGAGCCGTTCGGGATGGTGGGGCAAACCTCATCGAGGACGATGAGTCCCTAAGGGGGGGTGATTGTGAAACCCTAGGCAAATCCCACATCGGCTGTGGCCTGGAGAGATGCTGGGCTCATAAGATAACATTCGTCTTACAATGACACAACGCGTTTTGTGGTCTACTGCGGGTGGAGTTCTTAGGAACTGGCAGTTAAGCGTGCTCATGTGAGAGTAGTACTGGCTTGGGTGACCTGCCGGGAAGTCTTCAAATGAGGCCACAAAAACAAAGCCGTGAGCCTACGGGCAAAGCGGACAATATTGTGGTCAGATAAGGCGGGGTGTTACACTTACACTTTTCAAGCTGCATCAAATCATACTCTTGCACAAATGATGGCTCAGTTTAGGTGCTGCTTTTGATAGTGACAACTTTGCTGCACAAATGATGGCTCTTGGGAATCAAAAGAAGCTAGCTGCAGATGTAAAGAGAAAAGCCATTGCTGCTCAAAAGGCTCAAGCTAAGAGAGAGAGACCACCAACTGCAGCCCAAAATAAAAACTATATGAGGAATGTGGTGTATAACCAAAGTATTGCTATTTATAAGTCTGGTTTGAAAAAGAAGCAAGTCTGGGCTTTATCTGATTCGGATTTACTAAGTATGTATCATAGAATTATGAAGCTGATTACACCACCTTCTAACTTGAAGAGGATTGCTGATAGTGCAGATGTTCCAAAGGCCAAGAGAACCAAGAAAGTTGAGATTGTGGATTCTTTTGATGATGTTACTCCAAAGATGAGCTCTCATGTTGTGTCTACTGAGGCATCTACTACAAGAGGTCACTCTGCTGAACATCTTGTTGTTTCTTCTGAAGCATTACCTAGTATGGCTAATCCATCTCTGGATTCAAAGGGTATGCCTGCTCCTATTCCACATGTTGCATCTGTTGATACTGAAGGAGCAGATATGGTTAGGAAAGCTGAACAAGCAACTGCTAAAGCTAAAAGGGCCAGAGAGGTACTTGATAAAATGTATGCATTGCGTGGTGCTGTTCCAATTTATTCTACTTCTACTTCTTCCATTCCTACTGAAGATGTCCTTGGTGCCTCTGAGAAGGTACCATCTTCTGTCTCTATAGGGATTTATATACCAGGTCGGAGGAAGAAAAGGATGTCTAAAAGGAGACACATTGCTCTAAGGAGATCTGTGAGATCAGCTGGAACACACACCTCTAGGGTTCATAAGTCTATCAGGGGTAGTTTTTTGGATCTAAAGGCTGCTGATTCAACTTTCATTAAAGAAGGATCTGCTGATGCTTTTCTTGAAGGGTCTCATGGTATGTTGACTGCTTGGACTTTGACTAATGGACAGCTTAACACCATCTTTAGACTGGATAACTCTTCTATGCAGTTTAACTTGTTGAAGCACATACTCCATATGGTGGATAGGCAAGATTTGATTACTCTCCATGCCCTTGTCAAACAATATTATGATAATCATACTCCACAAGGATCTGGATTGTACCTATTGGGTGATCTTCAAGTTTTGTTTGACTCTCAATCTCCAAATGGTAAAGGGTATTCTATTTGGAAGGATTCACATAAGTGGAAGGTTGAGACTTGGAGATTTTATCCTATCCCAAGTGTGCATGTGGTGGAGACAAAGAGTGGGATGACTGTGTGTATGTTCTCTGATAAGCTTTATCCTTTGTCTGTGAAATTGATGCAAAGAATGCTTAGAAAGATGTTGGAAGTTCCTCCTGATCCAGTTGGGAATGATATGCTACATGCTAAACAATTGATTGGATTGCTTAAGACTCAGCTTCTGCAACATCAAGCATCATCTTGATTATGGTATCTTGTATTATTTCGTATTATTTCTTTCTTTCTTTGTTTTATTCTTAGATTAAAAAAAAAACTATGTCTATTCTTTGTTTGTCTAACTTTTTCTTGCAGGTTTGTTGTACATTGTTGATGGTTGTCGACTCACCAGTTGTGCCTTGTGTACATTAAAGAGTTGGCTAGTCCAAAGGGTACAACTTTGATAAAGACACATCAAATATGTTGATAGCTGTAATGGTTTGCTCAAAATCATAGGGTTTGCAACTCACCCATGCGTAATTGTTGAGGGTTGTATGGTCATCAATTCACCATGGTTTATTCCTTTTTGGAATCCAAGAATTGGCTAGCCCACAAGTATATGGCTTGTGGTAAAGGCAGTGGAATATCATATTGGGTTTTCAATTCACCAAAGGTGATTCTTTCCCCTAAGAATTGACTAGTCCTGAGCAAACGGCTACAAGTAAAGACATCTCAAAACCGTTTATAGCTGCTGATTTGCTATAAATCATATGGTTATCAGTGTACCATAGTTTTCGAACATAAACATTTGGCTACTCCAGTAGTGACATCAAATGCATTATTTTCAATGATTCATCTCTGCCAGGAGTTAACACATCTGGATGTGATGAGAATAGTATGAAACTAATATGTTTTGATGTACCTTTTGTCATTTGTTGCTGCAAAGATCTGGCATTTCAAAGTTTTGTCATCATAGAGATGCTGTTGATGTTCGAGTACAATCCTCTAGTTCTGACGTGTTAATGATCTATCAAGAAACTGGAACTTAACCTAGTCAAATTCTAGTTTAGGGGAGGATTGTTGGGAATTCTACTAAGTACGAATTATGCTGAAGTTACTGCCGATGGATTCTGCTGAAGTGGAAGGATTCTGCTAAAGAAGTAATTTTACTGAAGTAATAAAACCGTGTAGTTGGTTTCTGCGGAGATAGATAATCCGCGTATTCTATAGTTAGTTCGGATATGCATGAGCTTTATTAGGAAGTGATAATGTATATCTTATTTAGTTTTATTTTTATACGTTTCTTGGGAAACGGTTTAGGGTTCCTTGTCTATAAAAGGAACACAATAGTATGAATGATGTACGTGTTGAAAAACAAGTTTTAGTATTATTAAAAGATCCATAGAGGATCAAAGAGTTCTTAGTTATTTGTGTTATTACTTGTGTTTGATTTCCGCTATATAATACAAGTTATTGAGACTGTCTTTTAGTGTGTTTGTGATTACATAAGCATAACTAACGATCTACGAGTGCTCAAAGATCTATCAAGTTCTAAGGTTCAACAGGCATCCATTTCCTAATGGGCATTGACTTAGCTAATTTAGGGTACATCTCATTAAGATTGAATTTGCGGCCAGTAGGTATCCGCTGATAACCTATGTTACTAAATTTCCTTCCTGTGGGTCTCCAATGTTTTCTAACCTTCTTCCGCCATTGCTTTCTAGCCTTCTTAGATCGATTATTGGCATTAACAATCTTACTAGGGCATTTAACAGCATTAATCAACTCATTCACACCACATTTATGATTAATAACAGAAACCAAGCAATCATCATTACATGTTTTGCCACAAGTAGCAGAATTCGAATTAATTACAGTACGGTTATAGCTAATACTAGAATCAACACGATTCGTTTTATTCAACTCAAACTTAATGTTCCTAGGGTGGTCTTCTACTTTCTTCCATTGCACATTCTTAGCTTGCGAGGTCCTATCATGCTTTGTATTGCCTGGAGGCTTTGACCCGCTTGCTTTTGTGTCACTGATTACTCCTGTAGAAGGAATTGTGGGAACATTAGTTGGTTGGGCTACCTTGTGCATTACAGGTTTAGAAGTGTTGGGATCTGAGCTAGTTGAAGGCACATTAAAATTCACTTTCTTAATGCTGAGCATAGAAGTGCTGGGATCTGAACTACTAGACGGCATATTAAAATTCACTTTCTTAATGCTAGGCATAGAACAAGGCATCACAGCTTTACCTTTCTCAAAAAAGATTTAGGACAGGTTGCTCTTAAACATTCTAACAGCTCCTGAGATCGTTTGGCCTGAATGCAAGCAAACCTAATTTCTATATCAAGTGGCTTATTATTGAAATCCTCTTCTACAATCTCTCGGAGACATTCTAGACTATCCTTAAGGTAAGCGAAATAGTTATGAAACACAAGTTCGTTATTTCTAAGATGAGGAGGAATGTATTTAACAGTCACAGTATATTTAGAGTCTGCAGATGACTTTGATGCAACATTCTCATTAAAGACAAGTGGCATTTTCCCTTTTACCTGACTCCTCAGATTCTCAATTTCCTTTTGTAAAGACGTTTTTATTTCGTTGTTCTTGTCACGAGTGACTTTCATTGAATCATATAACTCTTTAAAGTGTTGTTTCACCTTTTCATTTTCTTTTAGAAAACTCTCATTTTCCTTTTGTAGAACATTAACCAAGTTTTAAAGATGAAAAGTTTGAGAACTCTGAGAATCTAAAGGAGGAGGCATTTGGGAGCCAGTCGCATTGTTCTTTTCACCCTTTAATTGTGAAATTTGGGTTCTCATTTTTCTGATCGTGTTACAATGAGCTCGAATCAGTTCATCACGTTTGCTGATTTCAAAAACTGCATCAAATTCAGGAGCATCCAAGGATGTCTTAATATTTGAGGTTTTAACATTTTCTTTTAGATGTTGATATTTTAATTGCAAAGCAAGATGCTCAACTTCCAATTTAGAAAACTGTTTCACAAGGTTATCATGATCATCCCGTTCAAATTTTTCATGCAATTTAGAGTTAGTTTTCTCAAGCTCAATGACACGATCATGGGAGACTTTCGTGGCAGTGTAAAACACATCTTGAGTGATACATTCAGAAATCAGATTCTCATTTAAGGTATGCAAGTTTTTCCTCTCAATCTCATTATATTTTAATTCTCGCTCATAGTCATTGACCTCAACTATCATTGCATCAAATTCCTTTTCCATTTCTTTAATATCTGAATCCATCCCCTTTTTAAGACTCTCAAATTGACCTTTTAATTATTTAAAGAAAGGCATGACCTCAGTTAAATAACATTCTTTAGTTTGCTCAAAACCCCCTCTCCCCTTCAGTTATCCCAGTAGTTGTGATCCTTTTCTTACATGTCTTCTCAAAATTAACAAATAATTGATAAATGACATACTGACTGATTAAGGTCTTGCTCTTAGTGGGAATAGATCTAGGAACTAAATGCATTAGTGTATTGGGGGGGATATACAGTGGCAGGAAGCATTCTCCTACATGGGGGATTCTGTTCAACAAACTCATCAGCTTTTTTCATGTCCAGATCCTTTTTCCAGAACACTTGTTCAGGGGCTAAACTTGTTAAATGCAATCCAATTATCCTTAGCATAGTTGGGTGTTTTATAACTGATTTTCTTTTCTATGCATGAAGGGCTCTTAAGTTATTCATCCAATTTCTTTCTAGTGACTTCTTCTAACTGCTTATCTTCCTCAGTGTTCTTAGTGCAACTAGGTTTCTGGCTAGGCTTAAGGATTTCATTGCCATCATAAATTACCTTATGTGCTTCTCTAGCTTTCTTACAAGCCTCAGGGTTTGGTTCATCAACTAATGCAACACTATGTTTGTCACTTAGAACTCTATGCTTAGTGATCATGTGAGCAGTCTGAATGGTGTTTCCTTGTACGTACAATTTGTTCTCAAGTTTGTTTTTCAAAGTTTTTAGGTTGGAAAATTCATTTAAAAGTTTTGATTCCTTAGCATTAAATTCCTGCTTAAGCACTTTCACATTTTCTTGAAGTTCTTGTTTTTGCTTAGCCGTTTTATTAAGCTTTTCTTTTAAGGAATCTAGCTCTTGTTTTAGTATTTCTTCCCTAAAGCTACTTTTTCTAATAATTGTACGCATTTGGTCATCCATTTCCTGCTCATGAGTGGTTAACTCAAACTTAGCGCGTTGTTCAGAAATGGCAACTTGTTCTTTATAGGCATTAAGTTCAGAGATAACAGAATCATCAGGAGCACATGGAGTGAATTCATCAAAAACATAGTCATCATTGACTGCAGAAGATGCATCACTTGGTTCAATCACACTTTCACTTTGGATCACATACTGATCATATGGGACAATATTACTATTACCCATATTAACAATATCTGTTTCACAAGTTTCATGTGATTGCACTTTATCATGTATCTTTTGCTCATCAACTTCATCGTATAATTTTAATACCTCTGAGATGATTGATTCTTTGGATGGACCAGCTTGATTAGATGATGAGACCTTTGGAGAGACCATTGGAGAAATGCTAGCCATGAAGATTGTCTGGGCAGTAGGTTCATCATCGACATCAGAGTCATATGCATCACAATCGGCAACTTGAAAGGCATTTTGATGATTGTGACCTATTTCCTGAATTGGCTGCTCATCCACATCTGCATCATATGTCTTAGCATTCTCCTCTGCAAGAAATAACAACTTTTCTTCATCTAAAACTGCACCATTGTCCTGAGCTTGCACAAGCAACATCTTGTCTCTGAAGTATTCTGCATTTTGAGGGCGTTTTGGAGATGTGCAGTTCCTTGCAATGTGTCCATCACCACCACAGTTGTAGCACTTGATTGACTTCACTTGTCCCTGATATGCATTTCTCCCATGATTCTGATTAGCCACATACCCTCCACCTACTCCACCTCTTCCTTGTTCATACTGCCTTCCTTGAACTGGTTGCATGATTGCGTCCAAACAGTCAAGTCAAATAGACTTAAAACAGCTCAGACACAAATACAATGAAGATCAGAGAATACAGTGGATTCCCGGGTCGTTATGTCCCACGGAGGATGAATTGGTGTTAAAACACTTAATCAGATGGTAGAATGATCACTAAGGATAGCAATCAGTAGGGTTTTCGATGGAAAATTATACTAAAAGAAAAGATTAACAAATAACAGCGACTTAAATGCAAATTAAAAAGATTCAAAAGATAAAAGATATTAAATAAACGCTATCACTATTTTTAAAGGCGATGAACGTTTAAAAACCTAAAACTTAAAACTTACGTTTAAAATAAAATTACGTCTACGTACAAAATAAAAAGTGAGTTTTAAGAAATAAAAGACCTACAAATTTTAAAATAGTATTTTTACAATCCTAATAATAAAAGAAAATTATTGGAAAAAGAAAATTATTTTTACAACTATTTATTTAATTATTATTAATTAAAAACTATTTATTAAGTATTTAAAATGCACTAAAATACAAGAAAATACAAAATTAACCTAGAAAAATGAAATTATAACTTAGAAAAGTCTAAAATATGATAAAACTTATTTTAAAACTAAAAATATATTTTTTAGACTTATTATGTATCTCACAAGACACGTATTCGAATTTCGTTGGGTGATTAAAGACAAAATTATTTGTTCGAGTTTGTAGTTTAGACACAATTTAAACATTAGGTCTCCAAGTTCGAACAACTAAAACCAACGTAAACTCAGTAAAATCGAATTATATCGAAGACATAGTTCAACCATCGAAAACCAATAGTAAATCGAAAAAGATCACGAATAAATATTCGTCAGTGTTGACGTCAACGAATAAAGAGGTTTGTTCTGGTACAAAAAGATAAAAAGTATCTAAGTCGTATAATTTTATCTGAAAAGGACTTTAAAAGTATTAAAAAGTATTGACAAACGATAAAAAGAATTAATTTTTGTCAAAAATCCATAAAAATTTATCGAAAATTATGTTTATTTAATATTTTTCAGGTTTTTTTACTAAAAAGTTAAAAGAATCCAATTCTATTTATATTTTCATTATTTTTCATAAAAAGATATTAAAAGAATCAAATTTTTCATAAAAAATCGTAAAATTAATCAAAATTTATCAAAATTTAATTATTATTTATGTATTATTCAGATTTTTTATATAAAAATCAAAATTTTATTCAAAATAGTATAAAATCTGAAAAGATTCAATATTAAAGTAAAAAGATCCAATTAAAACATAAAAGAACATAAAATCACGTAAAATTTATGAATTATTTATCAAAAATTAATTATTATTAATTTATTTATCAACATTTTTATTAAAAGAAAAAGGTTATTAAAAGAAAATAATAATCCTAACATTTTTATGATAAAATTTTAAACATCCAGAAAATAAAGAATTTTGAGTGAAAAATAAAACATGCATCTGCATTAAAATAAAATTTGCATTCAAAATTCAAAATCCAAAAATTTGCAAGTAGCGGAAATTTTTATCACTATCGCAAATAAATTATAGAAAATAGAAAACTTAGAAAAATTAAACGTAAATTCAGCGACAATAAACAATTAGAAAAGAAAATCATATTAAAAGGTAGCTTTTGGGATGACTAACGATAGGAATCACTAGTAAGATGGTAGACTAATTCACAAAATTGTGGTTAAGTAGGAGGCACCCTGTATTGCTGGGCCCTTAGGTGACATAAGAG
>BPTQ01000009.1:99573543-99617530 GCA_019973895.1 Chrysanthemum seticuspe | reverse complement strand
TTGTAGTCTCTTCTCATTTAGGTTTTTAGGTACTACAATAGTTTGTTCTCCAATAGTTTGAAGAACTACGTCCTAACTAAATGGGTTAGAGTCTATCAGGAACCCAATCGGGTTAAGTAACACAAGGCTTTTTCCCACCGTAGTGACAACAGTGTTTACTTCTATTGCTCAATTAAGGTTGAGCTAACCAATGCCCTACCGCACAGACATAACTGATAGCATTCAACTTACTGCGGTGAGCATTTCTGGTAAAAGGAGATGGGAAATACCTGGTTTACGAACTCTCTAATCGTCCCTTACTTATGATAACAAAGGAACTACCAAAGAGCCCCATGAAAGTCTAAGGGTAACTAGGTTTCCTAGTTCTATTTTGGTGTAAGTGGACAGGTATGCCTTGAAAACGGATATCTGCATACGGAAAACCGAATACATTACGAGGACCGTGCAAGGTTGCAACATACTACCGGTATAAGGTGCTGTACTAGCCCCTTTGTTACCTCCACAAATACCTACTGAAGAGCCAGTAACCCCTAAGTAAACGTCTATAGGCAAAAGTTCCGTATGGACAGGTGAATGTGGTTTTATCTTGATCCTTTGGATCAATGGGAATCTGAAAGTACCCCGAGAAACCATCAAGGAAACAATAGTATTCATTCCCTGCTAATCTCTCAAGCATTTGGTCCATAAAGGGTAGAGGAAAATGGTCTTTACGAGTGGCGTCATTCAACTTACGATAGTCAATACAGACACGCCATCCCGTAACCAATCGAGTTGGAATTAACTCGTTATCTTCATTTGTGACAACAGTGATGCCACCCTTTTTCGGAACACAATGAATTGGGCTAACCCAAGGACTATCTGAGATTGGGTAAATCAATCCTGCATCAAGAAGTTTGATAACCTCTTGTTTGATAACATCATGGATTTTTGGATTTACTCTTCTCTGATGTTGAACTGCTGGCTTAAAGTCATCCTCCATCAAGATTTTGTGAGTACAGAACTCAGGGTTGATACCCTTAATGTCGGATAGTTTCCAAGCAATTGCTTGCTTGTGTGACTTCAAGATTTTAATGAGAGCAGCTTTTTCATCTTTACTCTAATCTCTAGCAATAATGACTGGTAATTTATCATCACTTTCAAGAAATGCATACTCGAGATGAGGTGGTAAGTCCTTAAGCTCAACCTCAGGAAATTCTTCAGTTTTCTCAACTGACTTGATTTCCTTGTTATGAAGTTTGATGGAAGGGAGAGGATGAGAAATGTCATGATTTAACAATTTCTCAAGAAGAAAATCTCCCTCCAGATTAATCTCATTTTGATTAATCTCATCAGGAATTGAATCACTAGTGTGAGGGGGTGATGATGGATCATCATTAAGCAACTTCTCAATGAGAATTATGTCTCCCTCAATGTCAATTGGAGCGTGATCAATTTCCCATGGTACAGAATCACTGGATAAGTATGCTTCAATCTCTTCTAAGATGAAGTCACTTTCCTCAAATGGGG
Organism: Chrysanthemum seticuspe; assembly: GCA_019973895.1. Classification (NCBI taxonomy): domain Eukaryota; kingdom Viridiplantae; phylum Streptophyta; class Magnoliopsida; order Asterales; family Asteraceae; genus Chrysanthemum; species Chrysanthemum seticuspe. The sequence goes on along the minus strand of BPTQ01000009.1, from coordinate 99,616,024 downwards.
TGATAGAAGGAGTAGAATTGGCGATGATAGGTTGAGATGAATGAGTGAGATTATCACTCGAAGAATTATGATCATAACCAAGAACTTCTTGCGAGTACTCTTCAGAAGCAACATCAATGATATCTATTCGGTTAACCGATTCAGAATCATAGTTTGCGGAGTATCTCGAAGTCTGATCAAGGTTAAAAGTGACAGCTTCATTTCCAACACGCAATGTGATTTCCTGCTCAAATACATCTATGAGAGCACGGCCCGTTCTCAGGAATCCTCGACCAACAATGAGAGGAACCCGATGATCGGCATCAAAATCAACAACCACGAAGTCAGCTGGGAAATGGAACTTTCCTACTTTCACAAATACGTCCTCGGCAATGCCAAGAGGACGGGATATTGTACGATCTGCAAGCTCGAGAGTCATGCATGTAGGAGTGAGTTCCGGAAGAGAGAGTTTCTTCCACACTGAATATGGCATAAGATTAATGCTTGCACCAAGATCTGCTAGGGCAAAGCATTCAACCATTCCTGGGAATACACAAGGTAAGAGAAATTTCCCAGGATCTCCAAGCTTTTCTGGAAGCTTCTTTAGAATAACTGCTGAGCAGTTCTCGTTAAGAGGAGTCTTAGCCATTTCAAACAGCTTTTCCTTATTGCTTAACATGTGTTTGAGAGTTGATGCAAACTTGGGCATCAGCATGATAGCATCCGCAAAGCTTATGTCAAAGTGTAACTCTTGGAAAATTTGGAAAAATTTATCCATTTGATGACTAGCTTTTTCACGGAGCTTTTGCTCATTCAAACGTGATGGATATGGAATAGAAGATTTGGATTTGATATTTTCAACGGGAGCTACAGGTGGTTCAAAAACAACTCCTGGATTAGACTTGGGTTTCTGGACAAGTTGAGGTTGGACTACCAAAGGTGGGACTTGTGCGGTATTACTTGAACTAGAATAATGCACCTTGTCCGTTGTTTCCTTGGTAACTTGACTCATTGCCACAGGAGGAGGGGGCATTGGAGTCGTAGGTCCATTGTGAGTCAGAGGTTCACTTTCCACTACCTTTGGAAGAGAAGAAGAAGAAGAGGTAGTAGGAACAGCGGGTCCATTGTATGAAACACCACTTCTGGTTGTGATCGCCTTAGCATCGCCCCTCGGGTTAGCGATCGTGTTGCTCGGTAAAGTACCTGAGCTCGAGGGTCGATCATTTAAAGACTTTTTGAGATCAGCGATCTGACTGACCAACAACCTGTTCATTTCATCTTGGGATTTCATAAACTGCTTCAGTAACTCATCAGATGATGGTCCTGGAGGAGTAATGATGGGAGGTGGATTAGGAGGGAAATTTTGAGGTCGAATGTTTTGATTATGACCTTGTTGTTGAAAATTCCCTTGATTAGGATTCACATTCCCATGAAATTGATTCCCACGATTGAAATTGTTCTGATGAAGGTTCCCTTGTTGTTGGAAACCTTGATTGGGTCCAGGATAGAAATTACCTTGGTTTTGATAACCTTGGTTCATTCTAGGTTGATTCTGATTCCGGTTAGGATTCTGGTTAAAACCGGGTGGTGCCTGATAATTGCTAGCACGGTAGTTTGGTTCATTCTGAGGACGGTATTGATTACCTCCTTGATTTGAAGTACCGGCTATAGCATTTGCTTCAAACGGACTACCATCAGTGGCAGTACAGTTGTAGTATGCATGAGGACCACCACAAGTGACACAAACTTCAACTTTCTTCACTTCACCATGTGATGGTGTTTGAGTGAATGTGACTTTCTTTTGGTTAGCAAGAACCAAAGCCTGAACAGCATCTGTGAGTTTATCAATCTTAGCATCGGTGCTAGATGTACTCACAGGAGATGAAGTAGAAGGTCCAGCATTAGACTGATTTTGATATGTCTTAGGGCGGAAAGAACGGACCTGGGACTTGTTTTCAATGATTTGTAAGGCTTCTTTGGTGGTTTTGCTAAGGAAATTTCCTCCCGCGGAGGCATTCAGAGAGTCTTGGTCAGCTGGTCTCAGACCATTATAGAAAGTATCCATTTGCATTAACTCGGTAAAACCATGATGTGGACACTTGCGGAGCAATTCTTTGTAACGATCCCATGCCTCCCCGAATGATTCATCAAATCTCTGAGAAAATTTCATTATCTCATTCTTAAGACTTGTGGTTCGAGATGGAGGATAGAACTCGTTAACAAACTTGGTGACAAGATCTTCCCATGTCTCTATAGAACGAGGGGGTTGTTTCTCAAGCCAATTCCGGGCTTGTCCCTCTAGAGAAAATGGGAACAGAAGAAGCTTGATAGCTTCGGATGGGACATTCTTGTACTTGATGGTTGATGCAATTTTATTGAACCATCGAATGTATGCATGAGGATCATCCCGCTCAAAACCATAGAATTGGCTTTGGGTTACTAGATTAAGCAACCCGGTTTTGAGCTCGAAGGTATCAGCCACAATGGCTGGGACAACAATGGCATCTCCGTAACCCTCGATGGGTGCTTGGAGAAGCTCATTCATAGGTTTGTCTTCTGCCATTTCGACAGGTGGTGGTGGTGGTAGACGTTCCTTAGTCACGGCTGAAGGAGCTGAACGTCCTCTACGTTTACGAGGAATGTTTCCAAGTTCGGAAAGTGGACTTGTAGAACTGGAAGAACGAGTGCGCATGCACTAAGTATAAAAATCAATTTCCAAAACAAATGAGGCAAAACACAAGTGAACTTAACCAATAATCACAAATGAAATGGCTTCTTTGAAAAAGGTACACCAAATCACAAGTGACACAAAGGCAAGTTTTAAATCTGATGTTCGGGAACTTATTAATGGTCGCACCCCCAGTTAGGTAGTGCACTGCCTTGATTTGCGGTGGTTGATTTTTATGTATTCAATTAAGTACCACTGAAAAGACGTAGGTATGATTTGTGCTGATGGGGTTTAAAAACTTTTGGGAAATATTTTTGGTATCGTCCCGTTTAACCAAATCGTATCTCTTTAAGAATCACCTTAAAAGAAACACAATACAGAAAACGTTACGATTGTTTTGTTGTTTTATATTTTTTTTTGGTGTTTTAACACTTTAGGAAAAGTGTTAATGAACTTTTTGGTTTATATTAACTTTACAGAAAACTTTTTACAAACTGTGGTATATGTGCAAGTACGGGTTTGATAATGCTAGAAACACGCTTACAGCCTCCCCGGCAGCGGCGCCAAAATTTGATTGCGTCCGAACAGTCAAGTCAAATAGACTTAAAACAGCTCAGACACAAATACAATGAAGATCAGAGAATACAGTGGATTCCCGGGTCGTTATGTCCCACGGAGGATGAATTGGTGTTAAAACACTTAATCAGATGGTAGAATGATCACTAAGGATAGCAATCAGTAGGGTTTTCGATGGAAAATTATACTAAAAGAAAAGATTAACAAATAACAGCGACTTAAATGCAAATTAAAAAGATTCAAAAGATAAAAGATATTAAATAAACGCTATCACTATTTTTAAAGGCGATGAACGTTTAAAAACCTAAAACTTAAAACTTACGTTTAAAATAAAATTACGTCTACGTACAAAATAAAAAGTGAGTTTTAAGAAATAAAAGACCTACAAATTTGAAAATAGTATTTTTACAATCCTAATAATAAAAGAAAATTATTGGAAAAAGAAAATTATTTTTACAACTATTTATTTAATTATTATTAATTAAAAACTATTTATTAAGTATTTAAAATGCACTAAAATACAAGAAAATACAAAATTAACCTAGAAAAATGAAATTATAACTTAGAAAAGTCTAAAATATGATAAAACTTATTTTAAAACTAAAAATATATTTTTTAGACTTATTATGTATTTATTATTAATTTAAAACTATTTAAAACTAATTAAAATGCTAAAAAATACTTTTTAAACTAAGAAAATTATAGAAAAATACTTTTTATTACTTTTATATTTATCTTAACCTAAGAAAATTGAAAAATCATTTTTTTGGACTTTTTATAATTTATTTGTATTAAAAGCTATTTAAAAATACCTAAAAACTGTTTTTAATTAAGAAAAATAGCAAACAGTTATGAAAAATTATGAAAATTTCAGGAAAAGTCTATTTTAATATGCTGAATCTATGAAAAATAGAAAAACATGGTCTTGTTTGGAGAAATAAGCAACTGCAGTTGTGACTGCTTATAAATAAGCACTAGAAAAAGCTAAATGATAACCAAAAGCTACCAACTTGATACAGAAGCTATATTAAGCTAAAATGACTCAAATGCAACCAAAATCAACAAGCTTGAACCTCTGGATTACAAATTTAACACAGATTTGATGTTTGAGCTTGTTTATTAAAACAGAAATTAGTGGGTTGCTTTAAGCTTATGCACAGAACACTCTATAAGCTAAAACTTAAAAACAATTATTAGAACTTGTTTAAGACCTGGGTGAGACCAAATATACCAAAACTCAGATCATGAAAAGCTCTTATGAGCTTGGGAGAAGCTTTTTTAAAACCTAAGAACCCACTGATTTGAGACTCAGTGTATGCTGAGTGACTTGGGACAACTTAATAAGCACATGCAGCCCTAGTAGATAAGCTGCAAATGGAATTTTAAAACTTGGAGCTTGAAAAGGACCAGGTTGGCTATCTTAAAACCAAAAATCAGAGGTAATGGTCAACTAATAAGCTCTATAGGAGCTTATGATTTGGCTATCAAAACTGATGCACAGGACACTATATTGAAATGATGTGAAAAATAAGCCAAACAAAAAGCTATTAAATAAGCTACAAATGGAAAATAAGAACTTGTAACCTTGAGACAGCTTGGTTGGCTTCTCAAAAAGCCAAAACACTAATGATAATGATCACTAATAAGCTCTCTAAGAGCTTATGAACTTGGATGTAAAAACTGTGCACAGGCACTTTTTGACTTTTTTATTGAAATGAAAGGTTGACTAAATTGAATTTGGAACTTGATTTGTTAACTGATATTGAGTTTAATGGATGAAATAAAGTTATCACAAGCTTTATCTATTGATTTTGAGCATAAAACAAGAACTTGTTTTGCATAAGACCCAACAGTAAACTGATTCAAGATCAAAAAGAAAGATTTTGACTTTCTGTCTAAAGACCACTGGTTTTCTTGCTTGTACTGAGTTATTAAGGACTAGTATGACATGTAACAATCAAAAACACAAGTCTGCACAATCTTTTGCACAGTCAAACTACACAAACCAAACACTCCTTCAAATGACTGATTTGAGCTTTTTCAAAGAATAACTCAGGCTCAGACCATGCAAATCATGACAGAGCTTATATTATCATATATGAAGACTGAATAATCATAAAACAACATCATTAACAACTTAAAACTAAGAAATACCAATTATTCTAATTTAACTGTCAAAATAAAATTCTTGCTAACTACAGATTTAAAAGAACAAGTGATTGATTATATTGGTTAAATAGACTTAACTATGACTACTGAACATGGAAACACAAAGATGCAAGCTAGAGAACAGCTTAAACAGTGAAACACCAAAATGATTAAAAAGGGCTTACAACTAATTCCAACTGAAAATTTAGAACCAAGGTCTGAAAACACATCCTAAAACTTCCCATGAAGCACTAATCCCAAGGCAATCCAAAATACACCTTGCTCCAGCCTGCTAGAACCTTGCACCATGGATTTTTATTTTTCACTGAATTTTTTAGTATTTTTGGTATTTTCTGATTTTGACTACTAATATTGCTTTTAAGGTATCTAAAAGCTTTGAAAAGCTTTATAAGGAGCTTATATGTACTTCTCAGTCCAATCTAACAACTGATTAACAACATTCAACATTTTGAGATTTTCTTGAAATAAGGAAATTTTGCATAAACTGATATAAGGCTTGAAAATGGAAATTGATGCTTACAAAAGTTTTCTTTCACCTTAAAAACATAAAATACAAAGCTTAAAGCTTTTACAAACACTGAAATTTGAAGGTTAAGCTAAAACGACATTAAAATTTAAAATTACACTAGATATCTAATTACATTGCACAATCCTTGATATTTATTGACCTCTGACTTCACTTGTCGACCTCTGAAAATATCCCACCACAATCTAACCGTTGAAATCATCCAGATAGGCATATTTGCCACTTGGCGATTTTGGCGCCAAAAATGTCTTCGAGCAGGTTTTCTGAATTAATGGCTTTTGGATTGGTGTAGAGGTGGAAGGGGAGAGGTGGAAAGGTGTTTGGGGTGAGCTGGATTGGAAATCAAGTGGTAAAATACCACTGGTATTGGTGAAACAGGCGTGGAGGAGATGGATGAACAGTGCGCGGTTTTATTTGAATTTAAATATTGGGCCGGGTCAAAGTGTTGGACTTGGATTTTGGCTTAGTTATTAATATAGGGTCCGTTTGGTATAGAAACTAACAACAAGGACTAATCATGCAATTTAGCCAAAGTTGAAGGGTTGGTTTTGACAAGTTTCCAAGCATATCATAAGTATCAAACCTGCCAAGTAAGATTAGTTCAAGGACCATTGTTGAAAATTTCTATTTTTACAAATCCAGGGACTAAAACTGTCAAGTTTAAAACTTGAGGGACCAATATTGTAAATTTCTCCAAAGTTTTATCATAAGGACCATTTTTGCCATTTATTAATAGTACAAGGTTAAAACTTGATAATTTTCACTTTTTAGATTAACCAAGGACTATTTTTGACAATTTTCAAAGTTAAAGGACTAAAGTTGTCAATTTGTGATTTTTAAACTTTAAAGGGTTTGTTTTGACAACTTTTGAATCTCAAGGACCTAAAATGATATTTTGCAAGTTTTTGAATTACCAGGGACTGATTTTGACAACTTTTGTAACTTGGGGGACTAAAACTGCCAATTATGCAAAATTGATACGTTTTTCACCAGATTTTGATGTTTTTGCATTTAAAACATATAAAACACTTGTTTGTGATATTTTTATCATTTTGATGTGTTTCTGAGTGTTTTCAGATGTTTTTGGCATTTTAACAGTACAAAAATGATGAGTATTTAGACACTCATCATTGCACCATAACCTTTCCATCTCTGATAGTAGCTTCATTGTGTGGGTTGGATGTTGTTCTGAGGTTATTGTTGGTGTGAGGAGTGGTATTCAGATTTTGACTAACCATGAGAGACAGTTGATTGATGAAGTTTTCCATGATTGTGTTTGAGTCTGGAGGTTTATATGCTGGATCAGGAATGAGCTTGTAGTTACCATTATCCGTAGGTATGACTTGAGAAGCTTTGGTGGTAATTCCAACATTTGTGTAAAAGGCTGTTGAATCATTTGAAGAACTTGTTTCTCCCTGTTTAGTTTTGAACAATTCAAGAATCCTTCGTTCAAACATAGCATGTCTCTCATTATGAAGAAGGAAGGCATACAATTGCTCATAGTTGGTGTTCTTCAATCCTTTGGTTAGCTTCACAGAGGTGACAAATTTGTGCCATTCGTGATTCATGTTTTTCACAAACTTTGAGTTCAGCTGAATATTTGGCATGGTCATTTTGATATTCCTCATATCATTCACAAGCTTGTGGAATCTCACGTAATATTCATAGGCACTTTCTTCTGGTTTCATCTTAAAGTGCTCAAATTCATCATATAGTTGTGATTCTCTATCTTCATTAGTTAATTCAGAACCCGAGAGAAGCATCTTGACATTATCCCAAACCGCCTTGGCTTCAGTGTTGTGATTGATAAGCTTGTAGATATCTTTTGGAAGACCCTGAAGTATAATGTTTGAAGCCCTGATATCAGCATCAAATCTCTTTTTCTCCTTATCACTGAGCTCATCATACGTCTTTGGTCTGTCCAATCCAAAGATCATTGTTCCATCTGCAGCAGTATCAATTATGTCTCTTGTAGTCTCAATCTGATAAGGTCCTTCATCAATTGATTTAAGAATGTTGACCCCATTTTCCTTTCCCAAACAGTACAACCTGATTCGTTGAGCCCATGAGTCATAATCAGTTCTGTCATGCATAGGTGGACGAGTATATGATCCAGCTGCTTGAACGTCCTCAGCTACAGAAGAAACGATAGTAGGCACGTTGTTGGACATGATTACAAGTTCTACGGGATTTTACTATTCTTTGATTAAACCGGGAAATTGATTCTTTCACGGGATTTTACTAAACCAAAAGACCAACCGTAAAAATGTAGCACGAAGAAGTGACAAGTCTCAATAGACAAGTAGCTAAACAGTCAACTCGCTTTGGTATCAACTCGCTAAATAGTTAATTCGCTTAAAAGAAAAGTCGCTTAAAACTCAAGTCGCTTAAAGAAACAACTCGCTTAATAGCCAAGTCGCATACAGAGACAACTCGCTTAACCACCAAGTCGCTTAAACCAACTCGCTGACAATACAAATCGCTTAATAGCCAAGTCGCTTTAAAACTCAAGTCGCTTAAAGAAACAACTCGCTTAATAGCCAAGTCGCATATACCAACTCGCTGCTAATACAACTCGCTTAATAGCCAAGTCTCTTAGACCAACTCGCTTCCAATAACAAAGCAACTCGCTTCCAAGAAACTCAACACCGTAGCTCAACTCGCTTCGTACAATATTTGAAAACAACCACTTTATCAATCAAAAATAGCTAAACCACAATGATTCAAGCCTTCCAATTCAAAACCTAAACACATATGATGATCCTAAACACAAAACTACAATCAAAATTCAAACTTTAACACAAGAAATTGACCAAATGATTCAAACTCTCCTAAATACTTATAACCCCAAAAACCTTATGAAATCCACCAAAACAAAGAGCATGAAAGATGAGTGATCAAACCATGGCTCTTGATACCAATTGTAAGATATAGGATTTCACAAACACATCAAACCAAATCTATACGGGGCATACACTATGTTTAGAGAGAGAAAGTTCTAGAGAGAGAAAGGGAAGAGAGTTGGGAACTATGTGAAACAAAGAAAAATGGTATTGAAGCTCCAACCCTCTACCTTCGGAGGTAGAGGGTATTTATAGTGTCTTACAATAAACGCCTCCTACGGGCTGTGGATCAGGCATACAGTGGGTAAAGACCCGTCCGTCCTCCACGTTTTTACTAAACTAACAACTTACAAACATTAAATAACTACGACTACGAGCTTTCAAATGATTACATATAGATGAGGTGACCGACACTTTAATGACTGAATTTTCTAATTCCTAACATTCCTAGAGTCTCAAACGATGCTATCATGTTACGAGTATTCCCTATTTCTCTTACGGGAGCTGCGAAAAGATGGGTTGATCGATTACCTGCCGGAACAGTCAACACCTGGCCTATCCTAAAAAAGTATTTTGTTCAGAGATACTGCCCCCCATCAAAGACTGCTAAGAAATTAGAAGAAATCCGTAACTTCAAGCAAGAGGGAGATGAAACGTTATACAACGCTTGGGAAAGGTATAATGAGTTATTATACAAATGCCCTACTCATGACCTCAACAACCAACAAAAGGTGAATGTCTTCTACAAAGGTCTGAACATCTCCTCAAGGCAAATGGTCGACTCTTAGGGACCGATTCCTGGTATGACACCCACTTTGGCTTTAGAAACAATTCAAAAGATGGAAGACCACTCTCACAAATGGCACAATGGAGGGATTAACCGATGTAAGAATGAAGATATAGAAGGTCTTGCAACAATAATCAACAAATTAGAAACCTTGGAAGAGACATGAAGAAGCTCAAGGAAAATGTGCATTCCATTCAAGTAGAGCAAAATGGAACTCCTCCGACTAAGGAATGTTCCTCCAACGAGGAAGTTAAAAGGATTGGAGAAGTTAAATATGGAAGTGAGAACCCTTTCAACAATTACAATAATAACAGGCCCGGATATCGAGAAAAATGCCCAGGGTTCTATACAAGAATCAACAATCCTCCTAGACCAAGCCTTGAAGAAATAATGCATAGGCATATCGAAGAATCTATGAAAAAGGGAGATAAACTCAAGGAATGGATGGTCAAGGTGAAAGAAGACACCAACATGAACCTTCGAAACCAAGATGCTGCAATTAAAAACCTCGAGACACAAATTGGACAATTAACTAAAAACCTTGAGACAAGTAATGCTAAAGCTATTGCCTGCAAAGCCATATTTGCGCAAGATAAGGCAAAGAAAGATCAATGCACTTCCTCTATCACCAATGATCGGTCCGGGATTAACTACCTGAAAGAAGATGACAACTCAGAAGACGACGAGGTCCTGCCAAGCCAGCTTCCTGAGAAGCAGCAATATCAGGAAAGTTTTCTTCTCCCATGCACTATTCGTAATATTAAGATTCCTGCATTAGCTGATTTGTGGGCCGGGGTAAACCTTATCTCTATCACTTTGTTTGATAAAATAAAACTTACCAATTTAAAAGAAACAACAATGATGATAGAAATGGATGATTCCTCTAAAGGCTGTACCAAGGGGAATTGTGAATAATGTGCTTTTAAAAATTGGAAAATTCCTTTTCTCGACTGATTTTGTGGTAATTGACATGGGAAAGCGGGAGGCTTACAAGTTACTTGTTGGAAGACCTTTTCTGGCCACTTGTAGAGCTCAAATTATGGTTTTTGAAAAACAAAACTCTTTGGGGACTGAAATTGAACGAATAACCTTTAGTATGAAAGAGCATTTAAAACCAAAAGTGGAAATTTCAAATAATGTTGATGTTGTTAATGTTCAATCCCTAGACCCCCTCTACATTTTGATCCTAGTACTAATAATAGTGGAGAGAATGTTGATACTTGCAAGCAGAAACAGGGGAAGATTGTCCAGGGCAATGAGGGGGCTCCTATTCCAAACAAACATTTCCGCAACCCAATATTAACCGAGGATGACGAATCAGTGACAACATAGCCATCGTATAGTCCTTTCTAAAAATGTGAAGGAAAGGTGAATGAATGGATATATCCTCACAAAGGTGAAAGACATGATATTGAATTAGCATTTGAAGATTGGTACAAAATAAGATTTGGGAACTCAAAAATCAATAAGGGATTGGCCAAGCAGTACAAGTACAATCATCTTGCTGACACAATAACTAACGGTGAAAGATCATGCATAAGTATAACAACTAGTATTATTACTGAAGATGATGACCGGGGAAAATCATGTGATGAATGGCTTTTACAAAAATTTGGAACATGTGGCATCAGAAATGCTGCAATAAAAAAAGGATTTAACAAATGGATGAATCAGTACCAATGAGTGGTGGAAATCGGCCATGTACAAAGGCCCCCATAGAGCCCCGCGGCTCTGAGTCTAACTTAAAGACTCAAAAACAAAAAAAAAGTGCTCTTTCAGGAAACAACCCGAATTATCCCTTTCTTTTGTTTTATTTCCATTTATGTTGGGTTTTGTGTTTTTAACCATTTTGCAGGAAATGAGGAAGAGATTGATGCTGCAGTTTGATGATCTGATCCTAGTTACGGCGTAACTCATCTTTGTGATTACGCCGTAACCACTCGCTTTGCAGCTTATGTAAGGTTTTGCCAGTTACGGCGTAACTCCCTCAAAGAGTTACGACGTAACCCTCCTCTACTTTAATTCTTTCATTTTAAAACACAATAACCTTGTATTATTATTTTAAATGAACTTTATTGGTGTGTTCCCTGTAAACCCTCACGAGACTTCACTCGTCCACTTGGGACACCAAGTGGTTTAAAAGGCTTGTTGCATATGCTAAATGCAACCGTGATTCCTACGAAAGTGAGTTAGGTTTGTTTTTCATTTTTCATTTTTTCTTTCTAGAATTATGCTTTTCGGTAGTGTGATTTCAGGGATTGAAATTTGTTCATGATGCGTATATGATAAGGTTTTAAAAGGTACCTTTTTGAGGGGTCGTTTAAGCCCTTATTTGATCAGTTTTGTATCCGTTATTGCTTAATATCGTTCCTTTTCACTTTTTAGGTCTCTTGAAGGCAAAATGCTGGAATGGCACTTATTTGGACAAAAAGGCGCGAATATACGAAGAAAATGGCCAAAGTCAGAATCGAGACACTCAAAGCTGCTGAAAACATAAGGTGACGACGTCACAGCTTATACGCGACGCCGTCGGAGGATTTTGTGACGGGACAGAAGCCAAAACTCCTATTTTCAAGTGACGACGTCAAGTTATAAAAGAGTAGGCCGTCGCAACGCAGACAGCCTAGATGCAATCCAGACGGCTTCAGAAGCTGAAGAGGACGGCATCACAAGCATAAGGTGACGCCGTCGCAAGTCTAACGTGGCCAAGACGAAAACCTAATGACGGCGACACGACGGCGTCACAAAACATAAGGTGACGCCGTCACATGTGTAATCTTATATATTGAATCCGAATTTTTCAGTATTAGTGTGTAGTCTTTTGGAGTAAAAACCTAAACCGAACCAAGGCTGTCTTGTACAGTATTTTAGGGTTCCAAACCCTATCTTACACCAAGATAAGTGTTTTACTTCATTAATAAAATTATGTCTTTGATTATTTGTGTGTATGCTTGCATGTTCTCCATGTCCGGCTAATTTACTTGTGTGTTTGCTTAGGGAATATGAAACTTAATTATTGAATATTGTTTGGTTGTCTCTTATCTTAGTTGATTAATGATCTAGTAATGCGATATGTCATTCGTTGTGTACTTAATAATTGATTAAATCTTTGTGAACCTTAGAATATAACTCCTTGAGTAGTTGTAAGCTAAACCATCCAAAGAGTGCCTTAGAGTAAGAGTTTATTATCCCTAGTGGGTTTTGTAGACGAGACCCTTTGGTAAGTTCAAAGAGTTAGGGAGAAACGCATACCCTACAACTTTAGCCATACAACGCAACTAAGAATAAGGACATGACAATTCAACCACCAATAGGAGATAATTAAGGAGTAGTAAAACCTAAGTAAACACATCTTTAAACTATCATACGAGCACACAATAATTAGACATAGACTACATACACCTTAGATTAGATAATTAGATAAGTAGAGTAATCGGTAGCAATACCAACCCCCCAAATCCAAACCCCGAGATTCGTACCTTTCCTTTCCTTAAAAAATATAAAAAGATAAAAAATAATCTTCCTCAACCCCAACCTTAGCGTAGTAACTTCTTACTAGCATTCCTATTCCCCTAGAGAACGATATCAATACCCGTGGCTTACCCTAATACTACACTACAACGATTAGGTTCACTGCCTAGGGTGTTGAAAAACTTGCTCGACGAAAAGGAAGTTCCTTTGACCCCGAACGACGCGTGTAGCGTTATCAAGTTTTTGGCGCCGCTGCCGGGGAATAGAATAGCTAGTTAGTAGTCCACCTCGTTCAGGTTTCTTTGCTTGTTTCCTATAAAGTAAATTTTTCTCATTTTTAGCTTTCTCTTAGTCTATCCCCCTTCTTCGTGACTTTTGTTCGAAATCCCATCACTTTTCATCATGGAAGGTGATAACCAACCACCACTCATCAACCCACCACCAAATGACCCGCCAAGAGCCCGTACTCTTGGTGAATACTCGAGACCAAGCCACTTAGGCTATAGGAACACCATTGAGCTTCCCGACCAAACCCAAACTATGGCCCTGCGATCCGACACCATCCGGTTGGTGCAAAACGGATGTGCATTCCATGGACTTCATTCCGAAGATCGAAATCGGCATCTTAGGGATTTCCTTAAAATTGTCGATTCCATCGACCTTGATGCTCCTACTCGGGAGACCACGCGCCTGCGTCTCTTCCAATTCTCTCTACGGGACCAAGCTAGTAATTGGCTTGAGCGACTTCCCGCTGGCTCCATCTCAAGTTGGGATGATCTTACCTCTCGCTTCCTTGCTCAATTTTTCCCACCAGGGTGAATCTCTCTATGAAGCATGGACTCGATTCAAGGACTTACTTCATAAAGTCCCTCATCACGGCATTGATTTTTGGATCCAAGTCCAAATCTTTTATGATCATGTCAACTTAGTGATTTCACCGCGGAAGACTTAGTGATTTCACCGCGGAAGAATCATGAGGTATAATAGAGGACCTTGCCCTCTATGACAACGAAAGTTGCGATGACCCCCGTGAGCTACCCAAAACCGTTAAGGCAATCTCCTTGCCTCCCATTACCTCATAATCTTCCGACCGTAGGATGACCGAACTTGAAGATCAAGTTAAATTCCTAATGAGTTCCTACGAAAATCCTAAGTCCTCACGTCAAGTGAATAAAATCACTCTACCTTGTGAGTTATTTAGTGGTCCCCATGACACTCGTGATTGCACAAGACTCCCCGAACTAGCTTTTGCGGACTACGCCTCCATGCGTACTGACGGAGCGGGAGGGAAGTGGTACACTTTCAAGCCCGAACAAAACAACTTAGGAAACTCTTACAACCCCTCTTGGAGAAATCACCCTAACCTTAAGTGGAACCAAAACTCAAGCACACCCCAAAGCTTATCTAGTCCACCTAATAGGTTCAACAGTCTAAACACCGGGAACCCCACTATTCTTGAGGCAATTGCTTCAAGATTCCGGTCATCTCAAGAGACTCGATTGACTAAGCTTGAAGCCGATTTTAAGCAAAGACAAAGCGAGATGACAAACAAGATTGATGTCCTCTTAAAAGCCTTCAATGAACGTGAAGTTGGAGCACTCCCAAGTGATACTATAAAGAACCCAAAAGTGAATTCGATTTTGTCGACTTCATGTTCTTGTTCACCATGGGAGAATGCACATCCATGCCCCTCACACCCAATGGTTCACTCGGTAAATTCTATCAAAAAGGGTTCTAAGCCATCCAAAATGAGGTACCAAGGCCCTGCACCATTGGTAGAATCTACTCTTGAGAAACCCGTCAACCAAGAATCCAAACCTAGTTTAGAGGAGGAGTACAAGGAACTCCATCAAGAAAAACCGATTCTTGAGGTCTTAGCTCATGCATCTTATTATAATGCTTTAAAAGAAAAATATGAGTTAGAACTTAAGCTTGGAAAACATGGGTCCACTTTTGTGCGAAATAATTTACCTAAGAAGTTAGATGATCCCGGTCTATTTACTCTTTTGTGTAGGCTTGGAACTTCCAAACCTCTCGACGCTCTAGCCGACTTAGGGTCATGCATCAATCTTGTTCCATTGTCCCTCCATAGAAGCCTTAACATAGGTAAAATAGAACCAACGGAAACCATCTTAGGTCTAGCGGACTGTAGTGTTGCACGTCCGGAAGGAATAATAAAAGACATGGTAGTACACGTAGGAGAGTTGACTCTTTTGGCCGACTTTCATGTGCTAGTCATGAATAAGGACCCGACATGCCCATTACTAGTAGGAAGAGGATTTTTAGCTACCGCCAGTGCCATCATCGATTGTAAGATGTCCAAGATAGTGGTAGGAGAGGGGAGTGCTAGGTCAATTTACGATGTCAAAAAGCATACGTACTACAAAGATGAGGAAATCCCACATGAGATTAGGTTGGATAGAGAGCCTTCTAGATATGGACCTTGGATAGATAAAAACCTCATAGGCCCCCAAAGACCTTTTTACCTAGATGAAGCCTTCACTAGTAAAGCAACTTTCCAACAAAAAGAAATGGCTAGGGACATGGAAGTGAACCCGTTCGAGGACGCCTTAGTATTTAGGAAGATGACCGAGTTCCTAGGAAGCTTGCCCGTCAACCTTGTCATGAATAAGTGGAAAGTTGAGAAATCTAAACACAAATGGGATTGGGATAGACCGCCTAGTGACGGTGATGGAGAGTGGCACATTAGGATAACAATCTATGATCCCGATGGAGAGAAGTTTGAAAAGGCATATCTAACCGAACGTACTACTAGGAACTTGAATGATAAGTTTTATCCTTATGACATTGTTGAGGATAGGCTTACTTATATCGGTACGTAGGAGCACGATTACGAGTCTAGCTACAAGACTCTTAAATAAAGAAAAGCGCTTCGTGGGAGGCAACCCATGCTTAATTGTTTGCTTGTTAGTGTCATATGTCTTTTATTGATTGTTTATTCTCATGTTTAAATTTGTAAAATGCTTTATTTTGTTTTTAACCTCGTCTTAATTGCATATAAAGGTATTTTACATAAGGGATAAGTGTAGGGAGGATTACACACGTTTTCAAAAGAAACGTAAACATGAGAATAACAATTAACTAAAAGATATAAATGTGTGTTTGTTCGAGTCAAATGCTTGCATCGAGTCATAATGGGTGTTTTGCAGAAATTTTTCCAGATTCTAAAGATGTAAATTTTCCAGAATTTTTTTCAGAAAATCGCAGGCCAGTTTTTGTCAGGATAACCTGACGGCGTCAGGATTGCAACCTGACGGCGTCAGGAAGGAGTAAAAACAACAGATTACTTTTTTCTCGTTTTCTGAGCTACTTATAAATTTTTGGAATTTTCCAGGTCTTAATTTTCCAGAAATTCTGTAAACATCCATTCCACAAGCATTATATCCTAGTTTAAATCGAGTCTTATATATATATTATTACCGCTGATTTTACGCGAAGGTTTCGTTTGTTTTCTTCGAGTGTGCAGGTTTAATTTATCAAGAAGAAGTTACATAAGATTGGAAGGAGCTTTTCACGCATAAATTCTTCTTGGAAAGGATTTAACCACTACTTCACACACGGATCCTACCGAGCTAATCAGGGGAGTACTAGTTTCTTTCGTTTTTAATTACCTTCCATTATCATAACTTTGATACTTTCGGGGAACATTGGGGACAATGTTCAGTTTAAGTGTAGGGAGGGAAAATAAAACGGGAACTTTGAAACTATGCTTATCCTTGAATATTTGCTTTGTCCAATTGTATTTGTGTAATAAACCATGAGAAAATGTCGGTTAGGGTAATTTTGGCACCAAATTTAAAATTTTTCATGACATATAGGAGTGGGCCATTAGTTTTAACAAAAGCATCTCACGAATAGGAAGTTGCATGACTAGCACAAAAACCCTTTACCACCTAAATTCCACCCAAAATGTGAGGATCGCCCTTAGATTAGTAGGAATTAAAGCATTCATCTTTAATGCTTAGTGTGTGAACCGATAGTATAATAGATTCTAGAACTTGTTTTGTGATGCATTCCGAGATCCCTAGTAAGACTGCACTTGTGTAGTTAGGAATAACTAAATGATAAGAGGCATTAGGATAACCCTTGTTTGATACCCGTAATATAATTACTTTTTCCACATTGGTTGAGTAATTCCCCCACGCCCTTTGCGTTGTACTCATCTTTAGTACACGATACCCCTAGTTAACCCCTCTGAGCCTATCCTTTTCGCGGTTCTCGTGATGTTTCGGTTTTTCTAGAATATCAATGAAGAGCATTGTTTACACCCCACCCCCAAATATACACCTAAATTGCCTTAGCCTACCCTGTATGCACTCACTTTTAGTGCATTATTGTTATCACCCTAAACCCTTAGTTCAATTATCTGGTTGCTTGCATGAGTTGCTAAGTCAATTCATATCCTTTGTATACAGTTTTGGGACGATTGGGATTCATGGGAAAAGTTAAAGTTTATGAAATGACGGGAAGGGAACGTTAAATTCAAATTCCCTTTGTTTGCATAATAATGTACCCCAAGTGTTTTGATCTTTTCAATTCGGGTCAAATTAGTGTTAGAGTACTAAAAACTCAAGTGTAGGGATGTGCCTATAAATCCCTATCATTTTGATGTTACCGTAGAGGATGGTAGAGTAAAAGTGTATGAAAAAAAAATCGAAAAAAAAGAGAAAAAGTGAAAAGAAAAAAAAAATAGAGTAAAAAAAAAAAAAAACATACGGGCTACCATCCTACATCTATCCTTTAAATTTATGTTTGTTTATTTCAGTTAGCTAGAGTCTAGAGTGTCGAGTCTTGGCTTAGCAACGCCATTCTTCGTATGCATTTAACATAGAGATTTTTGACTTACCACCACTAAATAGCCTATCCCACCAAACCCTTTGTTTCCCTACCGTAAGCCTAACGTTATAACCCTTTAAGGACCTCTTTGATAGTCTTTCCTAGGTGCTTACGCCAAAGCGATGGAGGTTTGATCTATTCTCAAGCCTATGGTAATCTATGTACTAGGACCGGTTAATGAGTGTTTATCTTCCATTTCCAATTTGTTATATTTCATATACACCCGAGAGAGATGTGAGTATCCAAACACCCCATGTGAGGTGCTAGTATGTAATTTCCGTGCTTGTTATGACTTTTGCGGGGCTTATATGTGTTGTGGAATATTTTAAACCAATGCTTCATGACCCCTAACTTATAAATTAATTGGCTAAAAGCACATTTGCTTGAGGACAAGCAAATACCAAGTGTAGGGATATTTGATAAGGTTTTAAAAGGTACCTTTTTAAGAGGTTGTTTAAGCCCTTATTTGATCACTTTTGTATCCATTATTGCTTAATATCGTTCCTTTTCACTTTTTAGGTCTCTTGAAGGCAAAATGCTGGAATGGCACTTATTTGGACGAAAAGGCGCGAATATACGAAGAAAATGGCCAAAGTCAGAATCAAGACACTCAAAGCTGCTGAAAACATAAGGTGACGGCGTCACAGCTTATACGCGACGCCGTCGGAGGATTTTGTGACGGGACAGAAGCCAAAACTCCTATTTTCAAGTGATGACGTCAAGTTATAAAAGAGTAGTCCGTCGCAATGCAGACGGCCTAGATGCAATCCAGACGGCGTCAGAAGCTGAAGAGGATGGCGTCACAAGCATAAGGTGACGCCGTCGCAAGTCTAACGTGGCCAAGACGAAACCCTAATGACGGCGACACGTCGGCGTCACAAAACATAAGGTGACGCCTTTGCACGTGTAATCTTATATATAGAATCCGAATTTTTCAGTATTAGTGTGTAGTCTTTTGGAGTAAAAACTTAAACCGAAACAAGGCTGTCTTGTACAGTATTTTAGGGTTCCAAACCTTATCTTACACCAAGATAAGTGTTTTACTTCATTAATACAATTATGTCTTTGATTATTTGTGTGTATGCTTGCATGTTCTCCATGTCCGGCTAATTTACTTGTGTGTTTTCTTAGGGAATATGAAACTTAATTATTGAATATTGATTGGTTGTCTCTTATCTTAGTTGATTAATGATCTAGTAATGCGATAGGTCATTCGTTGTGTACTTAATGCTTGATTAAATCTTTGTGAACCTTAGAATATAACTCCTTGAGTAGTTGTAAGCTAAACCATCCAAAGAGTGCCTTAGAGTAAGAGTTTATTAACCCTAGTGGGTTTTGTAGACAAGACCCTTTGGTAAGTTCAAAGAGTTAGGGAGAAACGCATACCCTACAACTTTAGACACACAACGCAACTAAGAATAAGGACGTGACAATTCAACCACCAATAGGAGATAATTAAGGAGTAGTAAAACCTAAGTAAACACATCTTTAAACTATCATACGAGCACACAATAATTAGACATAGATTACATACACCTTAGATTAGATAATTAGATAAGTAGAGTAATCGGTAGCAATACCAACCCCCCAAATCCAAACCCCGAGATTCGTACCTTTCCTTTCCTTAAAAAATATAAAAAGATAAAAAATAATCTTCCTCAACCCCAACCTTAGCGTAGTAACTTCTCACTAGCATTCCTATTCCCCTAGAGAACGATATCAATACCCGTGGCTTACCCTAATACTACACTACAACGATTAGGTTCACTGCCTAGGGTGTTGAAAAACTTGCTCGACGAAAAGGAAGTTCCTTTGACCCCGAACGATGCGTGTAGCGTTATCAGTATAAGAATGCACGTCTCTTTTTCGTGGGCCTTCTTTCTTTATGGAGCAGATTGCAGGGAAGTTCTCGCTCTGATTCTACTTTTCTCTTCACCTTTATTTAATGCTTAGTACAAAAGGGACTTTGTACAATTCAAGTGGAGGGACGGGAGTAGAATTATCTCTTGAACATTATTTTGCCCTCGGTTTTCTAGTTTATTTTGAAAAATTATGCCATTTTTTAAAGTTTGACATGTTTTTCTTAACCTAACTAGATTAGACCTTAGCCGAGCACATACAACCCTTGATATTATATGGTGAGATTAGCCTTATCCGTTTCCAATATTTTACCCCAAATCCACCAAATTATGAGTGTGCCGGTAGCTTATATACTCTAGAACTTGGCCTTTGCATCATTTCGAGACCATAGACGAGGTATGTTGAGTTAGCTCGATGTGTTTGGACTTTTCAGTTTTAGAAGGCAATATTATAGGATTATCACCGAAATAGCCTACCATTGTGTGTCTATCGATTAGTCACCTCGACTTCTCGACCCCCATGTAAAACCCTTTTGTTGCACTCACCTTTAGTGCAAGATACCCCTAGATACACCCATCTGATCCATTCCTTTCATTTTGTTAAACACAATATATTGTTTCGTTACACCTATACACCTTAGCCTACCCTCTAGTCTTTATTTGTGATTCGGAAGTCATCATTTGCCTAAGTTCAAGGTTCAAGTGGAAAGGTTTGGAAATCATGCTTTCATCGACGACATATTCCTAAAGATCGTTGAAGACCCCCCAAATTCCTATTGTTCATCTCAAGTGGGGGGATATTATGTTATCATTGTTAAAAAAAAAAAAAAAAAAAAAAAAAAAAAAAAAAAAAAAAAAAAATTAAAAATTAGTTGTGATGTTATTGTAAAGTGAAATGTTATAAGCACTATGTTATGAGCTTTATAGAATTATTATCGAGGAGGCCACCTCGTTCACATTTGAAGATTGGAGTTGGTAATTATGCCAACAGTTGGAGAAAAGGTGGTGTGCCCATCATGACGTCCTCTAATGACACATCCACCTGGTATTTCATGATCCGGTTTCTTGACCTCAAAGCTTGAACTTTGGGCGGATGGTAAGTGTTGATGACTTGGTTATAGATTTAGACCACTTCGCCGTGACATGTTAGTAATGACGAGTCACCCCTAAACCTTTGTCGTGTCTACCCATATGCAGGCCCTTGTACGGCATAACTCATCATCATTGTTACGCCGTAACAGGCCCTTGTGCAGCAGAAATTTTGAAGCATTACCCATTACGGCATAATCCATTCTCAGTGGTTAGGCTGTAGCCACACGCTTTGCAGCATATGACAGGTTTTGCCAGTTACGGCGTAACTCTTTATGGAGTTACGACGTAACCTTCCTCTGCATTACTTATTTCATTTTAAACACAATAACCTTGTATTAGTATTTTAAATGAACTTTGTGGGTGTGTTCCCTGTAAACCCTCACGAGACTTCACTCGTCCACTTGGGACACCACGTTGTTTAAAAGGCTTGTTGCATACGCTAAATGCAACCGTGATTCCTACGAAAGTGAGTTAGGTTTATTTTCATTTTTCATTTTTTTCATTTTTCTTTTTTAGAATTATGCTTGTAGGGTAGTGTGATTTCAGGGACTGAAGTTTGCTCGTGGATGCTTATGCGAAGGCACGTGTGACAACTGGCAATTTAGGGAGTCTATTTTAGGTAACCGCATTACGTTAAACTAAACCGAGCTTTTTCCTTTATCACTATTTTTATAAACCATGACTTGATTTTATATCGTCTATTGGTTTTTACGGTTTATTTCACTATTTAATGAGTTATCGTATGAGTTTTAACTCTATTTGGTAGGCACTATTCGATTCGGCACTAGAAAAGCCTAAAACGAGAAATATTGTAACTTTTAGACCGTAACTCGAAAATTGACAAATAAATAGTCAAAACTTGTGGTAAAACATAAATAACGATGTTAGAAAGTCGAATGAACGTCGTGGGACACTCGGGGGACAATTTATGAGCTCAGGAATGGGTAAACGGGATGTTTTACGAAAAATGGCAACCACGGCCCCTCTCTTTTGCTTAGGCCGGCGCCCCCCACCCCTCCATCTCTTTTATTATTTGGTCCCTCCCTCAAAATTTATAAACCCCACTTCCCCTCATTTCACCTCTTCACTTTCTCTCACTAAAAACACACACACATCCACTTTATCTCTCTAATCTCTCTCTCTCATCAAAAATAAAACCTTAACCACCACCACCACCCTTGGCCGCCACCTTGTCCGGCCACCTCCGGCCAAATTCCGGAAAGTGGTATCTCACCTCCACCACTATCTTGTAGATCGTTTCATCCTCTTTCTATCCATATAAAATACTCCCACAAAAGCCTTCAATAACACCTTCAAATCTTGTAGATCGTTTCATCCTCTTTCATCTAATATTGCAATTGGTGCTTGAATAAGGTAAATGGAACAAGATTAGAGCTTGTTTAAGCTCTTAAAACCCACGTATGGATTGTTAGGGTTTCGACCTAATGTCCAAATTTGGGGCTTTTGGGTGAAACATGGAATTAAATCTAATTAATTTCTAAATAAACAAGTAATTAGTGTTTGGTAAATGTGTGGTGTATCAATTTGATGGGTTTATGCATTTTAGGTCTAGTTTCATCTTTTTTGTTAGAATAGATGATGGGTTTTATGTTGGGTTAATGATTGGAGCTTGAATGATTGGATTTGGATGTTGTGGAATTGATTTGCTAATGTTTGGTTGGATTTGGAGTGGTGTACGAGCCACAAAGGCCACGTACGTGAGCCTTGGTTGGTGTACGTGACCCACTTGGACCACGGGTCTGGGTCGGGTCGTTTTGGTATCTTGTTGGTGGATGTAGTTGAGGTTTGGATGAGACGCGTGGAGCCAAAAAGCTTCTAGACCTTGTTTGGTTCACGTGGTCTTAACCGCGACCGTGTCATGACCATTAGGGTCATAACATTGGTTTCGAGTACATTTGGTTGATTGATTGGTTGGCGAGATTGATTTGAGTTGTTTTGGGATTGAATTGCGCTATTATAACTTTTAAATTGGACTTGATATATATATTGTCAACTTTGAGCTACGTCGGTGTTACTTTGACTTTTTAGTCAATAGTTGACTCCGACAAAGCCGTAACATGAACTTTAGTATAAGTTGGACTATTGATTGATAAAAAGCCGAGAAGTCATGACTCGTGCTTGTGGACTCGAAACGAATACCGATATGAGATTAATATTGGAATTTGATGAAATATATATATATATATAAACAGGAAAATGCTAATAGACTATGAAATATAAATAATAAATGGGCTTTTGTACCAAAAATATCGATAACAAGACTTATCTTGTTATTTACTATTTTTAAATGGAAACTAACGACTAAATTGGAAATGTTTTGTAATGAATAAGTAATTAATGTTTCGAGTACACGTTTATCAATAAATGTCAATTGTGGACATTTAATATTAGTTAAGTATTTATTTACTTACGTTGTGTGCATGGGTTACGGATAACCTAGCATTAATAGTGTTGATCCACGTGGGTAGCGGACTTATTAGGTTGACAAATCTAATAGGAGCCCGCTAGGTACGTTGGGTAACCTTATTAATGGGTGAATTATCCTTATGACTCTTTAGGATACGATTGATTTATGGGATAATAAGCGACACGAGTAAATAAATGAGTTTATCGAGTTGACGAATTCGATAAGGTCTACTATTTATTCCGAAACTTATTGGACTATGGAGCTTATCGTTTAGAGGTCTCATTGTGTCTCATTGAGTTATATATTGGTTGTTTGAGTGCATTCATAGCATCATATTGAGTCGATACACCCACATGAGGAATACCAAACACTAGGATTAAATGGTGAAACGAGACATTTTTGGAAATAACGAAATGGAATACATTGGGGTAGATAACGTTGATTTTGAGAGATATATATATTAAGTTTGGTCTACATTAATAGGTTGTGCCGAGTCGATAGTTGATGTGCCGTGATTACTGTTATCTTCTGCTAGTGTTTATTTGTGCGTTTATTGCTTGAGGTGAGTTTCATAGCCCCACTTTTATCTACGTTTTTAACTATATTGGGGTAAGAATCATGCTACTGTTTTTGGACCGTTGAAACTATTTGGATTTGCTTATATGCTTGACTGTTTAGATAGATGTGCGGTAGTTGTTTCCTTATTCTAGGTTTAATCGTGCCTAGCTAAGAATAGACTTCTACCTCGACCTAGTCTGGGGTTGGCAATTATTCTAGATTTTGCCACGACAGTGCTGGACTAGAGTCGCAGGGCCCGAGTAATACCTGGATGCGGGATATGATTGGAGATCCAGGTAGGATCAGTGTGTGCAAACGGTATTTATCTATCTAGGTCTTGCATAGCAAATCAACTCTTACAGGTCCACTATGATTTTGTTGAACTTAAACCTATGAACTCACCAGCGTAAGCTGACCTTTTAGCATGATTTCTCAGGTATTTGAGAGATGTTTGGAATACATGATCGGTGGAAGCTTGGCAAGAAGGCGGAGTTCAAGGATCATTTCTGACTCTGATAAACTTTGGGGACCTATTTTATTAAACTATGTTTTGGGCCTAATATTTATACATTTGGATTAAATGTTTTGAATATTTAAATTTGGGATTGGTTTTGAATGGTTAAATGATTATCTTTTACTATACTTGTGTGCGATACCAATCCAATTGTAACGCCCCGAAAACTTGCTTAAGTCTTCCGCTGTATCGAGATTTGGGGGTGTTACAGATTGGTATTAGAGCTCAAGGTTATAGAGAACTAGGTATTTTTTAAACCCTAAACTATAACCACTTTTAAGAAAATTGATCCTCGACCGACGCACGCCCGCTTGCCAAGCCGAAGATTCTTATTTGATTATGGTATGAACTGCGATTTGAATTATGAGATGATCTGTTAAGGGATATTGTGAACTGATTATGGAAACATTATGATTTGGAGATATGATTATTGATTTTGGGTAAATGAGATATGGTTATCGAGATACTATGGAATTTGATTTGAGTAAACGGTATATTATGATTTTGGGATTTTGAACTTGATTGATTTGATATGAGATTATGTGATGGAACGGAACTTATGTGTTTTATTTAAAGGCATATTTTGAGTAATGCGGTACCTCTACTTTTAAAGCTTTCATTATGTGATATATGTTTTGGTTAAGTTGATGCGCTTATTTAAAACTAGTTGTTTCGAACACTTATACCTACCCTATGCCATTGTCACAGACTATGCCTTCACTAGCTTTTGATGTATCTGAGGAGGTCCTTGCTGTTGCTAGTTCGCCAGCATTGACTCTCATGACGGTTGCGCAGGGTTATCCTTATGAGATTGCCCGTCACACTAGTTCATCATCATCAGATCGTCCTAACTCATCTAGGCTGCTCATTTTACATCAGGTTTTAGCGCGAGAACAGACTCCTAGGCTTGCTTATAGCACTGCCCGCATGTCCGTGAGACCACCATCATCACCTATCCATTTAGCAGCCCACTCTCTTCTGTAATCACCACCAGCATCACCATGTCTTAGGAGGCCTAGATCTCCTAGTGTACCACCTCAGGATTTACCTGCACATAGACTCCTACTCATGGACCCTCCCTCTATGGATGAGGGCGAGGAGGAGCATGAGGTAGAGGAGGAGCATGAGATTGAGGAGCAGTATGTAGATGAGGATGAGGATCCTCAGGAGGAGGATGATGAGGATATCCCAGAAGGGGGTACTCTTCTATTGTAGAGTCCTGCACATTCTCCAGGACAAGGTTCTCCTTTTCTTGAGCCTGAGTCCCCTGGACAGCCTTTAGACATCGACTCACCACCATACTCACCTTATATAGGTAGCACGTTAGGATCTGAAATACCATCGGAGATTGCTTCAGAGCCCGAGGAGTATGGTGAGACGGGTCAGATCTGGAGGAGGATTATATCCCAGAATATTAGTCTCAATAGGTTGTCAGATTGATTAGATGGAGTGACGAGGACTGGTGTAGAGGATTTGAGGATAGATTTGACTAAGGTAGAGAAGAAGTCGATGGCCTTGAGAGAAGGTCTGTCGGGACTCTATAAGCAGGTTGGGGACCGGCATACAGAGTGCCTGACAGCCTTGGAGGCCGAACAGGTGCTCCAGTGCAAGGTCGACGGTTTGGAGATGGAGGTCGTGAATCTTAGGAAGGATTGCGACTCTCAGCGTTTGGGGATTTTGTCACTATGGAGAGTGATGGATGATGTTTGGAGATCATTTAGGAGTGCCCGTAATCGTGGCTAGATAGTATTAGATTCATTTTTTGTACCATCTTGAAACTAAGTAGTACTTGGTTCGAGATGTAGGATTATCCCAGTTGTTTACTAGTATCGTTATTAGGATTGCTTTTGACTTCTTCGTATCCTTCCATGTGTTTCCACTTTTGAAACCTATGAGTTATGGTTATTGGAACGTGCATCTTTAGTGATGATTCGGTATCTGATTGTTTCGCTTGGGTTTAGCATTATCCCTGTTGGCCTTGATTATGTATTCAGGCGTTATTGGGTGATCCTTGGTACCCAACTCTATATTTAGAGCGTGAATTGTGAACTTATGAAACTGTTCTTCTTGCCTCCAGAATGGTGGCAACAAGACGAAACCCACTTAGGAACAATCGAGCAGCTCCTGCTGCTGTTGTTTCCCGGGTTCGTCGAGGTCATCGTCCGACCCCGACCACCCCACCTGTTGAGAACCCGAACCCTGATAACCCAGCTGTAGAAAACCCGAATGTGAACGACCGTGCTGAGAATGGTCCTGTTCCACAAAACCCTCCACTTGTGAACCCAGCCCACATTGACCAGCTAGTGTCGCAGCGTGTCGCTGAACTGCTAGCTGAGACTAACCTCTCTAACACTTCTAGTGGAACCCCAATGCTGAATCGAACTCGAGGTTGTACCTACAAAGAGTTCTAATTTTGGGGTCCCATTGAGTTTGGAGGAACTGAGGGAGTAGTTTACCTGACTAGGTGGTTGGAGAAAACTGAATCTGTGTTTGTTGTGAGTAACTGTGATGAGGATTGTAAGGTTAAGTATGCAACATTCACCTTGAAGGACGAGGCGTTGACCTGGTGGAACAACTATCATAGATCAGTAGGAATTGATGTAGCTTATAGTATGACTTGGACTCAGTTTAAGACTCTTCTGATTAAGACTTACTGTCCTAGGAATGAAGTTAAGAAGTTAGAGAGTGAGTTCTGGAACCATAAGGTTAAGGGTACTGACATGGCGACTTATACTCGTCGTTTCCAAGAGTTATCATTGCTTTGCCCTGAAATAGTTCGCACCGAAGAACTTAAGATTGAGAGGTATATTGATGGATTGCCTATAGCTACTCGAAATGATGTCATCACTGCGAAGCCAGTTAATTTTCATGAGGATGTAGGAGAATTTGCTAAACGAGGTGTAGGAAGTAATGGATTGAACCCTGTGAAGCGTGAGGTTGTGGAGAACCAGGGAAACTATGGTGCTAGCAATCAACATAGAGACATGGGAACAGCGCGTGTTTACGCTATTGGGAAGGAAGCCAGTGAGGACCCTAACGTAGTTACGGGTACGTTCCTTCTCAATAATCGCTATTGTTAGGAATTAGAAAATTCCATGTTAAAGAGTCGGTCACCCCAATAATGGTCTAGCATATGTTAGCTCGTAGATTTGTCGTTGTTTACGTTATTTATCAGTTTATTAGTTAGTTTTTAGTTTAGTTTAGCGTAGTGTAACACCGTAGAGGAAGGACGGGTCTTTACCCACTGTATCCCTGATCCACAGGCCGATAGGAGGTCGTATTTCATGTAAGTATAAATACCCCTTCCATCCATGGAAGGGGTGGTGCTTTTAATCTAATATTCTACATTTTGTGAAGTAACTCTCTACCAAGAAAACACCCAACTCTCTAACTTTCTCTCTCTAATGGCAAACATGTATTTTGATCTCCCAAGACCACCCGAATCATCAAACACATAAATATTACGATCCTACAATTGGTACCAGAGCCAAGGTTATGGTGTTTTGTTGATTTGTGTGGTATCGTATCTTGTTTGGCAAAACAGTTTTAGTTGTATCCTTGTTTTGGTCAAGAAAATCTTATGGTTTTGTTATCTTTGTCATATCTGTGTTGTGTCATATGTTGTCCAAATAGTTTTATGTCATATCATTTACAGATCTTTCTTGTACCAAACTGTGTTTTACTGTAGTCAAACAGGTCATGTATGTAGTCCACATGCTGTTCTCATGGGTCGTTTTTTTATAACATGGTCATTTTCTGGGTAAATCGTGGTCAAATGGATCACATGCTTATTGGTATGCTGTCTTTTTGGGTCAAAAAGTATCATTTTTTTTGCAATATTCTGGGTAACATTGAAGGTGGTCGGAATACATTAGTCGGAAAACTCATCGAAAATATTAAAAAATCTACTTAGCGACTTGTTTCTGGTACTGGTGGCGACTTGCTTTACAAGTCGTCCAGGTTCAATGTATCCTCACTGTAGCGAGTTAGGTCAAAATCATGCTAGCGACTTGGTTATAAAAGGTAGCGACTTGTCACTATTTAGCGACTTGTTCTGAAAACATGTAGCGAGTTTAGACATAGCAAGTTGACTCTTTAGTCAACTCAAGTCAATGGCGACTTGACATAAAAGTCAATAGCGACTTGACATGACTTGGCTGTGGCGACTTGGCCGTGGCGACTTAGTCGTGGCAAGCTGTGTAAAAATGGTTTTGTGACAGAAATGAAGATTAAGATGACTAGACCAACGGCCTCATACCATATACAGATTACAATGACCTCAGAATATACCACCTTCAGTCCATGATATTTAAACGCTTTGACTTGAAACTAAGACTCGACTCGATTCTATCCAAAATCATCCATCAAAAACTGAATCTAATCTAGACTCACCAAGGACACTCATTCAAACAAAAATTAAATCTTAAACTGATATTTAAAAAGATCTCAGTTTTTGACTCGTGTTATATTCATGTTATATCAAGACTCTAGGTCCTTAATCACGAGTATTCACCATCACAGATCCTTGTTGAAGATGAAACTTCTATGTTTATATCCGAAACTATTGATAAAGTCCATAACAATTGTGTTATAACTTCATCTTTATTCGTTCATATTAAGAATAAGAAATAAACAAGTATCTACTTGACTTGGATGGTTCGAATCTAATACAAGTCTTTGGTTCAGTTATGTATCATCAACAAAAAGGGTAAACATCTCTGTTTATTCGTGACCTCAGTCCATCTAATTTCGTGTGATACAAAAGTACATCTAGATTATCAAGAATCTCTTTACACGAAATAGATCATCATCATCAGTCTTGTGTCAATCTCCGAATATATAAGATAAAGAATAATAACAATTTTTGTTATCATCTCTTTTCTATTCTTTCAAAGGTACAATAACAAGAATCAAATTTAAACCTACTTTTCCATTGCCAGCACACTCTACATGATTCACGTATTATTCGATTCAAGCCATCCCTATGGCGAATCAAAGAGCTTTCTGCCATCCCTGTGGCGATTATGTGATTGATATTGTTTGTGAGTTAATATGATTGATGATGAGATTAAGAAAAGGTGTTTATGTCAGATCATTTTTGATGCGTTTATGATGGTGGCGGATGTGTTTGTGATTAGGGTTGATGTATCTCTGATTTTTTGGGTTAAGAGTATGAATGATCAGGAGAGAGGCGTACAAACTCTGTGTGTGAGATTAGGGTTAGTTGTTGAGAGATATGAAGTTTTATACCCGTAAATTTAGGGTAGGGGAATGAACGATCTGATGAGATTAAGAAAAGGTGTTTATGTCAGATCATTTTTGATGCGTTCAAGGGGCCGGACTTGGATGCAATATGGATTTTGGGCCGAGTTTAGTGTGTTATTTGTTGGGCTCAAGGATTGATACCATGGCTTATTATTTGTAGACGTCTACTTGATTATATCTCAAATGGTTTGTGTACTTTGGATTTAATATTAAACCCCGAAGTTCAGTTATATCTTTGTGCTTTATTAGACGCCACTTGTACTGATCATGGGTTGGATGTAAATGGTGGAACGTGTATCTTGCATTAATCTCTTGAACGTATGGTAGACTTGGGCTTTGTGTTGAGCTGTTGCATGGGCTGGAGTGGATTTACTAGTTTTGATATGATGAAGATTTGTGTTATCTCTCATTCAAGAACCGGATGTCATGATATATCACGTTTCTATACTTGGATCATATGTTTAGTTTTGATTGTGGATTTGAACGTTATAATGTGATTGACTCTTGGACGATATATACTCTTTGGGCTTTGGTGTTAATATGAAAAAATGATCACAAAGTTGACATACTCAACGGGAGTAAATGTGACACTAACTTATCATTATGTGATTTTATGAGATTTGGAGTTCATGCGTTTTGTGATAAGATGAGATTTGATGTGTTACGAGGTTTTATACATTGGTTTATACATGTCCACAAAGGATGTTATGTCACGGCTTGATTTGATAGTTGAACCAAACTACTACGGGATGTTTGTTTGGACGGTATTTCTTATTTGGATTTGAAGTGAGGTTTTCCGGGCGCATTTCTTTAAAGATGACTTGTCTGGGCATTTATAGAGTGTGATAAAGACTTGGCTATTTAATTACGGTTGTGATTCTTTCTTGCTTAACCCACAACGTAACTATCACTTCGGTGTCTCACTCAGTTGAGAATGTCAAGAGGTTTTGTACATTGGGTACACCGTTTCTTCTTCACAAGGATTAGTGCATGTTTAAGTAACAAATCAAGGAATTTTCACTTCATGATCAAGTTTGGCATATCGGGTTTACTTCTCAATGTGGTCACTACAATAGCCGACTGAACTCGTGAATGATGTTTTTACCAAAGTATTGATTGGATGGTTGATGTTTTTGGTGATGTTGGATAATGAACCGCTGATGAATCGCTGCATGTTCCCCTAAAACAGATATTCACCGAAACCAAAGTTGTCATTACACATTCAAGCTGACATTGTTTATGGTTTTGTCTTGATTTTGTAAAATCCCACGAAAGAACCTATTTCTCGGTTTAAATCATAGACTTGTAAAATCCCGTGACAATGGAAACATCCTGGTAATAGTAAAGTGCATTTCCGGATCTATCTTACGGTTTATTCTTGGTTTTGTAAAATCCCGCGAAAGAAACTATTTCTCGGTTTAAACTATAGAATTGTAAAATCCCGTGATGATGGAACCATCTTGGAGAAAGGAAAGCGTATTTCGGGGTCTTCTGATGCTGGTGTTACGGTTTCTGTTTCGAAGAAGGGATAAAAGGGTGTACTTCATGAATTGGGTGTGTGTTTGGGTTGTCTTCATGGCAGTTTGATTATTACATGGTTTTACGGGGTTATGTGCATTTAACCATGGTCGGGATGAAACCATTATCAAAGTTCGTTTAAATGTCAAAGAAGGCTAGATTTGAGCAGTTCAGAAGATGTGACAACGACGTTAATTCAGTATTATTTATTTGAGGTTGAAGTCAAATATCACGGGCGAGTGTACTTAGTATCTGAAGGTATCGGGGATGGATGGATGAAGATTCTTCATGATCCTTGTTCGAGCTTATTATTCAAAACGAAGACTTGGAAATCTAGTTATTGTTGGGTGTCTTTTACTTTTTCTTTTACCACTTGGGGGAATTGGGCTCATACCACCACAAAATAACTATCACTTTAAGGAGTTACGTTGTAGTGCTCAGTGTCACATTCAATTGTGGATTTTCAAGAGGTAATGTACGTCTATTACTTGATGGTTGGTTGGTTGAAGAGTATAGAGTACTTAAGAGATTCAATGGAGCATGAATTCTCGGCACCGCTCTTTGTTACATATGTGCAAGTTTAAGTCACGAGTTCGGGGTAGTTTACTTCAGGGTCAAATTCATCATATTGGTTTATCTCCATCAGCTGTCACTACAGAGAGCCTACTGAATGATAATGGTGACATTTACATGTTTTGCCTAAAGAGATAAAAAGAGAGAGATTATGACGTCTGTTCACATCAGTTCATGCCTCGTTCTTCAACACTATGACGTCTGTTCACATCAGTTCAGGCCTCGTACTCCAAAGAAAAGAAATGTGTACATTTCAGTGCGCATTATCTTCCGAAGAAGAGAAATCTTCTTATGACGTATGTATACTTCAGTTCATGCCTCGTTCCCTAAAGAAAAGAAAAGTGTACGTGTCAGTGCGCTTTATCTTCTGAAGAAGAGAAATCTTCTCTATTATGACCATTCTCATCAACATGCTTCATACTTTTTCCATGCGCTTCAGTCTTCAAGTGAACCGGGCTACCACTGATTGTTTTCTTATTCCACTTGCTCAACTATAATGAAGATGGAGACATCATGTGCTAATGTTGCAGGGGAGAAGTGTGAATAAACTACATTTGGATGATTTTCACTTATTTAATCAAGAATGGCATCTGCGTATGCAATTCTTGAGGGGGAGAAGAAGTATGATAATACTGCATGGTTGATTGTAATACGAGAATATATGGTCATACGGCTCCTAACTCATGTAAGAACCGAGCTTCTTCTTATCAGGTCATCTTTACATGGAGTTTCTTCTTAAGAGCCGTTGGTTGACATCTTCACTCAGATTGATGAGTTTATCGACAAAGTGCTTCCGGTTAATGCTTCACGTACACATCAACATGATGATTCCGAACAATCTCTCTGTTCTTGTTTGATGTGATTGGTAGTTTGGTGTTACCATCTTATGTGTTCGTTGTAGCCTGATTGCTGATTTCCTTGATGAACATCTTTCTGTTCTTGTTTGATTGGGAGGGACTTTAGTTAAGGGGATTTGCAAGATGTAAGTTGATTGTGATGCTTTTTGGTGATGTTCTTGTTTTTTTGGTGAGTTGAAGATGTTAACTTTCTATTCCCTAACTGGACAATCTTGAAGAAGGTCGAGTCTACAGTCGGTTCTACATATTCTGCTACATGTTAGAAGACTAAAGACGTGTTGCATTTAACGATCTAAAGACTTCTTCTTAATTCATGGCATTTATCAAACATATTGTCGGTTTAGGGGAGAGCACTAATTGGGGGAGAGTGATATGTCGAATTTAATCCCCAATTAGACTTGCTCGTATTCTTCAGCAAGTTGATTCTCACAAAGACTTCTAAGGTTCTTCTCAACAGATTTCTTGTATTTGGGCTTTCAAAGTGTTGCTGATTCTGAAGTGTCAAAACCAGCAAGGGGGAAGGAGACACGTATCTAAACGCGAGTAAACTTGATGAACGTAATACTTCTAAGTAATTGAAGATATCCCGGGAAGACAAATTTCATGACCGCAGAGAAACTCAAGGTTTACTCATCAAGGCGCTTAGTGTTCTTATTCCAACTATGTGGGGGAAGAGATGGAAGAGTTAGTTTCTGGTGATGAAAGAGGTACACAAGTGTGTGATGATTTTGATGTTATCACAATCATCAGGGGAGAGAGATTGTGTACATTGGGGATGCTCAGCTGTTTTACTTGAGGGCTTAATCTGTGATTCATAGATATAATCACTTATTCCGGTGTTGACATCCGCAGAGATTGTCACCCGCAGAGATAATCAGTGATTCGGCCTGCTTCTTCAATATTATCGGTTATTCTCTCTTTGGGCATTCGGGTACTTCGGGTTCTTGAGCTTCATACACTTTCTTCAGGGGGAGAGAAAAGTATACATCGGGGTTATTCTTTGGCTATTGGACTTAATCTGCTACTTCGATGGTATAAGTTTCTTTGTCTTCGGGTATGTGTATTCGGGTTCGTGAGCTCTAGTCTAAGAGACTGACTGCATCATTTCAACTACGTGGGGGAAGTGGTCTCTTGACACCTTTCGGAATGGATTGCTTCAGACTTCAGTGGAAAAGGAATTTGAGAAGAGGTATTCAAATGTGGGATGATACGTTGTTGTTCTTCTACTTGATGATATAACCCCGAATGGAGATCCTCGATTATCGTTCTTAAAAAGAGCAGCGGGATTTATGATAATGGTGTGCTTCCCTGTGCACCTGGCTAAGGAAAGCTTGAAATAGAGCTTCGAATCTGCTCAGCTAAAGGATTTTCGGTTTGGGGGGAAGCTGCCAAAGTCTCACTTTCAGATGGTTCAATTTCTTTCTTCAATTCAAGAGCCTCAGAAGCTTTGGTGGTGAAAGTTTTAGGGATGATGACTTCTATCTTCTACAACGGGGCTGCTTGATATCCTTATCTCGGTACTCGTATCATCATCTTCTTAAACTATATCATCTACTCTATCCTTGTAAATATTTATTCGAAAAACAAAATACAAAAATATAAAACCAACAAAAAGAAAATAGAAAAATATAAAACCAACAAAAATCCATAAAAATCAGAAAAATTTGAAAAATACCAAAAATATGTTTTCTCAAGACATGTCTTCTGGTATCGATAACATCTACGGTCTTAGAAATGTCATTCAATAATGGCACGGGACCATAGATGAAGTTCGAGCAGGAGGTGTAAATATTGTTTTCTAATCATGTCTCAAAATATGGTTTACAGTTATTTCAGACTGTAACCCGTGCTTAAACTATGGTTTGCAGTTACTTCAGACTGTAACCCGTGCTAAAACCATGGTTTGCTATTATTTCAGATAGCAACCCGTCTTAAAGAAAGGAAAGTGCTACGCTAAACAATTTTCAAATATTTCGTGCACTTATCCTAAAACAATTTGAGGAAAGTATGTCGAAGGACTGCTGTTCCTACACAAATGTTTTTCCGTCTAAAATTCTTCAGAAAAATATTTGTTGTTTTTCAAAAATGGTGGTAAATGAGTTGCTTTAAAAACAATCAGATTCAGAGTTTTTGTGAAAATTGAAAACTCAATCAATGACTTCAGCGCTTTTAATCTTTTCAGAAAATAAGTCATTGATTGAGGGGGAAAATGTTTTCAAATTTATATCATCTAACGGACTTTCTTAATTATCCTACGTGCTTATCTGAAAAAATATAATTGCCTATGTTGAAGGACTAGGTTTCTAGGATATGATTGTTAGGTTTAGATGATTAGAGTTTGAGAAACACATTATACCCATACCTTACATGATCTGATTGATATGTTGGTATGACTTTTATTAGTCGATTGTTGTTTGGGTGTTGTCGACCACCATATATTTGTATGTGTGTTCACTAACATATGCAGGTATATTGGTATATAAGAATGTTCCCGATCCGGATCCCACTAATGAACATGATCGGATGCCGCAAGAAAAGGGTAACGATATCTTGGGTTGACAAATGAAGAAACGGAGCTTAATTGGACTTCTATGGAGAGTTGGCATAAATGCAACGTAAGAGGTCTCACTGCATCAGCAGATGGTTTTCTTCTAAGTGATTGAAGAAACGGAGCTTAATTGGACCTCAGTTGGCATTCAAAATGCAACAGAAGAAGAAGTCTCACTGCATATGCAGACGGTTTTTCTTCAAAGCCCTACAGCAACAACAGAAGCTTCTCAACCACCTAACGAATCTTTGTGCAGGATACCATTTTTAAACAATTTTTGAGTATATTGAATTAAATTGTTTTGAAAATGGAAAAATGTTGTTTTGAAAATATATTGGACTAAACTTTGAAAATCACCGGACTTCATTTTATCAAAACTTAAGTCACTCAATTATCGAATTCGGTCATCGATTGAGGGGGAGAGTGATTTAAAATAAATTATTTTCAATCAATATTGCTTCATAAATGTCCGGATTGTACAAATATAAGTGGTGATCTAAAGATTTAATGTTATGTCATGGTATGATTTTTTCTTTAGGATCAAGTTCTTTCAAAATGAAATTTTTTTCTGTTCTTGTTTGATTGTGAAATTGTTTTGTTTTACCTAAAAGATCTCTTAAAAACTATCATACCTGACACTAACAATCTTTAATGTCTTAAAATGGTCCTTATCTGTCATCTTTCAAAACTGAATCTTGCCACGTCTTTCCCCAAATTTTTATAAATGATTTAAATCAGTTGGGATCACAAATCTCAAAGGGTTTGATATTTTTGATCGGGGGAGAATTTGTGATTTAATTATGAAATTTGATAAAAGATAATCGTTTTGATTTAATTATGCACGCTGCTCGCTCATATGTGCTAAACGCTTTCGAATCTTGAAGCACATATTGAGGGGGAGCAAATAAACTATCGAGGTACGAAAGCTTTTTAAAGTGATTTATAAAGTACCTTGATTGAATTTTCAAATGGTTTTCTTAATGGCTTTTGTGATCGTGGTTGTGCTTCAATAGAACTCTTGCCTCTATGTGATAAAATGATTTCAAATATCCTATGCACATATTGTCACACCCCCAAAATATCGCAGCGGAACGATAGTGTCATTGGGGTATGACGTCATAGCACAAAGTATGGATAAAGAAAACGACCTCTATAATGTGACGTTTTAAAGAGTTTACCATTCGATTAAATAAGTTAAAGTTTACAACACATGAGATCCCAAAGTTTGATAGTACATAAAGGTTTACAAAATATGTCGAATGGTAATAGATAAAAACACTAGACTCCAATGTATGCCATGAGACCCAAAAGCTCCATGAAATGCTATCGCCTTACAACCTGAGATAAATATGCTAAAAAGTGTCAACACAAAGGTTGGTGAGTTCATAAGTTTGTGTTAAAATGATTTGAAATACTTAGAGAAATGTTCACACAGCAAAGGCATTGTAAATCCACTCAGTTCCAAGTTCCGCCCATACAAAACTTGCAACCTGTGTGTTCACAACCCATTGCCTAAAATAGAATGACAATCATGAATATGCGCATTAAGGTAGTTAAAAGTATAAATGTCACCACAAAGGTCTTCCAACATATAAATATTGGGATGTTTGTAAATTAATAGCCTTCCAACAACTTAATTTGGAGCCATTAATTCTTGTATGTTTGTAAATTAATAGCCTTCCAACAACTTAATTTGGAGCCACTAATTCTTGTATGTTTGTAAATTAATAGCCTTCCAACAACTTAATTTGGAGCCACTAATTCTTGTATGTTTGTTCCAAATATGCATATAGAATCAAGTACAACCCAATCAAGTGTATAACGCAATCAAGTCTAAAGTATAAGTAGTGTCGTTTGGCAAAAGAGTTTAAATGTTTGGATAAATAAGCATATATCTCGCCCCAAATAGTTTATAGGAATTTAAATGAGTAAAAGCGGGGTATGAACTCACTTGGTACGATTGATATGCTAACAAAATGAAGTGCACTAAAATGAGGCTCGGAAACTATCCGCGACCTAAATGAATGTTATGACTTGAGTTAGGATATGTTGTTGTGAATGCGTGATACAATGTTGTGCATGCAACTCCATATGATATCCATACCACTTGTACGTTTTGGAAATAATGTTTATCGTCAAAATATGTTTATGACATCCCGTCATATTATAAAATACTTTACAAGTATTTATGTTGAAATGATATCCCACGATAGTCATTTAATGATTTATTGTGAAATTATAACTTTTCGTCGTAAATTAATGTCGTTGAAATTTTCATGAAAGTGACTAAAATGGCCTTGAAAAGTTAGTCGTAAAATGGTGTACGTCGAGCGTTAGGAAACAAACTCAACGGTTTTGGGAAGCTTGTATCAATATCTCAAAGTTTCAGTGTTTAAGTTTCCATCCTAGAGGTCTCGATCACCAAGAAAAATATAGGTTAAGTATTGCACTTTAGGCCAAAAATAGAGTTAAAGGATGGTTTTCGGCAAAGTTTGAGTGACTATATGTTATTCGTTACAACTCCGCTCAACAAACGGTTGGACATTTTGGAAAATATGCTAGGCGAACTTACTTTTACTAGAAGACATCACGTTATAAAAAATTCTACATCATTGTTAAAAACGTCCGCCAACATGGTCCTTTAGTTGCCGTAGTATGTTTGTAATAAAGGATATATTAATTTTGCTAATAGAATATAGTTACGGCAACTTGGTTTATCGCGTGTAATTTAATCGTTACAAGTCCGTTTTCTACGTTTTCTACATCCTTAGATTCGTGTCAAAGTATACTAATATATTTTTGATAAGTCGACACAATTTATAAAGCTTAAGACTCATTTTTGACTCGTAAGGTGTAACATTTTCAATGCTGAAATTTCTGAAATTAATAGTTTTCCTCGTCAAACTTGAAAAATTCATAACTTCTTCGTTATAGCTCCGTTTTAATCCGTTCAAGCGGCCACGTTTTCGTTTTAAAGTGTATTTTCTAAATATCTAGCCCAAAAATATTTACCTACTGTCGGATTTTCCCAGAATTTAAAATATGGACAGACCCTATTTTATACGTGTCGAAATGAGTTTTTCTCGTACTAAACCTATTCCAATCCCTTCAACACAACTCCAAAGCTATTCTAATCCTACCATACACCTTCTTAGGGTGACATGGGTTCCTAAACATCATCAAGACTAATATCTAACAAGGGATAAATATAGGATGGATTATATATATTCATAACTCTTGAAAACCTTAAAAAGTGGTATGAACATCACATAACTTGCATGATTTTGGCTCAAATATGATGAAATGAATATGAAATGAATATGTAAGATGAAAAATAAACATGAGATGCTTACTAGTGATATGATGAGGTGATTAGAACAAGGATTAAACCTAAACACCCTAGGTTTTTATTTCAAAACCTAAACAAGAGTGTATACTAGATTGTAAAAACTTGATCTTGGTAAATTTTTGATGTTTTCTTCTTGGAACACTTATGGTGGCCGGTTCTAGGAGATGAAACAAAGAGAGAAAACACTTTTTAACTTATGAGAAAAATGAGATGAATGAAGTGAATGTGAGGTGAAGGTTGAGTAAAAATCTATACATGTAGAAAATTTCACCAACCATTAAATGCTAACCCCCCCCTTGGTCGGCCAAGGGGGGAGGTATTTACAAAAATATATTTTTTTTTTCTTTAATTTGTGTAAAATTGTTAAAAATGTAAGTATAATGTATAAGTAAAGGTAACTTTGTAAAATTGTAGATACATTAGTGTATTTAAGGTAGTTTTAGGTAAAAGTAATTTTTAATAGGTCCAAGTAAAGTATAATGAGATCATAAAAATTGTAAAAATACATTCCTTGTAAAATTTGAGTGATATAATAATTATCTTGTAGTTTTTAAGAAAAGCGTCGTAATAATATAAACTTAACGATTTATATACAAAAAAATTTTAAAACACTAGGTAAACTTAAAATATTGTTTTTATAACTAAATGTAAGTATAAAAATATGTTGGGATCATTTTTGGAAGTATCGGATTAAATGTTCAAAATAATAACTTACGCGATAACGTTTATTTAATATGACATTTACGCGTTTGATGTGAAATGCAAAACCCATGCATGACTAGTATGATGAATGTAGAGTGTGAGAAATGACCAAAAATTGAGAATTGTGACATTCTTCCCATGTCAGAGGAATCACGTCCTCGTGATTCAATCGATGATACATAAAGTTCTACCCTAAGGTTTCGCGAAATCAAGTGTATGGTCAAAGTGTTTATGTCAAACTTATGCGTTTAGGGAAAACGTACCAGTTACGCGTTGTGGGCTGCCTCGGTCCCTATATAGAATGCTCGAGGTCGAGGTGGACTGATATCGGGTGCAGGGTTCGGGTTGTTTCCTTCAATTGCTAAAGCTAGGTGTTGGTTACCTTGTGGTTGCCTCTGCGTTCCATTCAACTTAGGACAATTATTCCGGAAGTGGTTCGGGCTGTTACATTCAAAGCAAGTCCTTTGGTTATTCCTCATGTTGCCAATCTGTGTTTTACACTGCTCCTTAAAATGGCCGTATCGATTACAATTTGTACACAAGCGGCAGGGTTTGGTCTTCGGATGATGATAAGCACATTTAGCACACTTGGGATGTGTACCCGCATACTCTCTTTATTCAGTACCAGTTGCCACAAAAACTCTTGCCCTTTTGCTGTCTGCTACCACGTCTATTTGCTTATTCGACCCGCTCGCTTCCTTCCTCTTGTCACTGCTCTTCAAAGCACCATTTCTAACCATCTCGTCTGTCAGGGTTCCTGCCCTCAGTATTGCAC
This sequence comes from Chrysanthemum seticuspe, assembly GCA_019973895.1. NCBI lineage: Eukaryota > Viridiplantae > Streptophyta > Magnoliopsida > Asterales > Asteraceae > Chrysanthemum > Chrysanthemum seticuspe. Next base: position 99,576,110 of record BPTQ01000009.1, on the reverse strand, counting down.
TTTGTATTGTAGACGGCTCAGTTGTTTTCACGGTTCCACGGATTTCGGGGACAAGACCATATATGTACCTCGAGATTCTCTTGGACTCAGGGGTAACTAGATGAGGAACTAGTCTGGCTAACTCATGAAATCGGTCTGTGTAGGATGCGTGACCAGCCCCTATCATAGAGTGGTGATAAAATTCATCTTCCAATTTCTGCATTTCATTGTCCGGGCAGTACTCCTCTTTCAATAACGCCTTAAATTCGCCCCATGTCATACCTATAGCTGCCTCTCTGCCCCTAGCCTGTAGCTGTGTGTTCCACCATGTCAATGCTTTTCCTGATAGCAAGCAAGCAGCATACTTCACCCTCTGATGTGTGGCACAATTGCTGATGTCGATCACTGACTCTGTCTTCTCTACCCATCGAGTATATGCCAAAGCACCTCCTATACCATCAAACTCCATAGGTTTGCATGCCGAAAATTCTTTATATGTGCATCCAATTCTGTTGTTGTTGTTGTTGGTGTTGTTGTTACTGCCAACTACATTGTTGGTGTCGCCAGTACCGTTCCCGTTCCCGTGGTTTCCCGAGTTATTCATATGATTTCCAACTTGTGTGACAATAGTGGGAAGCAAGATTTGAAGTTGTTGAGCGATGATGGCGGCAAAATCAGGGTTTCCGCCAGTGTTGTTGTCATTGTTACCCACGTCGCTACCACCTCCTCTACCTCCACGCCCACCTGTCATTCCACCCCTTGGTGCCGCACCACCTCGGCCAGTACTGCGTGTTACCCTCTTTGGTGCCATGATCTCTGCAAGGAAAGAACCGTTGAATTCCCAATGTCTATGCTTAACGTCCTCAAACATAATACCACGCCACAATTGGTTCCTAAGGTGTACCCACACCGATCTATGTATGCGTGGTCGCATATGTCCACGTGGGTTGTGACGCATTTATAATTATGTTGGCCACCATAATTATAATTGCTTCATTTCACACGTGTACATACCACCAAGCATACATGTCTCGGCGATTGTTGTTACTGAAATAGATAGCCATTCTATCATCCGATTCTAAACAGTGGAGGAGGAATTTAGGGTAGGTATCTAGGGAGAGTCGCACTTGGTGTGTAGGAAATTCCGTTAGGTGCTAAAGTCACTACGAGGTTTGGTCGCTAGCAGTTCCCAAAATATCCTCAAGAGAACTCCCATCCTCGGGCAAAATCATCAAATCTATCCAGCTTTATAGTAACACTTATTTAGCTCGATCTCGCATCTCATCAAACAAGAATTGTCACGAGATCAAGTTAGATAAGTGCTCATTACTGAGCTCCATATCCTTGATGACCCAACTAGATTTTGGGACTCCCCTATTGGTACAAGGAAACTACGTTATCCAATGAGGTGGTTCTAGAAGGAATACTTAAGAAAACATATGCGCACGAAAAGTGAGTAAGGCGATAGGAAACGAAAGGATCGACGTGAAAGCGGTTATAGTCTAGGAACTAAAATGCAACCTAGTTCTCTATAACCAAGTCTCTGATACCAATCTGTCACACCCCCAAAATATCGCAGCGGAACGATAGTGTCATTGGGGTATGACGTCATAGCACAAAGTATGGATAAAGAAAACGACCTCTATAATGAGACGTTTTAAAGAGTTTACCATTCGATTAAATAAGTTAAAGTTTACAACACATGAGATCCCAAAGTTTGATAGTACATAAAGGTTTACAAAATATGTCGAATGGTAATAGATAAAAACACTAGACTCCAATGTATGCCATGAGACCCAAAAGCTCCATGAATTGCTATCGCCTTACAACCTGAGATAAATATGCTAAAAAGTGTCAACACAAAGGTTGGTGAGTTCATAAGTTTGTGTTAAAATGATTTGAAATACTTAGAGAAATGTTCACACAGCAAAGGCATTGTAAATCCACTCAGTTCCAAGTTCTGCCCATACAAAACTTGCAACCTGTGTGTTCACAACCCATTGCCTAAAATAGAATGACAATCATGAATATGCGCATTAAGGTAGTTAAAAGTATAAATGTCACCACAAAGGTCTTCCAACATATAAATATTGGGATGTTTGTAAATTAATAGCCTTCCAACAACTTAATTTGGAGCCATTAATTCTTGTATGTTTGTAAATTAATAGCCTTCCAACAACTTAATTTGGAGCCACTAATTCTTGTATGTTTGTACGTGTTGTAACATAGTGCGTAAGTGTTGTTGTATAGGATTGAGTTCAGTATTGTAAGTAAATCCAGCGCCTATCAAAGGCTCGGAGTAAAATCACGTGAAGTAAAACAATCGTATAGTTAGCATGGTTCACTCAAGTATGGGGCGAAAATGAGTAAATTTAAGGATATTTGATAAACCCCGCTCTATATACGAATAAATAGGTTTGTAAATTTGAGAAAACGGTTTGCTGTGATGAATATGAAATCTGAACTAACGCAATATGTGAACTAACCCAACATGAACTAAGGTATACGTATAAACCTTGTTTGTATGTTCTTAATCACCGAGGTTTAATTCAACAACCTTCCGATAATTAAATGTTTGTATGTTCTTA